>JANQBM010000220.1:29717436-29747685 GCA_025594535.1 Erythroxylum domingense
TATAATTAAAACCTAATCACAACAAAATAATAAAATTAATCCCAAACATATTGAAGAAGAAATCGGGGTCCAACACTGGTACTAGTTTTGTTGAAGAAAAATACCACACAATCACATATTAAGACAAACTTATACACTCACACACAAAGTCTATTTTTTTCTTTCACTGCTGCAACTTTATTCATGTAGGGAAGCCTTTTTATAGGCTTTACACAAGGGTAACAAAGTGAAAATAGGCTTAACCTATTCTAGGACCAGCAGCTAATGTGCATAAATGGAAAACAAAAGAATAGGTAAAAACATTGCAATTGTTACAACAGATCATGGAAGTCTTCAACAACAACTTCAACTGAATTAAGTGCCCAAAAACTTGGATCAACTTTGAACAAAGTTATGGTAGTGGATCCATCAGTATGATTTGGGATCGAACAATAAAAAAAATCTCATTTAGACCCTTAAGGAACTTTATCATATAATCGTTTTGTTGGTAAGACTTGACAGTCTTAATAGCATCACTATACTGTGGGTCACAAACACAACTGAGAATAGTTCTTAAATTTGTCATCTTATCCCCTAGAATTTTCAATTGAGGATAATAGCTAGTAACACATAATGTACCTTCTATAAAACCATATATCTCTTTTTACAAATCTGCAATCTTGAAAAGCAACTCCTTGAGAGAATTGTTCTTTAAGATCCTCCCAGACATCATGAGCTTTATCAAACCATGTTATGCTCTTCCCAATAGTTTTAGAGACATAACGAGCTAACCATGAAAAAAGCTTGTGAAGATTATACCCTCAACTTCTAATAACACAAGTAGTGAATGTAACTAACCAACTGACATAAACTAACATAAAAATAATAAAATTAGCACGGGCTTACATACAAACAAAAAACAAAAATTAATATGTGATACATACTATGTTCTCATTCGTAACCCATATGTAATCGAGTCCCATTTTCTTTTTGTCTCTTTTTATAGTTACAAGAGAGAAAAGTATACTTCAAAATTAAATTCTAAATTGTATAGTAAAACTTCAGGATTGAATTGAATAGTGCAAAAAGAACTTAATATCTGCTTTAGAGTAAGAAAGGTAAAAGGGCCATTTTTGATTTAAAGGTTTTTCAAAATTTTAATTTAGAATATAATTTAAAAATTATAGATTTTTGTTGCATTTATAAAAGAATACACACATTCTTTAATCGTAAATCTTAATATATAGAGAAAATACTAATATATCATCATCAACAACAACAACATCTAGTTGAAATCTCATTGAAATACAGGATCTAGGGAATTCAAATAAAATACTAATATATATCGTTTATAATTTAATTTAGTACATCAATAACATAATCGAGTAAATGGTCATGATTATTTATCTATCTAATTATTAATTGGACTTAAATATAAATGATTAGTTAATTAAATGTTAGGCCACATTCTAACATCTTTGTACTTAACCTAATCATAAGGTAATCGTAACATTAAATAACATTAACTTTAAGTTCATGAAAATTAAATCCTAAAAAATTAACATAAGTAATTTAATATAAAAAATAATAAATGTGAGTTATGATAGATGTTTATTAGTTATAAAATGTACTTTCTTCCTTATATCATAACATTTCTTACTCACCATTCTAAATCCATAAATATCGTTATAGATAATTTTATTACGTTCTACAATTATGTCTCTTAGACTTTTCTGTTAAATAATAAAACATAAATGTGTACACTATTACAAAATAATAAATTACTAATGCAGACTCATAAACAAATGTCATCCAATGATAAAATCAAGATTCATTATGTGTAGATGTTCATTAAATATCTTTGGTTATAAACCCTTAATGAATAAATTTGTGATATTACATCAATACTACTATGGTCAACAAACAATCTTTGTTTCTAAACCATCTTCCTAATGGTAAAATACTTTAATTCTATATGTTTGGTAGAATATACCATTCCCATAGAGTATAAGCCCAAATATTCTAGAGGATATTTGAGAACATACTCTATGAAAATGGTACATTAGGACAATTAAACTAACTTATTAAAGGCATCAAACATATCATAAGCATTCTAAGTGTTCAATTCTTCCCATTTCACTCACAAACATAAAAGTCACACATCATTACAATTCACAATCCACGTATACATTACACAACATTTGTTTGAGTTCAATCACAGTACTAAAAATATAACATGAAATGGGATGCTAATACACAAGACTCTAACTAGACTTCTCAAAATTAAGCTAATCAAACCTTTGAGCCATTCTTGTCCCCAAAATGCAAGTGCTAGACTTCTACTATATCACCTTAGTAGCTAGGACTCCCTTGATGCTGAAAAACAACGTTACAATTTTGATGAGTTTGCAAACTCTGTGAGTGAACCATCATCGATTTATTCACTCGAGTCAGGTCACAAAATAAGTATATTCAAGTTTATCATACTTCCACAAGCATATCATGCAAACTAATATTACATATCACAACACATCATCCATTAACTTCAACTATAATTCATTATCTCAAAACAATTCAATAATACATTTCAATTCAATCATTTGATACATGTAGGGATGTATATGCAAATACACATGTGTTTCCATTTTCATTTTTGTTTTGTTATGATCAAGTGCCTATCAACTCAATTTACTGTCCTGTATCCGTTGTGGATACCGAGATCATTTCTGGCCCTATCCATTGTAGATACCGAGTCCATATCATCTGAGCCTAAGGCTCTTTTTCATAATCCTGAGCTCAAAGCTCTTTTCTCACTTTTGTCACTCTAGTCACAACTCCTTTATCTGAACATGCATTTCAATGTGATGAGATTCATCATTTCGTATACCATGTTTTCATTTCAGTATACACATGCCGTATATCAAGCTCCTCGGATCTAAGTCTTACATTTATCAATCAACTGTATACACATTTCATATTAAACATTCAATTTATACAGAAGGAAATATAATTGAGTTTACAAATCTAAGTTAACTCACAATACGCTCTAGAAAAGCTATTGCCTTGATGATCCGACAATGTCTGGATGTTGATGATCACCTTGCGCGTCTATCGTCATGTAATACATGCATAGTTCACAAATCACTAATTTGTTTAATCATATGAATATACCATCATGCACACGTATATGTGTCATGTTTTAATGCATGCTCAATTGACTTTCCGTTATGTATTCTTATACAAATATCTTGACCATTCAAACATTATAGCTTGTATACAACTAGTTTTCAATTAGTTTTATTCCTTAAGTAAGCTTGATTTACTCCAAATTCATCAATCATACATTCACCAAACCTTTCTAGCAATGTATATTCATAATTAATGCATCTTCTTAGAGTTGTAATGAATGTGTTATTTAAGTATATTGAATATGAGGTAGATGTTGGCTTATAAGGATCACTTTTGTGGTTTCAGTGTATTATTTTTTTTGAAAAGTTAAAAAGGAGTTGATTGAATATTGGAAGAAATGTACAACAGGCGGGCACATAATCTAAAGACCATGTGCGTCAATGTGGGACAAAACGATGGCGTAAAGCCATAACAAAACAATGGCCTAATTCTACACATAAAATGGAAGCGTATAACAATTAGGGTAAACTGAACTAGCCCTTTCACGATTTGTATTCAGATCTGCTCAATTAGGTAAGGCGAGAGGGTGGCTTTGTCAAGGAGGCGAGGAGCTCCCAAATTATCGTCCCGGAGATCATCTTTAGCGCAGCTACTTATCAGCACAGGTAACAAATCTGTCTACTGGTTTTTGAAGTCCTTTCACAGCTAGGCGTAACACCTTGTTTCATACTCAACAAGAATCGGAGATCTTCTCAACAGGAGATGCAAATAGGCAGTAAAGAAGGTCGAAGAGGCCGGTCTATAACCCGGTTAAGATGAATCTTGAGAGAGCCCTATTTGCTAGGAAAGGTTTCCCCGTTGTTAATAATCTGCGTCCTTCAGGTTAAGGTATGCAACCGCAGTCTCTACCAGGTGGAAGCTCTCAGAACTGTCTTTGCCGAGGTTAGCGAGACTGTTCCTTGCTCCTAAACCATTTCCTCTGTACAGGGTAGGGGTAAGTACCAAACTGTGGCAATTTGCTGTGAGTGCTCCGTATGTCTGCTTGCTCAGCATATGACACTATAATCTCCATTCATTAACTAGCTGGGGAGGGCATACCTTTATAGAGCTAGAGAAAATAATTTGCTCTCGAACTTTATAAAAAATACATTCTTTGAGTTGGATTGTTGATCTGAAGGATGATTTGAATCTTCGCTTGTTCCTTTCTGTCCATATTTCTTTTATGCATGTCACAAAGGAAAGTAGACTGATAAGGAAATTAGGAAGAGAATTTTGGTTTTGCCTAATGAATCTCTGCATGATCTCTGTGAAAAGAGATGAATTTAGGGTCCACATACATTTGCGTCTGATCCAGGAACAAATGTCATACGAGAAGGGACATTTCAAAAAAGAGGTGATCCTGGCTTTCCTCTCCTGAATTGCACAACACACATGTCATATTAGACTCCAGGAAGGAGAGTCTATCTATAGTGCTTAGTTTGTTTAAGACCGCCAGCCATAGAAGAAATGAATGGCTTGGTCTTAGCTCTTGGTGCCATACCACCTCATACCAATCCACCTCAGTGTTACTTTGTAGTAGCCACTCCTTGCAGCTCTTAGTAGTGAAGCAACCTTGTGGATGGTTTTTCCACATGTATTGATCAGGATTTAATGGGTTAGGAGAGTAAGAAGGTTTTAGGTGTTGAATTGCCACTGGAGTTTGTCTGCCTAATAATATCCTTTACTTTAGCATGTATTGGTAGATGACTTAAGAGCTGAACAGCTAACTGGTTAGAAATTAAACTGCCATTGCCTAACCAATTATCAAACCAAAAACTGGCCTTCATTTCATCCCCTATCTTGCAGGAAATTTCAGTTTTCAGAACTTCCTTTAGCTTCAATAATTGAGATAGGAACTAGGAATGGGAGGACCTAGGATTAATAGACCATATACTCTGTCCCTTAAGGACATAGGCTTGTAGCCATTTAACCCATAAGGTTTCCTCTCCTTGTAAAATTAACCAAAATTTATTCATCCAAAGGGCTTTATTAGTCAGCTTTATAGGGATAATTCCAAGTCCTCCCTCCCTTTTAACTTTAACAAAGCCCTTATACAATCCATCCCCACCCCAAAGGAATTTCCTTATAAGCTTTTCTATTGTTTTGATAACTCCGCTAGCCAGCACCATGTTGGAAGACCAATAGATATGCATTGAGTTGAGCACATAATTTATCAACTGTAGTCTTCCTCCAAATGATAGGGCATGAGTGGTCCAAAAGGACAATCTCTTCTGTATTTTTTCAATGAGGGGATAGCACTCCCAAAATTGGATCCGTCTAGATGTAATAGGCAAACCTAGATAAAAAAGAGTAGAATGCTTCCTTTCCATTCCCGATTCAGCAGAAACAAGGGCTTCCAAATAATCTGCACTTTTGGAAAGAACAAATTGGCTTTTGGTGTAGTTGACAGTGAGCCCAGACATAGAGCTAAACTGATTCAAGGATTGAACAAGGATTTTGATAGAAACCAAATTAGCCTTAGAGAAAAGGAAAAGATCATCTGCAAAGCAAAGATTGACCAATGAGACTTTCTTGCAACAGCTGTGATATTTGAAACCTAATCCCCTAGCCGTATTGCTCTTTAGTATAAAAGTTAGAGCTTCCATGCACAATATGAACAAATAAGGTGACATAGTATCTCCCTGTCGGAGACCTCGATGTCCTCGAAATATATTTGTGGGAGATCTATTAACCAGTACCGCATAGGAAGGGAAGGTTATGCAAGCTTCTACCCATTTTATAAACACTCTCGGGAACTCCATCACCTCTAGTAACTGCAAGATAAATTTCCATTCAACACTGTCAAAAGCCTTTTTGAGATCAATCTTGAAAGCACAATTCTTAGGGGAGTTCCTTCTCGAGTAGCTTCTCAACAATTCTTGTACTATAGAAATATTGTCACCTATTTGCTTGCCTTATAGGAAAGCACTTTGGTTATCACTAATCAAGGTTCCCAAAACATATTTCAGTCTATTAGCGATAATCTTTGCTATCACTTTATAGAGAAAATTAGCACATGCAATCGGTCTATAATCCTCAAAGCCTGCTGGGTTGTTTTGCTTAGGTACTAAGCAGATTTAAGTCTTGTTGATCTCCTTTCAGAGAGTTCCTGTAGAAAATAACTCTTTAATAGCTGCTTTCACCATAGGGCCAACTTCAGTCCATGCTTTTTGATAAAAGAAACCATTGAAGCCATCGGTCCTGGAGTTTTTTTGGGATTCATTTGGTGAACTACCCCTTCTATCTCCTCATCTTCCACTGGTCTAGTTAATAAGTCCTTCTGTTCATTTGAGAGCTGATTCTGAATAATAGATTCTAGAAACCGAGCATTGATAGAAACATTACGAGCTGCATAACAATCTTTGAAGAATTTCTCAGCTTCCTTCTTCATGTCCTCATGCCTACTAACTCTCCTTCCATCAGGGAGTTTAATCTCCTTTATAGAATTGTAGTTTCCCTTGGCTATATCAGATCTGAAGAAGAATTTAGTATTCTTGTCACCTTCTTTTAGCCACTTTACCCTGGCCCTCTGTTCCATAAGACTAGCATGGTTGTGTAGAGCTTGTAGATAAGTAGACAAAGCAGTTTTCTCTTGGGATAAGAGGAGGGGATCTCCAAGATTGAGGGAGAGCTGATTCTGAAGTAGGGATAGATTATCCTTAGTGTCAGAGATAGCATGTAGGGTATTTTCCCCCGTCTAACTCTTTAGGTGCTTTAAAGCTGCGCGAATATGTCTCAGTTTCTGGATACATTAGAATTGAAAGGTGCCATTTACCCAAGTTGTTGCTCTGTCCCTGACACAATTATGAAAACCTTCTACATTCACCAAATAGTTATTGAATCTAAAAAGATGGCGCCTCTTCACATTTAGGAATAGGTCCCCCACAACCATTGGGGTATGATCATAAAATAAAGGATCTAGGAAATTGGCCTTACTTTCCGGGAAAGATAGTAGCCATTCTTGGTTAACCATCACCCTATCAAGCTTTTTGCGAAGTGCCTAACCAGTAGCCTGCTTGTTACTCCAGGTGAAAAATGACCAGTAGCCTTAAGGTCTAGAATGACTAAGTGATCAGTACAGTCCTTGAAATCAGTGGAATAATTGCGTAAGGAGAAATAACCTTCAACTTCAGTTCTATAGAGTGTAGAATTAAAGTCACCAGATATAAGCCAAGGACCCACCACCCTTCCTTGGAATCTCTTTAGACTCTCCCACAACACCTTTCTTTGAAATGCATGATTTAACCCATACACCACTGATGCAAAGATTGAGGAGTTATGCTCAGCAAAATGCCATTGCATGTGCATTACTTGCGTCTCCACTTCCAAAACTTGAATGTCAATTAATCGAGGATCAAACCCTATAATGATTCTGCCCAAAACATGTGACTGATGATTAGTGAGAAACTGCCACTTATTCCCTAGTTTTTTGAGATTGTTGAGATTCTCTTCTCTGGTTTTAGTCTCCAAAATAGAAAAAACTGAGATGTTTTCCTTAACCAAAAATTCCTTTAAGGCCAGGAGTTTTTTGGGGCAATTAAGGCCCCTGACATTCCAAACAACTATCATGATGAGATGGGTTTGGAGCTTTGTTTACTCCTAGTTACCTTCTTTCTTTTTACACTGGTACATTGTTTTGCAAAGTGTTTCTCCTCTGCAGCAGTTGAAGAGGATGAGGTTGCCTCCATTTCAACACCTGTTTCTCCCTCCATTGCCTCTAGCTTACGTTGATTAGAGTCCTCTGTTTTAGTGCTTGTATCGAAATTAGGCTGTTGTTGGTTTCTGCTTCTAAGGCAGTAGGTGCGACTACATTGTGGGTAGTTTCCAACTCCTCATGCCCAACATTTTCTAGTTGCTTTTTAGCAAACGCAACTGGCTCATCATTTGACACACTACCACAGCTTTCTTGAACAGCAACAGGGGCTTCATTTTCACTTGGGTCTATCCCCATTAATTCTTTATAACTCCCTTCTTTGAACCTTTTCCCTGTGGGAACCCAACTTTTTCCCTGAAGCTTCAAGGAGGGCTTTCAGTGATATTCTACTGTGACTGCATCTTCATATAAAGAGTAATTATAACCTAGTCGCATGATGGGGATGTGTTCTGGCAACTCCTTTGAAATATCCATGGTGACACATAATCGTGCATATCCCAACCTTTTCCTTTTAGCAGTGTACTCATCCATACATAACGGCTGCCCTAGATAGCTTGCTAACATACTAAGGCCTTTAGTAGTCCAATACTTCAAGGGACATTATATAGATTCACCCACAGAGGCACAACCTTTACCTTACCTGTTTTAGATTGGAATCCCGGCTGCCAGCTTTGAAGAAACAGAGGGAGGTTCATCACATGCCAAGGGCCTTCTTCAAGGACTTTAACAACCTGTGCTTTGGAAGAGAAGGTAAATAGGGCTAAGTTTTTATCTACTAACAGTACTTCAAGCAGACCTTTATTCTTCCAATTATGAAGTGCCCATTTCTGCAGCATTGGGAATGGGGGTCTTCTTTCCAAGAAGAAGCCTACAGGAGAGGATTACCAAGATCTGGCCCCTTCTTGGAGAACTTCTACATCCGGAGCAACTAACAGTCTGCCTTGGTCTACTTTCGGTGGGGAATGATGGAGGCCCGCATCTCCCTCATCAACTATGACTTGCTTCCAACTCCTCTTGACATCCAAGGGAGGGGGCGAAGATGAACCAGGTTTAGAGTTCTTAGGGGCAGCCAAGGGTTGGGAGGGCAAAGGAGGAAATTCAGTGGCTGAGGCAGGGCTAAGAAGAGGGGCAGATTGTATGAGTAATTCCTTTGGATTGGTATATGTTTCATGTGGTTGGTATGTGAGAGTTGAATTGGGCTGTGAAATATAAATGTTGAATTCGTTATAATTGATGGTACCCAGTTTTGATGAGTGTTAATTTGTGCACTTGATGTCACATTGAATGTTGTTTTGTTTCACTAGCTTAATGATTTTCAAGTTACTTGACCCAAATATATCTCACCTTACTTTTACCCACATTAAAACTTTGAAAGTCCTTTGATTCATGATTTTGTATGTGAATTTTAATGGTGGAGAAATGAAATGATATGCAAAATTGTGGATTGTCATGATCATGAATGATGTTGAATTTACCCATGGATATATTTATTTAAACACATTTTCTAAGTCTACCATTAAATTGCTTAGTTTTTTAAGATGATGAATGTTGATTGATCATGAGTAAAAGCTTAGAATGTTGACATCTTGCTATGATTTTTGAAAGTCACTCATTTTTTCTTGTGATTATATATTCTTGGAACATTTGGGAAATGAGTCAATGCTTTTGGGTCTTTGAGCTTAATTTTAATGTTTTGCCCAAGGACCACCAAAAGCTAAGTGTGGGAGAAATTGATAGATGCTTAATTGATTATGAAATTATTCTATAACATTTAGAGATTATTGACATAAAATTGCTTAAGATACTTACTTTGACTCATATGTGATTTTAGGTACAATTTAGAAGTAAAGAAGTTAAGGTGAGTCAAAAGCTCTATATTTTGGCCATTTTATGAAGATTAAATTTCGCTTGTCTTCATAAAGTAAGAAGAAGAAAAATAAAGACAAGAAAAAAAAATGAAAACACAAAAAGATGAATCAAAGTGGCTCATGGTGATGCTTGTTTCATGCAAAGGTGCAGCACCAAACGCAAAAGGAAAGCAGCTGAAGGTGAGCTAAATAGCAATGCAGCAGACGTTGAAAGCATAAATCAATATGGCAACAACAAAGTTCAAAACACATGTAGTATGAAGCAGGAAACGACAGCATGAGCAGGCGTTATGCGTTCCTGCGTTGAATGTAGATGTTGTCTGCGTTTAATGCTTGCGTTAACGTAAAATGTAGACCATGCGTTTTGCTTAAAACGCACAACTAAGGGTTTTGCGTGAATAGTAAGATATACCACTATGTTTAATTGTCACATCAACACAACAATACCGAAAGAATAGAGAGTAGGGAAGCTAGCGTGAGAGAGAAGGTTGCGACAAAAGAGAGCTTGGAGGCGCAGTGAAGAAATAACCTAAGGGGTTTTGGGTAGGGTTATTTGAGTGGGCTGAAACATTTTCTTTGGAGAGATCCATAGAAGGCTAATTTCCCAATACTAGTTCGGAGCTGACATCGAAGTCGACGACCCGAGTTAAGTGTATTTCACCTTTTTTCTTGTTTCTTTCTCTTATTAAAAATTGACTGTGTTATCCTAGGTTAATTGATTTGGGTTTTGTGTATGAATAATCCGAATTTCATTATTGTTCGGTTATTTGTGTATGAACCTATTGGGTATTGTGAAAAGATAATTTTAATGCATTCATTAAATTGTTTATTTGCAAACCTATTGCTAAAATTTCGATGTAATCCGTAATTGTTATGTTGAAATTCATTTTTAGTGACTAATGATTCGTAATCATTATGAATAGCATGACCTAAGTTAAATGATGCATTGTATGTGGTTGTTGCCTTGATTAATTAGTTTTCCTAATTCTTAATGCTACTATCAAATTAAATCTAAAGATTATATCCTAGGTTATTTAGTGATTAGGTTTAATTAACGATTGTATCTTGATTAAACAAAACCTAAAGGAAAACTCGGATTAACTATTAACCCACGATTAATAATTGCTAGGAGAGGTTTGAGAACAACAAATCATTGAAATATGTTTAATTAGGGTGTAGGTCGAGATTAAACCAAAGAACTGAGTCTTTACCGAATTCTCCACTTTTATCATTTTTTACATGTTTTCTTTAATTTGTTTTTATTAGTCTAGTTTTATTTTATTTTCTTATTTGAAAAATCCAAAACCCCTTAAACCTACACACCATCATCATTACACACCGATTAATTTTATTTCATAAACTATGCACACATTCTCAGTGAGATCGACCTAGACTCACCACTACTATAATAATAGGCTAATTATTTTATTTTGACTAGCTTTACGATGTTGTGACTTCTGGGGTTCGCGATTCACCAGATACAAATGTCCAAGCTCCTTAAATTCATTTTCCAGCAACTCCTCCACCACCACCTATTATGACATCCATACAGCCCCATCCAATCCCACAACTCCCAACTGCACCTCCTATAGTATCCTCCCCAGCCTCACCTACCTTAAACACAGACTTTGCTTGCTAATCGATCGACCAACCCTCAATTTTCATCGAGCTCTACTTTTCCCTTTATTCCTCTAGTCAATCCATCTAAAACACATCACATGGTTACCCGAGCTTAAACTGGCAAGCTAAAGCCGAAATTGTTACTTGTTCAACTACATGATGGCCATCCAACTTGTTATAGTCAAGCGGTCAAATCTCCTCAGTGGCGTGCCGCCATGACAAATGAATATAACGCCTTAATTTCCAATGGAACATGGGAATTGATTCTATTTCATAGCCAACAAAATGTCATCGGTTGTGTGTTCAAAACTAAGAAGAATCTAGATGGTACTATTGAAAGGTATTAGGCTTGCCTAAATGCCAAGGGCAACCATCAATGCCTTGGTATGGATTTTGCAGATACTTTTAGCCCAGTGGTTAAACTCACTATCATTCGCATCATGCTTTCTCTTGGGGTTCAGTTCTCTTGGTTTGTAACTCATCTTGATCTTTCTAACGTCTTCTTACAAGGAAATTTGGAAGAAAGGGTGCATATGTCTCAACCGTCAGGCTTTGTTGATCCTATGCATCCTGATTATGTTTATGCCTTGAAAAAGTTGATTTGTGGCTTGAAACAATGCCCCTGTATGTGGCGTAAACGTTTAACGGAGGCTTTATTGCATTTTGGCTTCATTTATTCAAAGGCCGACACATCTCTTTATATTTATCGCAAGGGGACAACATTGCTATTTTGTCTAATTTATGTGATGACAATTTGGTTATGGGAAATTTGCGGAGTCATGTTCAATCCCTTATTCATTCTTTGGAAGGTTAATTTGCTATTAAGAATTTGGGAAATGCTACTTATTTTCTTAGCATTGAGCTTCATTAGAAAGATGGCTCCTTACATCTCTCTCATCACAAATATACCTAGGATTTATTGAAACGTGCTCAAATGGAGGACTGTAAATTTACTTCTAATGAAGTGTTGGGGAAGGGGGTTGCAGTACTTAATAATTAGACACTCGGATATTACTTATGCAGTTAATAAGGTGTCCCAATAAATGCACGCTTCGACTATGATTCATTGTCAGGCAATTAAACATAGTTTACGCTACTTGCGTTCGACTGTTCGAGCCCTTGCAACCACAACATCCGAATGACATGGATTGACATGTTACTTCATGACATTGGTTTTCCTCTTCGTACCATTCAAACTCTTTGGTGTGACAATTTGAGTGCAACCTACCTCACGGCCAATCCCGTTTTCCATTCTCGTACAAAGCATTTGGAAATTGATTTTCATTTTGCTCAAGAAAAAGTATATAATAGACAATTACGGGTTTGCTACATTCCCACCTTAGATCAACTCGTGAAAATTCTTACAAAGCCACTTCCCAAGGATCGTTTTCGTTCATTGCGGGACAAGTTGATTGCTGTAAAGAACCCCACTCAACTTGAGGGGGAGTGATATAGAATATATGGTTACGATAGGATATTATCTGATTTTGTTGATAGGATATTATCTGATAGAAATACTGTGTGTACAACTATGTATCGAGACATATATATGCCCTCTTTGTGCTATTGAATACACAAGAAAACCCTGTTTCTTTTCAGAGGAGAGGAGACGAGAGGACTGAGTGGTGGCTAGAGCCTTACACTATGATCTGATATCAACTGTTCTATCTTTCAATGCTTATCACTTGTACTAAATATTTAGTTGTAATTCTCTATTCATATTTATCATGTCCAGTCCAAACATGTATATTAAGACCAATGTGTCTTATGATTGAATCAAGCGAAAAACAATGTCACACTACATTATTCTTCAAATTTTTAGCATGCTATTAGAGCCTAAAACACCGATTTTTTGATCCTGCACAATCCAAAAGTAATTCTCATCCCTTCCAAATCTGCCAATAACACCTTTGCAACACAAAACACAAATACATCATTCCATACTCTTTGGAAACAATTCCAGCACCTATATCACAACACCTTTGCAACACAAAACACAACATTCACATCTTCAACCAGCATGTCAGAACCAGTTCTCCCCTCAAATTACAAACTTCCTAAAACCATATCATTAGACTCAAATAATTATCTTGTTTGGCGAAACTAAATGCTAAATTGTGATTTTTACTTGGAGATGCGAGCAACAATCCCACTTCCACAGATTTCTGTCACCATTTCCCTAGGGATTTTTGCTAGATTGGTCTTGTACGGATTGATTTTTATGGTCATCTTTGATTTGCATTTGACAAGTCATATATACGTGTTGGTACTGGTATGAACTTATTCCCCTGCGAGTGACCTGATTCGTGCAAATGAAGCGCTAGAGAATGTTGCGCGTGCCTCGGAAAACAATAAAATGATAGCGGAAGACTATGGAGAAACATCGATAAGAAAGAGTGAGTCCAGAAAAAGAAGGTTCCAATGAGGTATGCTTATAATGTGAGATTCATTAAAAGTATTGGCAACAGTCGCGAGTCTGGAGTGACCTTCGAATTTCGAAATCAAATTTTCCTTTTAATACTAAGGAGTGATCTGTATGCTATCAAAGAACAGTTTGAGGAATGCATCTCTTGCGAAGCCATGACGCTGGCACAGTATGGAAAACGGCATAAGAAATGCATTTCTCGGTAAGCCATGACGTAAGCGATGGCAGATCAAATAGTCTTATGTACAACACTGTATTCAGAAACAACCTTCCAAGTCATAAACTTTGGAGTTTTGTGCTCTATCCAATGAAGTTTCTGCATTAATATTATCTTTATTAAGGAAGAACAACCCCAATGCTTGAACAATAATATCCACAGTCAAATCTGCCATAATTTTCTTTTTCCTCTTTTGGTTAGATGCCATGCACCAACAGCATCAGACATATAAATTATTGCTTCTTCATTGAATATTGACCAAAGAAAGGAGAAAGGAAAGTGGAAGGCTGCATCTTGCTAATGGTATTTATGCTCATATTATTAAGAATTTAAGAAGCACTGGACCTGTGCTTAGACATCTATCATTACCACAAATTTTAACGTAAAAATAGTCACTGAATCAAAGACAATGGAAGGACGGACGGTGATTGGTTGGGCTGCCAGAGATTCATCAGGATATCTTTCACCTTACTCTTTCACTCTTAGGTTTATTTCACTACCTTCCCACCATTCACCGCAGAACTCTCTCGGATGGGATGTCACTAATGTTTTTGTTCTATGTCCATTTGAACAGGAAAACGGGTGCACAAGATGTTGTGTTGAAGGTTTTGTATTGTGGAGTTGATCACACTGATCTACATCAGATTAGGGGGGAAATTGGCCTCACAAGCTATCCTTTAGTTCCAGGGTTGGATTACCTTAACTTTTCTTTTAGTATTGCAGATTTGCGGTTCTGGCAACTCCTTGTTGTAGATTGAACAGAGTTTTCAACAGTTCGGATTTCTTGTTTGGTTTGAGTTGCAGGCATGAAGTGGTGGGAGAAGTGGTAGAGTTGGGCCCTGAAGTTAGCAAATTCCAGATTGGAGATATAGTTGGAGTTGGATGCATAATTTGGTCCTGTGGGGAATGCTTGGCCTGCAAATCCAACATGGAGCAATACTGTGACAAGCGGATATTCACTTACAATGCTCCTGATAGAGATGGAAGAACCACTCAGGGGGGCTACTCCACTGCCATGGTTGTGGATCAAAGGTACCATGAGAATCCATTAATATAATCAATATGCTAGAGTACATCTACTATTTCTTGTCCTTTCAGATAATAGTTGTGAGATAGTCCGAAGAGTTACTTATATTTAAATGCCTATAGGTTTGTGGTTCGTATACCTGACAAGCTTGCACCGGAGCAGGCAGCGTCACTACTATGTGGTGGAGTGACAGCCTATAGTCCGCTGAGACAATTCTTTGGGTCTAATAGAGATGTCAAAGGAGGAATTCTAGGTTTAGGCGGAGTTGGTCACTTGGGTGTGTCGATTGCCAAGGCAATGGGACATGATGTGACTGTCATAAGCTCTTCGGACAAGAAGAGGGAGGAAGCTTTAGAGCATGTAGGTGCAGACGCTTTTCTGGTGAGCTCTAATGCGCAAGAGATGAAGAAGGCTGCAGACAGTTTCGACTACATTCTCGACACGGTTCCTGCTGTGCATCCATTGGAACCCTACCTTTCACTTCTTAAGGTTGATGGGAAGCTTATCGTAGTTGGAGCAGCTCCTAAACCCTTGCAATTTAATGCAAGTCAAATAATTACAGGTCCGCAACTATGTCTATATAGGTTTCCACCACACTTCCCTTTGCCTAATGTTTGATTGTGATGCTTTCAGGGAAGAAGACAATAACTGGGAGCTTTGTTGGGAGCATCAAAGAGACGCAGGAAATATTGGATTTATGGGCAGAGAAGCGCTTGGAAGTGATGATAGAGGTAGTCAAACTGGATTTTGTTAACAAGGCATTTGAAAGAATGGAGAAGAATGACGTGAAGTACAGGTTTGTGCTAGATGTAGCTGGCAGTAACCTTGAATGACTATCCTGCCATGTTTACGTTGGCCAAATATTATACTGTTACTTCAGAACCATCATTTATCGTCCCACTACTCTTTACATGCTCAACCAAATCGGTTGAACAGGTTGATTGGAAATAATGAATATACGGAGGTGCGTACTCAAAATGGCTTCCAATCAATAAAAATGTGCACCGAGCATATGGATTCAACGATCTTTAACTGTTATTCCAAATTATGTCATCACCGACTATTCATTCTGTAATGCAGTGCACTCTGGACTGAAAGGATAGCAGTACAACTAATCTAGATACCTGATGAATTGCCAATTGTGAGGACCTAACAATATGATCAAATTTTTGGTGGTTGTTAGTGACCAACTCCATTAGATATTAATTTATTATTATTATTTATGGTAAGACTAAACATTAACGACCACCAACAACTGGCCACAAAACTTTTGACTTCTGTCCTTGTGACTAAAGCACATCTCATCCGATCATCTGAGGTTAGAGGGGTCTGGGAATTGATGCTACGGTTGATCGTTAGCTTCGAGATCGAACAAAGCAAATCCTATACTAATTCCAGCAAGTGCTTCTCTCATTGAAAGTATGAAAGAATACTAATGGCACAACACAAATTCTGCGAAAATCCTAGCCACCTGATAAGAGTATGGTTGGGTATTCATGGAGCTGCTTATTCATCTTTGCCTTTGCCTTTATCTTCAGGAATTTTAGGCCCATCATACGCAGAAAGAAAGAACGCACTTTGATTCTTCTGCAGAAATCTGCAAGTCGGCGTAAACAATGTTCTCTTACCACAAGATGCAGTGCAAATACAAAATCATACAGACTTATGAGAATGCTGGAAAGGAATGACATGTTCGACTCTGAATTAGAATAGATAACCATGTTATATTATCCCAAGGCAACTTTAGATATGACCACCCTTTAATGCATGGACACAATCAGATTGCTTTCTGCTCGGTTAAAACAGAAAGCAAATATGTTTCAGAGAATATGAATGCGAGATCACCACATTGACATGTCTCAATCATCATGAAAATATTCAGCTGATGTTAATGCATATAACGGTTGCATTTAAACACAACAGCCTCTTTTCAACTGCAAAAAAGTTCTGCTTTAAGATGTAGTGAAAAATAAAAAACTGATAAATGATAAATGATATGCTTTTGAAATAAATTAGTTAGCCATGGAACATTGAAATTCACTCAACTAGTGAAATCATTACCACGAGATACAGAGAAGAAAACAATTATGAGTACAGTGACCTCATCCTTTGCATTTGAAAGGACCAAATCACTAAGGAGACAAGGACAAGGTGGTGATGAATTTGACCTGCTTACACTTTGGACAAGAATTCATAATCCAGATTTATCTAAATCGAAAAAGAATGCCAAATGAATGTGCATGGATTGAGCCAATACTTGATAAACTCGAGAAACATCTGCTGCATGCAGGTCAATGTGTCTTCTTCAATGCCCACGTGTGTCAATAGCTCAGGTAATTTGACTGCAAGGAACCTCAATTAAATATCAAGGAAGTACTAGAGAACTACATGCGTTGATGATTTATATGCATAACACAGCGTTGAGCTAGATTCTCCTATAAAGGAAAAAATAGGCAAAGCATGTGGTTATAAACATACCGAATAGACGAAGTAAATGTTCAGCACCATATACGGTTGAAGGAGATACATCATTTTCAACAGAATCATGAAACTGTTGGCGCTCTTCGTTGTATAGGAGCATAGCTGGTAGCGCTTTGTCAAAGTAACATCGTATCCCTTTCAGAAACTCTCCAAGAGAATCAGTCATCCTGTAACAAACAAAATACTATCCGTCAACCTATTGTCGGCAGAAACCAATCATCAAAAACCTTCATCTGCTGTAGGATAAGAATTAAAGGATTGCAGTCCCTGTCTTTCCGTCATTCAATCAAATTGCAGAACAATTGCATTTCCGGCTCATAAATGCTCTTCATAGGCATGTTTGGTAACTGACTTTCTAACCTTCGTAATGTTTATCTTAAATTAGTGCCAGGTTTGAACTTTCTAAAGCTTTACATTCTGGCATCAAATTTGGCATGAGTTTGCATTCTGAAATAACTCTATAACTCTCAACGACCATGGAAACAATACATAAAAATATCTTCAGTATAAAGATTTCTCATTATGAGAGGCACTGGAACAGAATGTTTCCACAATTGTAATCCAATATGAACATGAAGTGCAGCTAAAACTTACATGCCATCCTTCTTTGACTTATATTCTGAGTACTTTGTCAGAATATCATCCACATTAGGCGATCGTGGAAGTTTTACGAGCTGCACTAATATAAATGTTTTCAACACATAAGGAAGCTATTGATATAAGGCAATGATCATGCCTAAATTATATCTGATATTTGTGAAAGCAGAATTAATCAAATTCTTGAAAAAAAATTGATAATGTACCCTTTATCATGGCAGCATTAGGAATCATGGGAGCTAAAGTAGCATGCTAGATTGCAGTATGATATGTGAAAAATCCAACATCATCATATAACGCAACTAATTAAATTTGAGTTGAACAAAGTGATTCGAATGAGTCAAGAAAATAGTAAAAGATCTTGCGTGCATTCTGTTTGCTTACTTTTTGCTGCTGGTTGACAAACTCCCAATCATCAGCAAGTTGCTTCTTTAAATTTGATGGTATTTGCACCTTGATACACTTTTCACTGGGCAAATCTTTCTAACAATTTTATACCAAAGCTTCAGAACGAAATCTTAAATGTTGAAGAAGATTCAAGACGACCATTTAAAAGAATGTAGACATATGGCCTATAACATCTGCAATGCTTCTGAATTTAATTTGTAACTTTCATATGTAATAAAGACATCAGATGTACCAGAAGAGTAAAATTCTAAATAAATGAAAATGAGTTGTGCACAGGTGACAGCCTTGCATTCAATAAATACTTTATAGCTGAAAACAAGCATGTTAAAGCATCATGTAAATCACGTGTCGGACCTCAATGCTTGAGTCATCCATGCCCTTCTTCCCCTTTGCCACTGCAAAGAGAAACTGGTATACCGTCAGATCTATGCCATTTATCTGCACCAGGTTATTATTGAAGAGGCAGATGGAGATAAACCACCAGGGAAAAAACACAAACATTAGAGGCTTTTAAGAGAACCAAGTTACTGTTTCACATAGAAAAGTTAAAAATCATCCACGACTGCAGTCAACTCTTCAAAAACTAGGATCACTTTACCTTATGACGACTAAAGAAAACAAATTCTCTTATGTTAGCAAAGGAATTTAGATAAATATAACATAATATGATGAGATATTTGATGTAAGAGACTCTTAAAGATCACAAGTTGAAGCCTCTAAAGCTCAATCACAGAATTGTGGTATTGAAAAAATGTCATCTAGTCCAACAACTTTTATTTATTTTGAAAAGAAAACAACAAAAGTAAAGTTTTGTTCATGGGGATGAACTGATTCCAAAGCATTTTCAACAGAATCCGTGTCCACACAATAATGATAAGAAGTACAGTAATCTAGCGAGAATAATAATGTGGATAGGCAGTTTAACCAAGCATAAGCAATTTTTTAAAAAAAAATTAACAAAGCATAAGTATTGTCTAAAGAAACAAAACAAAATGAAAACAGACAATAGACAACAGTTAAGGGAGGAAAAGATTTATAAAGATAGCAGGCCAATGATTCTTGAATCTTCCTTCTCCATCTTAATGTCTAGAGGAACAAAACAAGCAGCAATATCACAAATGGCAAGAACTACTAACATAAACAACAAAATTTCTTGCACAGTGCTGAAGACTAAATCCTTCTATTAAGAGAGTTATTTTTCAGAATGATTTAATAACAATCATTCCAATTGAAGAATTTATTAGTTATGCATTTCCTACATGGGAAATGAAAAAAATAAGCAACTTGAAATTGCCAATTACAAACTAAAAAGATTATGGTACTTTCCAGATGTCACATGGACTCCCAGACTGGTATGGTTACAACTAATAAAATAATTGTCATACTAAAAAAGCAAAATGAAAAGCATCGAAGCTGACCCAAATTATTTTAGCACGCACATTAATCAACATGGTAGTTATATACGCCTTACTTGTACTTCAAACATAATTAGCATGACTTTGGGACACTAAAACTGTCCAAACAACCAACCAAAGAAAAAGCCCACGGCACCTACTTTTTCAAGCAGCAAAATGTACCTTCACCACAATTGCTACTTCAGATCTGGCTTATATCCATGTGTCTTCAGAATAGTGAAAAGTTGTCAAACTAAACAATGAAAAGATGCTTTGAGCATTCCTATTTTCACTCCCTACACTGATTTCTTGATGGAAGTATCTCCACAATGTCATGGTTGATTTGAAGCAGACAATCAAAATAAATTTGAAACATAGAGAACAAATAGATAGATTTACATATGCATTATGTCCAACTTATGTAAAAGGCACCGCTCACTTTTCAGATAATTGCTATCTTCCAAACAGAGGAGTTATGATCATGATCAAATGTGTCAAAGAGTAATTTGACTACAAAGATCTGCCCAGCATAGCAACTTGTAAAGTCTCTTCACACTATCTATTTACTTTAAGAATAACAATTTCAAAAATGCCAAATCTTTTCAATATTTTTCAATTTAGTACTTAAATCTTTTAAAATTTTTAATTTAGTAACTAACCTTTCAAAACTCATACAACTTAAGTCAAAATATTGTCCTAGCTAAGTTTTGACTGATGTGACGTGTCTTCTATGAGTCAAGTCAAAATACTGAAAGGTTAGTAACTAAATTGAAAATTTTAAATGATGGACAATGACTTTTAATACTTCCAAAAAGTTACACTTTATTATCTCATTTACTTTATCTTAAGAAACAACCCTAGGGATCAAGGTGTGAGAGCAAGGCTTTTCCACTCCAAACTGCTCCTAATAAGGGAATCAGACATCTATTTCCAATCTAGTAAAAGCAAAAGGAAACAAAAATATCGTATTCATAATTTACACAAGGACAGTCATACCAGATGGACAAAAACAGCAAAAAATAAAACATATATTGTACACTGCACCTGATCAGGAAATCAAACGTCTATTTACAATCTAGTAAAAGCAAAAGGAAACAAAATATCAGATTAACAATTTACACATGGACAGCCATATTAGCTGAATTAAAGTAGCAAAAAGAAATGATATACTTGAAACATATAGGACTCAGTTAGGCATAATGTTAAGTGAACTATCATACATAAACGAGCATGAACTAAACTAACCAGTAGAACTTTTTGGCTTAGTATGTGAAGCATGTCTGAACTTTGATGTCTTGTCTGCACCTGTACTATTCACAAGATCCTGCTGTAACCTGATGTTCTCTTCGTTATCTTTCAATAATCTGTCTTTGCCTACCCATTCGTCCCAACTGTTGGCAATATGTCCAAGCCATAGTAATGATTTCTGTATTCCTTTTTAAACAAGGACATACTTATCAATGAAAGAATGTTCCCAGTAGAAAAACAGAAACCTTTTAAGAAACCTTTCAGACTTTTATTTGATAGTTAATTCCTAAAGGCAACCAGAAGGAGAGCTTCAATTTTTGCTGAATGTTTAGAAATTTTAAAACGCACAAAGCTATTAGGTTCCAGACACATTAAAGGCTGGATTCTTTTCAAAGCTGTTAATATTTCTTCCTTAAGTGGCATTCTTGGCAAGCTGGACACTGTACTGGTTGATTTCTCAAAACGTTTAACACTTCTGTTAACTTCCACGATAGAAGCAAGAGAAATCTTGCAGTGATTTGAGTTAAAGCATTTGAACAAGAGATGTCTAACTTTGCAAAGTGCAAGTCACATTGAAGATCACTGACATTTAAGCCTATAATAACTTGATGCAACAGAGAATATCGCATCCCAAATGCATAGATCAAAATACATTCATCTGAAAAAAACGAAAGTCCACAGAATATACAGCAAACTTACTTCTTACTCCAACCCTGCAAAACAGGAAAATAACACATAAGATCATACTCCAATTGATAGAACAATAAATCATTACTAAAACAGAAGTTCTTATGAAGAGAAACTTAATAAAAAATATTTCAAAGCCTAGCAAGATCAGTAAAGAAGAACTCACAAGATAGTGAACAAAGTATCTCCATTCCTTCTTCCGGTCTTCAATTTTTAGAACCTGAAAAAAACAATCACAACAAAGAGAATAAAACATACAATAGATTGGAAATTGAAGCTAAGCGAAAGCACATGCACTCAATAACCGCCAAAGTTGTATTGCATAGACTGAAAATCACAATTTCAAACCTACGCACAAAATTGAACTCAGTCTACGGTATATACATGCCTTGGCTTGGTAGATGCGGGAACCATGATAAGCGAGGACGCGCTCTTCCTCAGAGAAGAGCGGGTGATCGATATGGATGTCGCCGCTGGAAGTTTCTGCATCGCTTCCAGAGTCTTCCTTGGATGTACTTCCCATTCCTTCTTAACCACAACACAGTAACAAACTGAAGTAAGGACTAATTGTACTTCAAATAAGGACTTCTTTGAGTTTTGAACAGAACTGAATGAAGTGAGAAGGAAGGAAGGAATGTAAAATTTTAGCTCACTAGAATACATATACAAAGCACATCGTGATCGTCCCTGCCACGGGCTAGGACCTCATGGGCTGCTTCCCAACTCTTAAACCAACAGCCCATCATATTGTTTTCCCTTGAATGGTTTTGGTCCAACTTCAGTAACAGGAAAGATCGGGCCTGGTAGCAATAAGATTAATATTTTTTAAAATAAATTGCATTAAAAGCTGAGGGTGTGCGTGGTTCATTATAATTTTTATTGTCATTCCTCGGGATAAACCAAGCACACCGTTCCGCCCTGTATTAGAGAATATAGAGTATTACTCTAAAAGAAGATATAAAAATACTGTTTATCTAATTATAATATATTATTAATTATCTTTTTTTAGTCTTTACTAATTCTTTTCTTCTTATATTAACAAACTAAGCACATACTGAACCAAGTATTGAGGTTAATTGCCTTTATTTTCTTTTTAAATTTATTTAAAATATATTACAATAATAAAAACTCAAAAAATGAATTGTATTCAACCAAAATTATTATATAACTAATTATCAAAAAATGATTTATAATTTAATTAGAAGTGTAAGATTTTTAAGAGGTAAATATTGAGATTTGGTGCCTACAAACAAAAAAGAAATTCAAAATAATAAGAATATTTTTAGATTATAACTATATCGAGATAAGTCAAATTAAATTAAATCAGGTTATTTTTATCAATCTACACCTTGCGAACTAAAACGAGATTTTCTGCTTTTGTTAAAGTATTATATTCTTATGTTATTAATTTTGTTCACACATTTACGTAAACTTTACATAAATATGTTAATGAAATTTAATAAAGTAGAGTAAGAATTAATTAATCAGAACAGAAAATCTATTACTTCTGCACAATTAAATATTATATTTTGAATATACCAAGAAAATAAATGCCAAGTCATTCGTAATCAAAACGTTCAAACCTACTATATCATCTAATTTTATGGGCATATTTTATATGAATCATGGATGATATTTAATAAAGCATAACAGGAAATAATTAACCGAAACAGTACATGTGTTGCCTTGTGAACTTGGGGCTTTCCCTCACGTTTACAAAGATGATGTTTTGAATTGACCAAGAAAATGAATGCCACTGCCAAGTCATTCGTAATCAAAACGTTCAAACCCATTACGGGGTGAGCACCCTTTGGACGTTAAAAATCCAGAGCAGGCAGCAAGGGCGAGCAGCCAGCCTCGTGATTTTGCGAAAGTCAGCTCAGCTGCCTGCGACTACTTTGAAATTCTTTGTTAAAACCTCGTCCAGGTGCATGAAGCACGTCTCTAGTTTACATATACTGTTCATCGCATTTATGAGCGTCCAGATGAGAAAACAAATATCTTCTTAACATTAATTGAGAATTTTCTTTTTAACAATTTGAAGGGTATTTTAATTAAATTAGTTATTTTTAAATAATAAAACTTTATATTTTTTTTGATTTTTTATCTAGTTATTTTAACTATATATATATATATAACTTATAACATAGAAAATTATATGAAAAGAAATTTATTGTTTTATAAACCAAGTAATCAGATGGAGATTTTACCCAATTTTGTATTATTTCATTTACTTTATTTCAAAATGTATATTGTGTAAATATTAAAAATATACAGTGATTTGTCGATTACTCAATTTGATAAAGACAATTAATAAGTTAGATTTAAAATATAGGTTATAGGATGGATTCTGTAGGTATAATGCACCCACATTAACTAATACAAAATTTATAAGTGAACTTAATAAAGAATTTTAGAGATAAGATCTAGAAATTCGGATTTATAGCGTTTAGTTCTAGTTTGGTAATAAGCAGCGAAGGAATCGGAATAAATAAAATAAGAATGTGAATGGAAAGTAAGAATTGGAGTATAAATGAAATGATTAATTATACGTGTTTGGTATTATTAAACAAATTTAATAGTTATACTAATATTTGATATTAAATATTAAAGATTATAATGAGAAAATATTATTTATTTCTGTAAATAATTAATTAAAATATTTTATGTTTTATAAATAATTAATTAAAAAACTTTCAATGATTTATAAAATTACTAATTATTAAATAATTAGAAACAATTTTAATAATAAGAATAAAAGTACCAATCAAATAAAATAAAATAATTATTAAAAAATTAATATAAAAGTTTGTAATATGTGATTTGAATAATAATATTATGATTAGAATCAATATTTTAATAATATTTTTTATCTTTTATTTATGATATTTGATCCTAGTTTATACTTAGAGTAAAAGTTCCTATTTCCAACTCTTCATTACGGGTTGGCAAATAAAACCTCAATGTTAGAGGTTATTTAGGAATTCCCTTACCAATTGAACGACTGTAAGAAATAGTATCACTTTCATATAGTCAATACAGCCTTTTGATGGACAAATGCATTACTTTCAGATACTACTATTTATCATCCACAAGGGGGTTGTCAAGTGGGAAGGGGGCAAGGTTGTATCTCTCGAGTCTTGGTACAACGTAGATTGGACATAATTAATACTTTCTAATATATACTAAAAAACTACAATTTACTTATAGAAGGCAAACGAATAGCAAATGAAATGTCTGCGAAGGACGAAGGGAAATACGTACTTGGCTAGATATGGAATTCATTTTATAAACCTACACATTCTGAAAGATAATAGTACATGAAATAAACAACACATGTTCACAAAGGAAAAAAACTAATCCAAAAAAGAAGCGTTGCTTTTACTTGCCAATCTTATGGGCGAGATGAGTGATTAATTTAATGTACGATCTACATGTGTAGAGAACTGGAGAATATGATTGAAATGAAAGAATGAAAAGAAAATCTTATGCTGGATTTGTAACCATGAACGAAGTGATGTCCTGAAGCAGAAGACGAGCAGAGTCTGTTAAAGGAGTCAATGGTGGATGCCAGTCACCTACTTGTGTCCTTGCCCAGGGCTAGGACCTTCCTTGATCCCTCCTAGAGTTTGGCTATTTGTGAACTTGTGTCCTTCCCCAGGGCTAGGACCTTCCTTAACCCCTCCCAGAGTCTGGCTATTGGTGAACTTGTGTCCTTCTCCAGGGCTAGGACCTTCCTTGATCTCTCCTAGAGTCCGGCTATTCGTGAACTTGTGTCCTTCCCCATGGCTAGGACCTGCCTTAACCCCTCCTAGAGTCTGGCTATCGGTGAACTTGTGTCCTTCTCCAGGGCTAGGACCTTCCTTATTGGTGTACTTGTGTCCCACGCCAGGGCTAGGACCTTCCTTAATCCCTCCTAGAGTCTGGCTATTCGTGAACTTGTGGCCATTCCCCCGAGAACTTGGTCCAGAAGTTTTGATATCTCCCAGAGACAACCCATCGAAGAAATCTTCGATCACTCTGCTCGCAGAGTTTCTTGCCCTGACTATATTGAAAGGACGTGCTTGTGCCTCCAAAACAGCTGGGGTTACCAGCATGAATACTAACACCCAGAAGCTCAGAGAACTTTGCATGGCCGCCATGTTATAGAAACCGACACAGAAATCAAAGCGCTGAGTTGGATATATTGGACTGCGATGTGGTGCAATGGAAATATATTTTATCATTGTTCTAGTATTTATAGTGTCAGAAAGTGCGATAAAGAATAAGATTGCTTTGACTAAGCCAAGTTTAGGTACGAAAATCCTATTCAAATAAAATTTATTTGTTGACGTTGAAACTTAAAACAAACATGACAAGTAACATGGTTAGGAAACAACCAGGTACGTTCCGAGGTATAAGAAAAACCAGAATAGAAATAAAAGGAGTCTAAATTGGACTATAGAAAGACATAAAATCAATGGAAGCAAGTATTTACTCCATGTTTAATGTTTTGCAAGAAGTCGGGGCAAAGTTTTTTCTCTAGTAGTTTAGATTGTAGACCAAGGACCATAGATTGTGACTTGTTTAGTTGAATCTATAGGACTATTTAGGATGTGAAGTAGTTGGTTGGAATGGTATAATAGACCGGTCATGTTTTGACTGCGAGACAATGGCTTTATCTTTTTAATTAAGACTCTCCTTTACATGAAGTTTTGAGTTCGAGTCACGTCAAAAGAGGAAAAATAGAAAATTTGTTTTTTTGATAATCCTCTAGCCTCTTGGGTAAAACTTCTTGATCGGACCAATTACGGATGCCTTGCTTCCAGCAGCAGTGTGGGAGTTGAAGCTACTAGGGAACCTGAGGGCTGCTGGGAACCTGATGTTAAGTAGGGCCAGCGATCAATCAACATTTGACCAATCAAGTATGTGACAGTTTCTTGTGCACAGAAATATACAAGTTACGTAGGAACCTGAGGAATCTTGAAGTTTCAGATTTACATCCTCTAAAATTTTTGAGGTGGGGTCTTAAAGGCTTAAGATTATTCCGACTAAATCGGGATAACTAATGTAATAAAAAAAAACAATAATTTGTAAACCATTTATTCCTCTACCATTTATTCCTCTTCTGATGTCATGACTAAAAGTTGTAGGGTTAACCGTCTAAACATATGATGCAAGAAGAATGTTTTAAAAATTGCAAATTAAAAAGATAAAATAAGATATTTAAGGTTAAAATACTTTATTTAAATTGGTTAAAATTTAAAAATATAATTAAAAAACCGTTACAAAGATATTATTAAATAAAAATTAATTAATTTATAAAAATTTATTAAAATAAATCAAAACAATTACAGTTTTTAAATTAATTAAATTTGTAATGAAATGAACCAGTGGTAAAATTTTTTATTTAAGCCCCTATTGTTACGCAGGCCGCTTCTTAGATTAGGCTTTTTATTGGTCGTAACGTTTCCATTTTGTTTTTGCCATTTATTATTTGTGATGCATCTTGTTTTTTTCAATTTGAATTAAAGCGGATCAGTTTTAATTAAAATTAATTAAAAATTTTAAGCTAATTTATTCCATGAAAAATGGTTGTTTTAAAATCCCACTTCTTAAAGAAAATCAAACTTAAGATTAGTACGCAATTCCATATTATATAAATAAATTATTAAATTATTTATGAGATAGAACGAAAAATTTAAATTTTAAACTTAAATAATAATCACATCTTATACAAAAATTTATTTAGATAATAAATATCAAAATTTACAAATTTTAATAAGATCAAAATAATAAATATATGCAAATATTAATCAATCTAGACCATTTATTACACAATAATTACAGATTTAAAGTAATTATGAGTTACTATATGTATAATCAGTTAATAAAAATAATAAATATATTTTGTGATTGGCTATATAAGTTGATGAAACGAGCAATTTGTAAAAGCGACTAAACTCATTACAAGAACAGAAGAACTGATCAATCACGCTCGATTCAGTATATACGACGCGGTTTGGTGAACTACAATTTCCCTCCTTTCTAAGCTTACCTCTCGCCTGACCCCAAAATCGGCTCTTATTTTTGACTGGCCAACGTTCAGAGGTCAAGCCGTGCTACTCACGCTTAGTTGAAATTTTGGAAGAATATCACGAAGAAACCTCCGACCTACGACTCATAACTTGGACTTCAAACGTTGGTTAGCAAATGCACGTGTGGGTCTTATCTTTATCCATGTATGGTGCGGATTCTATTCCATGCCAAAGATTTTGCATTCCTCACCTACCAAGTACTGTTTCTTATTTCCTTTCTCCTCGTGGATCTGACATCCTCATGCCAAAGATTTTACCTCTCTCACTACCCATTATTTATTCGAATAAAATCTTAAAAAATATTTAATAATCTATTACTCACAAATTTTAAAAAGATCATTCAATAAACTAAATTAGAAATTCTTATTTAATATTAGATAGAGATAAATGCTTTAAGTAATCTTATTATCTCTTTTTCTTAAATAATGGTTATATTAAATGATGATTATATTAAAGGAAGTACATATTAAATGATGATATATATAATTAAAAAATGGCACAACCTTTTATTTAAGAGCTGATAACGCCATTGCTATGCGTAAAGCACCAAAGCTTTTCCTTTGTGGTCAGAAGATCTTGGAATTACAAGCAGATGTAAGAAGCCATAGATAACTGCCATTGCTATGTGTAAAGCTGTTACGGTAAGTTGTTCCAGGTTATGGAACTAACTAGACAAGAGGAAGTAAATATAATATAAGCCAGACACAAAAGAAAGAAGAAACAAACAAGTTAAAAGAATCATGCATTGTGCTTCGCACCAATTTGTTATTCATTTTCTATAATCGACTGGCATACCAACCAATGTTTAATTCATTTTCTTCAAAAAAAAGAATACGCCTTTCTTCAAATAAACGAAGAAGAGAGT
Source organism: Erythroxylum domingense (assembly GCA_025594535.1). Classification (NCBI taxonomy): domain Eukaryota; kingdom Viridiplantae; phylum Streptophyta; class Magnoliopsida; order Malpighiales; family Erythroxylaceae; genus Erythroxylum; species Erythroxylum domingense. The sequence continues at coordinate 29,746,152 of JANQBM010000220.1, forward strand.
AGGTCCTTGCCCAGTTGCCACAACCTTCCACCATGAAAATACACCTCTCCTTTCTCTCGTTTGCAATTCCTTTGTCAGCAGGCACCTACATTCCTACTTCCCTTCAGATAAGAAAGTTGGTAAACCATTGTTTTATGCTCGACTTGTTATTGACATCGATTGTTTCATTAAATCTATTAAAAAAACCTTTATTTGACTTAGAGAAGTTTGTTCAACAATAAACAAGAAGAATTATGAGGCGGTTGTGTAGTGAGTGTGTCAAATCTCGTTTAAATCTTGCTAAACTTGCACAACCTAAATTACAAGAAAATCACGAAATAGCGTCGGAATATTTCCGACGGAAATCATTCCGTCGTTACTTCCCGACAGAAGGTAAATATTACATCAAAAAATACGGTGATGTAGTGATAGAAAATACATCCGTCGGCATTACTGTAGGGAAAACTTTCACGCAAAATCTCTGACGGCATATAGCGACGCCAAAACTCAAAGCGTCGAAAAAAAATGCGGGAATCATTCCCGCAATTTAATTGCTTCGCCGCTTTACCAACAGTTAACATACCGTCGGTACAAAACTTTCATTTACCAACGGAAGTTTATTCCGTCGTAATATCTGGTAGCTTATTTACAGACGGATAGCTCCTTCCATCGGCAAATTGTTAACAAACGTCGTCGTCTCGATGAAGACGAGACGATAAACGTTAATCATTGACGGAATAAAGTTTCCGTCAGTAACTGTCGGCATCTTCGTCCACGATTCATTGAGATAACCCTAGTATACCGACGGAATGTTTTGTGTCCATCGGTAACTGTTCCAGGGAAACCTAAATTATCGATGGAATTATTATTCCGTGCGTATTTGAGTTTCCACCGGTTTAAATTGCCGCTCTTTTACCGACGGAATGTTATGTATCCGTCGGTAACTGTCGGCAGGGAAACCTAGATACCGACGAAATTATTGTTCCGTCGGTATTTGAGTTTCCACTGTATTAAATTGCCACTCTTTTACCGACAGAATGGGCTTGTCAGTCGATAACTGTCGGGGGTTGCGTCGTTTAGAAACCTAGATTACCGAAGGAAAGTTATGTTATGTCGGTAATCCAACGACTATAAGTCGGGCGCCGACCCCCTCCCTTCCCCTCGTGCCTTCAATTCTCTTCTCTCCTCACAAACCATTCGGTCCAGAGTTTTTCGACTCCTTCTCTCACGTTTTCCGATTGTTTTTTGATTATTGTCTTACTCATCGTGCGTTGTTTGAGGTAAACTCTCTTATAAGTATATTATTTCTATAAAAAAAGCATGTTTTTAGTGTTAAACGTGAATGTTTGGTTATATTGAGATTATACATATTGCGTATAAAGTGTTCGATAAAATGCCTTTTATGATATTTGAATGTTTTTTGTAATTTTTATGTTAATTTGAGAATTTGAATATGTAATTTTGATAAAATGTTTAATGTGAAGTTTTAATTTATCGAATTTAACATTTAATTGTGAATTTATTGTATATATGAATATTGTCTTTAATTATTAAT
>JANQBM010000220.1:29747785-29770023 GCA_025594535.1 Erythroxylum domingense
AGCAGTTGGTGGTAGGGATCGTCGTGGGAGGATATTCGGACTAGGGTCATTTGCGAATACTTGTTATTCGCAATCCTCCACGTCGAGTACAGCAGCATCTACTAGGCGGTCCAATAAAGTGGAGGCGCTTGAGAACACGGTGCAGACATTGTCCACTCAGTTGCAACAGACGTTGGAAGAGGTGTGTCAGTTGCAAGAGTCAATGGTTGTGCAACAACAGACGATGGTTGCGTAACAACAGACGATAACAGCGCAACAACAGTCGTTAGATTTATACGTTCAGCTGCATCGGGAGATCGATGAATTGAAGGGCAAGGGCAACATGTTACCGTACCTACCAGACGATCCACCTGCTCCTGATCAGTAGTATAATATTGGTCATTTACTTTGTATTACAAATATTATTAATTACAATGTAACGTTTTTATTATTAATTAAGATATTTTAATTTTTATTCATTAATCACAATTTTTATTTAATTATTTATATCTAATTAAATATATATTATTAATAAAATTTTTTACGATTATAGTTTAAATATAATGGAAATATATATATTTTAAAAATTGATAAAAAAAATTTTCGACGGAAATATGCATAATTTTCATCGGTAATTGTCTATATACTATACAGACGGACAATACGTTCCGTCAGTAATAGGTCAGAATTTATCGACGGAGAAAACGTTACCGTCGATAACTTTACCGACCGTATTCGAAACATTCCGATGCTAAATTTACATACGGGTGAGCAACTTACCGTTGGTAAATTTAGCGACGGAAAATTTCTGACAGTCGGTAATTTTTTAGTTGAAATTACCGACGGTTTATTTTTATTCCGTCGGTAATTTTACCTACAATAAAGAAATATTCCGTCGGTAAGTTTAGCTACGGCCGAATCTTCGACGTTTTTGGCCGTCGGTTTATTCTGTTGGTAATGTTAGATACCGACAGAATAATTGTCATTTTCGTCGGTATTTTTCGTCCCTAATTTACTATTTTCTTGTAGTGTAGTTTGAGAATATTCTTGCATGTCAGAAAGTGAAGATGCTAATTAAGGTTTGTGAACGGTCGTTTAAGGAACAGTACTGGTTGCTTGTAATGCCTGCACCTTTTCTTAAGGTAAATGGAAATTGAAATAACAACTAATTAACTAGGGTCTTAGTACAAGAACCTAATATATATCTTCTCTTGAAACATTAATCAACAGCAATTAGCAAAACCTAAAATAATTCATTTACAGAACTTATATCCAAGTTCCTTTTTTTTTCCAAGCTATAGACAAGTTCATCTTGGAGCCAACAAGCTCGGCTATCATGATTCTACACACCTGCAATATTTATTTGGAGCATACGTAGTATGAATCTTAAAAAGATAAGTTTGACTGGTTCTGTTTAATTGACTACTTGTGGGTAATCACCTTCATTACCATTAAAAAGGGTATCAAGAATAATTTCCTTCCACCTCCCATTCCCAATCAAAAGCTTTATGCATTTTGCGACTTTAAGCAAGCAACAAGTATGAAGAATCGGTTTAGCCTTTTTATTATCAAACTCTCTTGGACCTATTAAGTTTACTATATTGAGGCAGAGGAATAAAGTATATGACAATAGTCCATGATAAATAAACAAATGAAGACGTTTGTTGAATGTGAACATAACAATGAAAGAAGCAATCTTTGCGTTTTTCGAATATTGGAAACGACTAAGTTTGATATAATTTCGTTAGTACATTAAAAATTGAATTTTTTAATAATAGTGACATTTATAATTAATATTTTTTAATGCAATTAAGTAAATTATTAGGTAGATGTAATAACTCATAAAATATATGTTTTTAACAAATTAGGGAGTCGAAATTAGCTAAAAAATTCAATTCAATTAGCATTTTTACTATTTGTTCCACCAAATAATTCACTTAGGTGAAAATCAGTAACATTTTGGTCTACCTTTCCTCCCTTGGGTTTGAGGTGCTTGAATCAAATTGCAAACCAATAAGTTGTTGTTAATTATTGTAAGAAAAATGTAAAGATCAATCTTTAGATGTATAATAAAATTGTACAAAGCGAAACTTCTTCATAGTCAAGTTTAATAGCAAAAAAAAAAATCAAAATTCTCTTTTTTTTAGAAAAGACACTTATAACATATATATATCTGCGATTAATGTATAAATAACACACTTTAATTTCATATATATTAACCACTAAGATCTCAAAATTCTTGTAAAATTTTAGAAGATATATAAGAAAAAGACAAATTATCTATATTTTGCATATTTTCTATACAAATTTCCAATGGTTAAGAAAGAGTTCTTTAATAATTTGTAGAACACTGATAGCAAGAAGTCTAAATTTCAGTAATTGAAATCGGTATGTGAATAAGATTAAATTGATCATACCAACATTAAAAAATAAAGAAAAATTGCCAAAGGAATTAGTTGGTGAACTTCATCCAAAGTTGGTAGAATTTCGGATCCAACTTTTCCAAAATTGGCAACCAACATCTGATGAAGAAGCAAAATGTGGAAGTATGAATTTATGCTGCGACGCCCACGACCAAGGAACTAACTAAGATAGCAGCGAAAAAAAAAAAAAAAGAGTTCCCGAGTCAAAAGGTCCCACTTTCCCAAAAGCTCTCCTCCGTCCTCTGCCACCTAAAACCATCCAAAATGAAGACAAAAAGAACGATCTTTATAAAGGCCATTGGCTCCTTATTGAATGGAGATTCTGAAACCATTCCCTTCCCACCTCCTAACCTTTGGCCCTCAACAAAAGAGCTATCCCACCAAAGGAGCTCCATTCTTTTTGTTCAGTAGAGAATATTTCAAGTGTCTTTTAGATGGTGTTCGTGAAGAGATAACAATTCGAGCGAGCTCCAAGTATCAGGAATGAAACATTTCCTGTCTCTACCTCTACTGTTCCTGATCATAACGCTACTATTTCCTAAACCGCACTCTGTAGCTTGTAGGCCCCTTCGATCATCATTGGAGAAAGACAAAATCGACCCAGAAGCCATTTTTGGAAGAAATTCGGTCTCATTCAATAGAGTTTCCAAGCTCGAAGAGGTCGATGAAGGTAGTCAAAGTCATGTTTCAGTTTCAGAGACAATGAAGGACTTCACTTTGGCTTCTTCAGGCCCTAGCGACAAAGGCTCTGGACACTAGATAATCATATCCGTTTATGCGCTTCATTTGGTTGGTATCAATTACATATTGCTTTAGTTTTACACATGTAGTTGACGTATCTATGGATCGTCCGCTAGCTAGCAGCTACAGGTTTTCAGAGAAATTCTTTGATTTTGTAGATTATGAATGTACTTAAGCTGTGAATTATGTGCTTGATCGTAAGAACCATATAGTCGTATGTCCAAAGATCAAAAGGCAAAGAACAGATCGAAATTGGTACGAGAGAAAATTTCAAAACGTGCTCTTCGTAGTTTTACTTTACTGGACTGGAGACAACGCACAAACCTTTATGTTTAGCAGTTTAGCTACTTGTACCATGGCAATTACCTTGTATATTTACATCTTTCCTTTACTGCTCAAAACTCGAAAGTCGTAATAAAAAGGCCGTTTTTGTTCACACCTCCGGTTTAGTAAATTTTTTTATTTTTAAATTTTGCAGCTCACTGTTTAAAAGCAATTATTCCTAATTAGTATTTAAAGTTTTATTATTATTTTCCGATAAAAATAAAAAGTTAAAAGGGTTTTATTTACTGACTGTGCCTAGGCCCAGTATAAGTAATGGTTTGTCGTGGGTTGTTAGTTCTTTCTTTTTTTCTTAAAAATAGATAAAAATCCTCACACTCAACACACATGTCTACTCGGTACTTATAATAATCCAGAAAATAAAGAACGCGAGCAACCTGTTCTCTGATCTCTAATTACTACAAGCTTTTGTTTAAAGAAAGTCAGCACGAACTCTTTCGCATGTTGTACTCTTTAATTGTACTTCTTATTTTTGAAATTGTCAATATTTTGTACTACATGTATATATATAATACTAACATGAAACGTATTTGAAATTAAAATACAAACAAGGTGCGTATATTAGAAGTTACTTCCCGTTACCACGTAACTATTCAAAAAAGAAATACAATTCACATCAATTATGTTAAGTTTGAGTTATAAAATATGTTAAGACCAATGTTTTAAAAATTGGATCGAAAGTTAAACATGTAAAATAAGAGGTTTAATATTTAAAATGTTCAATCTACCTTAATATCAGCTAAAAATTAAATAAAATTAAAGAATTTAAAATATGATTGAAAGATATTGTTCTTGAATTTGAAATTTAATTAAAAAAGAGATTATTAAATGAAAATTAATTGATTGATTTTAGTTTATAATAACTTAAAAATTTTCAAAATTTGATTGATTAATTAATAAAGTGATTGTTTTTAACAACAAGAGTTATTAATGTAACATGTAATAAGAGTCTTAGTTACGTATTACAGATCGAATGTGAAAGGAAAATAATGAAGAAATGAGGAAATACCTAATTTTGGTTCCATAATGTTCAGAGGAGCATTTTGAGGCCGAAATGAGTACGAATCCTTCAACACCTTCAAGGGATCTACTCACTGAGGCGTGGTCAATTTCTTTATGTAGTTTTCTTAAAACGTCAACTTCTGAATGAGTCAAAGTAACTTTACGTTCATGAATTACTTAAGCAACTACACGAGACCTTAACCTCTCTATATAGCTTTTATATCGGGTTTCCCATCACAGACCTGATATGAGTCATACTAATCAAGGTTCATTTTCCTTCTGAAATTTGACCTATTAACCTATATCATTTATTGGGTCACTTTATTATCTTTATCTAGATCAAATTATGTAACTTAACTGAAAAGTTATTGAAAAACCAATAAAATGCAATTAATTGTTGTTCATCTTTATAGGAAAATTTCTAACGTTCTCCCTTTTGGACAATAATCAATTATGGTATTGACTCAAGTTAAAAAGCTAGTTCAAAAATATGGTTAAGCCACGTTATTGTATTGGTCGACCATGTTTAAAAAATCAGTTGATCCAAAGAGAATGAAAATCCATCATTTTGTACCATAAGGATTTTGATACCAAAAAATATCAAATACATGTGTCATGTGTGACACAAATCTAATATAATCGCAAATATCTAATACTTCACTAACATCAATGAGAAATTGGAGTGTGACAAACTTGGATGATACCTGTATGATTTAATATGTATCATCTTTCTGTTTGTAGGTCTCAATTTTTCTAAACATTATTCAAAACTACATATGTGAAATTGCACTAGAGAAATCTTATTTTCTCTCACCGCGAGTTAAACTGCATTAGAGAAAATCTTTATGTTCTCTCTCTAAATGCTAAACTACATTAGAGAACCCCTTTATAGGATTAAACACTTATATCCTCCTATGTCATGTTAAAATCATTGGATATACTTATTAAACTATATGTGTTCTAATGATATAGGCTCAAGATCAATCTGTATATATGCCCAATGACCTTTAAAATGCTTAAGATCTATATAAACCTTAAGACTTTCATATATATTACGACAATGTATAATAACAAGTATTACTGAGGATAAAAAGATGATCATCTTTATTAATAATAACCATACCATCATAATACATCAAAATGTATAAACATAAAAGGAGCAAACATAATGATCTTTAACTAACAGTGTCTAAGGATTTCAATACACTCATACTATATACATGTCTTTCAAACGCAAGTGGGCAAAGACCTTTAGTTAAAGGATCAACTAACATCTCCTTAGTCTTTAAATGCTCTACCTCAATGTCACCTTTTTGTATCAACTCTTTTATTATCAAATATTTGACCTTAAAATGGAATATGTTGTCTCCTGATTGTTTTGTTGTACAACAAAAAAATGCTTAGATCCTGTGATATTTTTATTGTTGTTACTAGACAACACAGTAGTAAGATTATCACAATACAACCAAATGAGTTTAGCCACTGAATCAACCACATACAACTCATAATCAAGTTTCTGAGCCAAACCACCTGTGAAATAACCCTATAATATGCTACAAACTCTGTAAGCATTATTAAATAAGTCACTAGTTTCTCTTTAACACTCTTCCATGATACTACACCATCTACTAACATAAAAATGTAACCTAAGTTGGACTTTCTATTATTCGGATACATAGCAAAATTAAAATTTTTATACCTTACGAGGTCTAGATTGTTGACCCTTTTGTATGTCAACATATAATCCTTGGTCTCTTTAAGTACCTCAATACTTGTTTAACTGTATCTTAGTGGTCTATCCCTGGGTTAGCCAGATATCTACTCAACAGTCCAACAGTAAATACAATGTCTGACTTAGTGAATACCTAGGCATACATTAGGCTACCAACCGCACTAGAATAAGAAACATTCTTCATAGCCTCTCTCATTAGTTCATTCTTCGGATACTGTGCCAAAGATAATCTCTCACCATGAGAGATTAGTGCTACAATAGGTTTACATTCAACCATATTAAACCTTTGTAACATATGCTCAATGTATGCACTCTGTTAGAGGCCTAATGAGTGTCAAGATCTGTTCCGGTGACTCTGAATACCTATGACAAAAGATGCTTCACTAAGATCCTTCATGCCAAAGTTGCTTAACCTTATGCAATATGGTTAAGTCATTTGATTCGACCAATTTATCATCCATATATAACAATAAGAAGATAATTTTGCTCCCCCTGACCTTGTAGTACAAACATCTTTTAACTTCGTTCTCTACGAAGACGAAAGAGGTTAAAACCTTATCAAACTTCAGGTACCACTGTCTGGAAGCCTGTTTCAAAACGTATATCGATTTTCTCAAATTTGCAAACCTTATCAGTCCCTTTTTGATCCTAAAATCCTTCGAGTTGATCCATACAGATCTCTTCACAAAGGTCACCATTTAAAAAAGCAGTTTTAACATCCATTTGATGTAGCTCCATATCATAATGAGTTACTATTTCCATAATCACTCTGAATGCATCCTTAGAGGATACGAGAGAGAAGGTAACATTAAGCTCCTTTTCTTTGAGTGAACCCTCTGGCAACCAACTGAGCTTTAAATTGCTTAACTTTACCTTGAGTTTCCTTTTTGATCTTAAATAGCCATTTACAACTGACGAGTTTGCAATGTTGAGGCCAATTAACTAGCTCTCATACCTTGTTATGCTTCATGGATTGCATCTCGTCCTTCATTGCATGCCATCACAAATCTACAAAGGGTTCAGAAATAACTTCTGTAAAAGTCACTGGATCCATAAAATGTCCAATATCATAGCCTTGTTCACCCAAATATATTATGTAATTAGTTAAGATAGCAGGTCGTCTCACTTTAATGGATCTTCACAACTGTATTGCCTCTTTTACCCCTAAGAACCTCTATTTGTACAGGTATGAGTTCTCGTTCTTGTACAGGTATAGTAATAAGACTTTGATCCACTAGACCTGACTATATGAGTAACTGATACAAAATAACTGTAGTATTTGTCCTATTATCATCTGAAGGGTGAGAAGGCCTACCCTCATCATAGACATCGTATTCCAGAAACTTAGCTATTTGTGATTCAACTATTCTAACCCACCTTCTTCACAGTAAAATATGTAGCTTTTAGAGTGGTCGGAATATCCAACTAAGTAGTAACGAGTAGAATGAGTGTGCAATTTGCTTTTATAAGGATTATACAAGTGTATCTTAATTGGGCAGCCCTATACATGAATGTGTAAAAGGCTAGGCTTTCACCCTTTCCAGATCTCAAAAGACATCTTCGGTACTGACTTGCTTGGGACTCTATTCAGTATATACAATGTCGTCTTGATGGTTTCACCCTAAAGATAATCAGGTAGGTTAGTCCTGTTCTACATTGATCTCATCATGTCCTTTAAGGTGTGATTATGCCTTTCGGCTACACCATTTTGCTCAGGACTACCTGGCATAGCAAATTGAGTCACTATTCTATAAGATTCAACTTACCTAACAAACAGACATTTTTCTTGTCCTAAAACACCATGTTTTCCATAATACTCTCCTTCACTATTAGATTTGACAATCTAGATGGATTTTCCTAGTTGGTTTTCCACTTCAGCCTTGAAAATCTTGAATTTATCAAGAACTTCAGACTTTTCCTTATGCAAGAACACATAATTGTAACGGGTTTAATCATCAATAAACATCAAAAAATATCTACCATTGTACAAGGTAGCTATAAAAGGTCTGCTGATATCCGTATATATGAGGTCTAGCAAGCCAGATGCTCAAGTTGACCCCTTTTTCTTTATTTTGGTCAACTTGCCTCTGTAACAGTAAACACATGTTTCCAAAGCATCAAAATTTAGAGTTGGGAGAATGTTTTCCTTTATGCCACATCATGTATGAATTTTCCTTAATCAAAGGTCTCTTTCTCATAATAGGTTCAACAATATATGAAGAAGCATATAGCTCATAAAGGGTTTAAATTGAAAAATAACTGTACAACTGAAGTATCAATGAAAAAACAATAACTCTCTTTTTCAAACACTAATAGAGATATATGATTCTGTCGAAAAGATGATATATAAAATATGTCCTATAATACAAGTACAAACTCTGTATCAAGGTTTAAACATACATCCCCTGCAGATTGTACATCAACTTCTTCATTGTTGTCAACCATCAGTTTCTCCTAAATTTGAGCCCTTAGCAACACTAGATTGACCAACATGCATCTTCGCAGAGGATTTAGATTTCTTTCCTTTGAACCTTTGGGGCTTGACCTTACCCTTTCCTTTAGTTGCTACAACCAACACTGTATGAGGAGAGTTCTTTAGCATTTCCTCCTCTGCAACACAATAGTCAATCAAGGTATTGATATCCCAAGTATCATCCTGAGAATGATATGTCATTACCATAATACCAAACTCTGGAGGCAGTGTGTTCAGATACTAGTCAACTATGTAGATGTCGGGAATTAGAAGATTCAGCTCCTTCGATTTACTGTGAAGACAGATCATTCTTGCTATGTACTCCCGCACTCCCCCTTCTCCAGTGTACGTCATGGAGAATAATTCTTTTAGCAAGGAACTTATCTCTATATTAGACAAGACCTTATACCTTTGGTAGTCATTATCAAGAAACTTCCGTGTTATGGTTGTCTGTGGAAGCCCACTAGGTAGATGATCAGGTGTAGAACTTTTAATGGTCATATAACACATATTGCTCGATCGATCCCAAGATACATAGGTTGCTTTATCAGCCTTCAAGCTGCTGGATGTAGGTAGAGATCGCCTATATATATGTATGGCCATGTTAATATCCGCTATCTCAATTGCAATCAATACATCCTCTATCCACTTCTTCAAATTGAAACTAATAAGGGTTTTTATGGTGACACTGGTTTCATTGACAGAAAAGATGACTACAAAATGACAATGAAAAAATCAACATAAACGTAAGATAACAGTGATACTCAAAATAACTTAAAATAGTATCTGTACAGAGAATCCGATCAAACATATTATAAAATAACTATGGGCTGAATACATAATATATGTAAATCAAACCTCCATATAAAAGCGATTAAAGTACATAACATCAACTCTTATGACACTATTACCTATGGGTGAATAGATCATTCAAGCAACAACTTCCTTCATGTAATGGCTTTATGCACATCTCAAAATCCTATATAAGGCCAACACCTATGGGTAGAATAACCAAACATAAGACCAAATACATCCCCCAAAATGCAAGCAAAATAATTCAAAATATTGACTCAAAAGGCAACTGTGGTGACCTAATCACATAATCGCTCTGATACCATATGTCACACGTAACATGAGCCTTTGCTAAATATTTCGGATTGAACGTGAAAGAAAAATAACAAAGAAATATGAAAAAACCTAATTTCAGTTCCATATCGTTCAGAGGTGCTTTCCGAGATCGAAACGAGCGCGAATCTTCCTACACCTTCATGGGATCTACTCATCAAGGCATGATCAATGTCTTTCTGTAGTTTTCTTAAAATGTGAACCTTTGAATGAGTCAGAGTAACTTTACACTCACGAATTACTTAAGCAACTACATGAGACCTTAACTTCTATATATAACTTCTATATCGGGTTTCCCTATAACAAGTTCGATATAAGTTTAGTCCACACTGATTTGGGTCTATTTTCCTCTTAGATTTCGGTCCATTAACCTAGATCATTTATTAGGTCACTTTATTATCTTTATCAGGATCAAATTATGTAACTTAACTTCTAAGTTATTGAAAAATCGATAAAATGCAATTAACTGTTGTCCATCTTTATAGGAAAATATCTAAAAATTAAAGTAAATCGAATCGAAAGTTTGAAAATAGAATCGAGAAATTAGATGATTCAAAATTTTTACGGTTAAACTAGCCGAAGCGGTTGAATTTTTTAATCATTGGGTAAGACCAATATAGTAAATGTAGGGAGCTTTTATATATATATGAAATGTTAAATATAAATTTTACATTTGATATTATTTGTATTTAACAAAAACTGAATGGTGTTGAGTGTAAGGATCACATTTCAAATATGAACATAGAAAAAGATCCAAATGAGACAAATTTTAAGCAAGGCAATTAAAGTAGTAATAAATTCAAGAGTGAAAAGTACGATTATCCTCTTTGACATCCTCTTCCAAGGAGTTCAATCATCCTTGGTACTTTTTATCTTATTTTCTCTAATGATAAATGCTAATAGAGGTAATAGGTTATTATGCATTTGTAGTTCTGTCAGATTTCTCTACTCACATACGCTATGGCTGACTTTCATTTTTATTCTGTTTGTTCTATGAAACCGTATCGAAAGATCATATTTCACTTTGCAATTCTAATGTAGTACACATTTCCAATAAAAGAAAGAAGATCAAATTAACCGAACTCTAAACATATGCTTATATGAACAACTTTAGAGATACCCATTTCTACATCCAACATCTCACAAAGGCTATATTGCCTCATCCATTCGTAACTGGGAGAAAATTTCAGCCGCCAACGAGTTAGAATTATCCCCACTCAAGATGGGAACATCATCTTTCTCAGAGTAGATCACAGACGGAAAGGTTTGAACAATAGGAAATGACGAGGTATTAGTCCTGCTGTTCTCATGTGGACCTCTCCAAGTTGCTGTTTGCTGTAGTTGCAACGCATACTCCAAGTCCCATAGCACATCAGCCATTGTAGGTCTATCAGACTCATATTCTAGCAGGCATTTTTCTGCTGTCTCTGAAAATTTTCGAAGAGAATTCGGATTGATATGACCCTTTATAGTAGGATCTATAATCTGGTCAAGTATGCATTGGTCCTTGCAAAACATCCACCAGTCCGCTAAATTTACTTGATCTCTTGGAAGGAGGGTGTCGATAGCTGGTCTTGCACATAGAACTTCCAGCAGAACTACTCCGAATGAGTAAACATCTGATTTTTCGGTCAGTCGTTGTGTCCTTAAGTATACAGGATCGAGATAACCAAAAGTTCCTTTGATACATGTGGTGACATGGGTTTGATTAGGACCACCTAACCTTGAAATACCGAAGTCAGCAACTTTAGCAACATAATTTTCATCGAGCAAGATGTTGGTGGACTTAATGTCTCGATGAATGAAACCCCCACTAGCACCTCTGTGAAGATAGTGAAGACCCCTCGCTGCACCAATGCAAATTTCAAGCCTTTGCTTCCAAGATAATGGCGGAAAAGCTGAATTATAAAGATGGTCTCTCAATGTGCCCCTTTCCATGAACTCATATATCAGTATCATTTCAGACTTCTCATCACAATACCCTATTAAAGAAACCAAATGTCGATGATGAATTCTGGACAAGACCATTATCTCTGTTTGAAATTCTGGAAAGCCTTGGCCTGAACCTGGCTCAGCTCGTTTTACTGCTACTTTCGTTCCATTCTTCAAGGAACCTCTGAACACTGTTCCAAATCCTCCCTTACCAATTTTCATTTTGTCATCAAAGTTTTTCGTTGCAAACTGAATTTCAGCAAGTGATATCTTTAATCCAAGGCTTATATTAGGAGCAATGGAACTGATGACGATCCCGTCATGCACCCTGCTGCAACCTTGAACAGATGACCGATCCAGCGTTGCAGCTGTTTTTGATTTCCTGCGCCTTAAAATCAAGGCTAAAAGAGCTGCGAGAATGGAGGCGAGAGTCAAACTTCCAAGGCCTGTACTAATGATAACGGACAAATGAATCTTGTGGTTGGACTTGGAGCCCGATTCCCCCAAAATCTCCATTATCTCGACGCCATTCAAGAAGGCATTTTTATACTTGGAATCCCGGCGAGGGCCTATAGAGATATTAAGAAGCCCAGAATCACCAGAATCTACTATAAAATCATCAAAGAAAGGGGTTTCCAACGTTTGAGTTGCTTGGCAGCTATCAATTTGATGACTAAACTTGCTATAGATATAGAGATCGAAGACTATGTCACCATTTGAAGAGCTAACAATGTCACAGAAATGAAACCGAGTGAAGTGTCTGGTATTCTCGCTCACTTTAAACGACCAGGTTATGTTAAAGAAATTGGAATCTCTACTACTATCAATATTCATCTCTTTGGCACTCTGATAGACTGAATCTGGAGCAGTATATCTGCTGATTCCTGCTGGATAATTAAGCTTAGAAGTGTACATAGCAGTGCTTTTTGCAGCTTCAGCATAATGGAGATAGCTATCATCTGGGATCCAATATCTCCATAGAGTATCATTATCTGGTGTTAGTATGTATCCTCCAACATTGATTCTATGAATAGTCATTAAAGCCTTTGAGAGTAAGCTACTGAAACTACCACTTCTTCCCATAGAACTAACATGGGGGGCTTCATCAGGAAAGAAACTCTCAGGAAGAGGGAACACTTCTATGGCATTGACAAAGGCGAAAAATGACTCTCGAGGAACAAAATATACCGTGAATTTGCTAAAACTGACACTCAGAAAGAATTCCTTTATCACAGGACTGTCGCTACCATTTCCTACGCTAAAATTACGCAACAGAGAAAACCCAGAAGCTGAAACATCGAAAAGAGCCCCAGAAAGATTAGCTGGAGAGGAAAAAGCAAAGAAGTGAAATCGAACCAGATAAGTACCCTTGATGGTGGTTTCGAATTCGTACGAGGATTGTTGCCTAAAAATTCTCGCTGTTTGATAGAGAAACGACGTGGTCGTCGAATTGTTGACATCCTCAACTGTGCTGCTCTTCTTCTGCTTCAACGCAAAGGAACTGGAATTCACGTCCCCAATGAATGTCCGAGAGGGAGTAATGAAACTGGAGCTTGAACCACAGTTGATGAAGTACTCTTCTGGTCGAGTGTAAGCTGATTGACACAGTTGAGCTGAAAAGAAGTAGAGGACAAGCAGAGGAAGATAAAATACAGAGCTTTGAATTGTAAGGCTCTGCATGATTTCCATGAAAATGGTGAGACGATCAGTTTTTTGTGATGATTAAAGTGAACAAGAGAGTTGTGTCGACATTTTGCATTTTGCAGTGCGTGAACTTTGGTCGGAAGACTTTGACAAGCGGAGATATGGATTAGTCAACGGTTCAACTTTTGTCGGCAGATAAACGAGGAAATAAACCATGCATACCATGAAGTCCGTGACACTGGCATGGTGTTTTTATATAATTAAGTCTTTTAAGGTTAATGTTGTTTATTTGTTTTGAAAATCTAATTTTCAGGCTAATAAGATAATCTATAGTGTGGAAACTGAACAGGGCTCAGTTGGATAGGACATAATTTGGTGTTGGCAATTAAAATAAAATTGCCTTGTTGAAATTTAGTTGCTATGGGAAGAAAATATAATCACTTAAAGAATAAAAATTTAATCTCACAAAATATTTTTTGTTGAAAGAACAAATAATATATTCAAAACTTTGGCATTGTTAGAAGCCAAATTACACACTCAAAATAACATTACAACTCACAAAGCTCTCACCAAAGTTAATTAAGCTCGTTGGAGCTTTCTTTCATTTTTTTTTCACTTTTCTTACAAGTGTTCTCACGTTTCTTACTTGTTCTCACTAATACATACATAAGCATTTTATAGGAAAAATATTACACGGTTACAGCATATGGACAACAAAAAAAGGCTGATAAATTTGACTTAACAACAACTAACTATTCTTAGTCTTCATATGTAATTAATGGACAGCTAACACCGAATGGTTGTTGCTGACAAATTAAGCTAATTCTTGAAAGTATTTCAATGGCTTCTAGAAATGCCAAGTTCAACTTCTAACATCCTCCCTTAAACTTGGCTTCGTCATTCTAAGCATATTTGTCAACTTCAAGAACAAATTTGCTTTGATCGGCTTTATGAAAATATCTACTATTTGATTTTCAGAAGTGCAATACTCCACCACAATTTCTTTGTCCCTGATCAAGTCATGAATGTAGTGATGCTTGAGAATAATGTGTTTGTTGCGCCCATGAAAGACTGGATTCTTTGTCAAAGCAATTGTTAGTTTGATGTCACAAAATATCTTTGTTTGACCATCTTGTTGATATTGCAATTCACTTAATATATTCCACAACCAAATTGCTTGAGTAGCACAATTTATTGCTGCAATGTACTCTACCTCTGCTATTGACAGAGCAACTACTTGTTGTTTCTTAGAGGAATAAGAAAATACACATGTACCTAGATGAAAAGCATAACCCAAAGTGCTTTTTCGAGTTTCAATTTCACCAGCCCAATCACTGTCTATGTATCCAATCAACTCTGGTTTGTTAGAACTTGAATAAAAGATACCTTCATCAATTGTACCTTTGACATACCTCACAAGATTCTCTTTGCAACTTGCTAATAGGATTGTCTTGGTGATTCCATGAACCTGTTTATGAGTCCAACTCCATAAATTATGTACGGTCTTGTTGCTGTCAACTACCTGAGACTTCCCACTAACATTATGAAATTTGTTGAATTGACAACATCACCACCACTTTCTTTTCCAAGGTTCAACCTTTCTTCAATCGGTGTCAGCATTGGTTTGCAAGCCTCCATCTTGAATTTCTTAAAAACATTTGTTGCATATTTCTTCTGAGAGATAAAATTCCCTTCATTTGTTTTCTTTATTTCAATGCCTAGAAAATAAGACATTAGGCCCATATCTATCATTTCAAATTGTGCGGTCATGAGCTCTCTGAATTCAACTAGTAATTTTGAATTATTGCCAGTGAAGATCAAATCATCCACGTATAGACAAATAACAATGATATCTCTAGCCTTGTTTGTTTTGACCTATAAAGCATGCTCATATGGACTTTTATGAAAACCATTGTTGATGAAGTATATGTCAATACGTGTGTACTAAGCTTAGGCGCTTGTTTCAATCCATATATTGCTTTCTTCAACTTGTAGATCTTGTCTTCTTGTCCTTGTTGTTGATAACTTGGTGGTTGCTCTATATAAACTTTTTTTTCAAGTACACCATTCAAGAAAGCAGACTTGACATCCATTTGAAAAATCTTCCATTTATTTTGGGCAGCAAGGGAAAGAATCATACGTACTGTGTCAAATCTAGCAACTGGAGTAAATACTTTAAAGTAATCAATGCCAGGTTTTTGTTTGTACCCTTTTTCCACTAATCGTGCTTTAAAACAATCTATCTCTCCATTTGGATTGTACTTTGTTTTGTAAACCCACTTTACAGAACAATTGGCTTCTTTCCCCCTGGAAGTGTTGCTAACTCCTATGTATCATTCTTCTCAATTGCATGGATTTCTTCATTCATTGCTTTAATCTAGCAGTCATCATTGGCTACTTCCTCATATGCCGCTAGATCACATTTTGTAAATAAGGCATAGTAGGTAACTTCTTCCTCCCTATCCTCCAGATCATTATCTCTGCCAACTTCATAATCTTGCAAGTGAGGAGGTGGATGTCGCTCCCTTTATGGATATCTATGAGGTGGTAAATCTGATGTTGATTCATCAGATGGTTCATTATTTTTATCTTCAAGTTCTTCATTTATAGTTATCGGTATAGGCAACCACTCCTTTTCTTTTTCTAACTATCCCCATGCTCCATCTTCATCAAAAATAACATCTCGGCTGATGATTGCCTTTAGGGTTTCTGGATTATACAACTTGTAGGCTTTTATTTCTTCACTGTAACCTACAAAGATGCATTTTTTTGCGTTATCATCGAGCTTCTTCCTCAGTTGATCAGGAACATGTGCATAAGCAATACAGCCAAAGACTTTCAAGTGACTGAGATTTGGTTTTTGCCCACTCCAAGCTTCTTGTGGAGTTTTAACACGAACACTTTTGATATGACATCTATTCAAGATGTAAACAACACAGACAATTGTTTTTGCCCAAAAACTTTTGGGTAATTTCTTGTAATGCAACATGCTTCTCACTATATCCATGATTGTTTTGTTCTTTCTTTCTGCCACTCCGTTTTGTTAAGGAGCGTATCTGGCAGTCATCTGATGCTTAACACCATGTTTCCTCAAGAAGTCATCACAAACAATATACTTTGTTCCCTTATTAGTTCTCAAGGTTTTCACAGTATAACCACTCCGCCTTTCAACATACGCTATAAATCTTTTGAGCGTATCACAAGCATCAGATTTATTTTTCAGAAAAATACACCCACATCTTCCTACTAAAGTCATCAATGAAAGTAATAAAAATTTTATTATCGCCATTAGATGGAACTTCCACAGAGTATAAATCAGAGTGCACTAGCTCAAGTGGTTTTATAGCTCTCTAGGCACGTCCTTTAGGAAAAGGATTTTGATGCTTTTTCCTTACTACACAAGCTTTACATAGTTGATTAGGAGTTTGGATAACAGGCAAGCCAGTAACCCATTTTTTTACTTATAAGAAATTTGATGCTTTCAAAGTTGAAATGTCCAAACCGTATGTGGCAAAGTCAATTATCATCAACAGCTTCAATTTTGCAAGATAGACGATTCCTTGGCATGTTTGTCTTTGCTATTAAGCCCATCTCTGAATCATTTATGGTGCAACCTTTCTTGTTGAATTTTAGATCATAGCCTTTGACTGCAAGTTGTCCCACACTTAAGAGATTCTGATATATACCAGGTGCGTAGAATTCATCAAAAATATAATTCAAAGATCTATCCTTTAATTTGATGGCAATCTTTCCTTTCCCCAAGACTTTAAGTTTTGAATTGTCACCAAGCTTGATTGAAGTGTGGTAACTTTCATCTAAGTCAGAAAATAGTTCTTTTTTCCCGTTTAGATGATTACTACACCCTGTATCAAACAACCATTGGTTGTCATTTTTGTCAACTACTGCATTACTTGTGTAAGCACCATCTTCGTACCTTCTTCATTTTCTGTAACTCGAGCATGGCTTTCTCTAATATTCAATGCTTTAGCGCGACATTCTTGACTATAGTGACCATACTTATTATAGTTATGTCACTGAATATGAGATTTGCATTCAGATTGAAAATGTCCTTACTTTTGACATTTGTGACATTGAATATTAGATTTATTTTGAAATGAGCCATTACCTCGTGTGCCTTGGCTTAAGTCAGGTTGAGTATTCCTCCCTTTTCCTTTGAAATTCTGACCTTTTTGATGGTGGTTCGCCCTTCTTTGCACAAGTCCCTCATTTCTCACATTTGTTTGAACTTTTAATGCTTGCTCAATTGTCCCACTTGACCTTTTGTTCATCCACATCTCACGTGACTCTAAAGATGTTTGCAAATCATTTAGAGTCATTGTGTTGAGATCTTTTGCTTCTTCAATAGCTGCTACCATATAATCAAAACGAGTTGACAGTGTACGCATAATTTTCTCCATGATTTCTTCTCCTTTATTTTGTCACCATTATTTTTCATATCGTTGACGAGCTTGTCCATTCGTGAGAAATAATCAAAAATGCTTTCATCTTTTCCTTGCTCCATCAGCTCGAAATGACGTTTTAAGCTTTGTAATCTCATTCGTTTAACTAGGCCAGTACTTTCATATGTTTTGAGCAGAATTTCCCATGCCTCCTTTGTTGTTTTAACATGGAAAATTTTCTCGACAACTCCACAGATTGACAGATCAAAAATAAAGCTTTTTCATTAAGTAGACGATTTTTATCTATTTCTTGCATATTAGCTTTTCCTTTATCTCCTTCAGTTGGTTCAACAAAACCATCTTTGATGATTTAACCATAATCGCTGATTTTTAAACACAACTCCATCAGGCGTTTCCACATGGCAAAATTTGATCAGCCATTGAACTTAAAGATAGTTGTTTGTACTTGCTCCTATGCTTGAACTTGCTGCCATTTTGATACAACAAGCTCTGATACCAGATGTTGGCAATTAAAATAAAAATGCCTTGTTGAAATTTAAATGCTATGGGTAGAAAATATAATCACTCAAAGAATAAAAAATTAATCTCACAAAATATTTTTGTTGAAAGAACAAATAATATACTCAAAATTTTGGTTTGTTAGAAGCCAAATTACACACTCAAAATAACACTACAACTCACAAAACTCTCACCAAAGTTAATTAAGCTCTTTGGAGCTTTTTCTTAAAATTTTCCTCTTTTCTTACAAGTGTTTCTCACGTTTCTTACTTGTTCTCACCAATACATACATAAGCCTTTTATAGGAAAAATATGACACAATTACAGCTAATGGACAACAAAGAAAGGCAGATAACTTTCACTTAACAATAACTAACTATTCTTAGTCTTCATAAGTAATTAATGGACAGCTAACACTGAATGGTTGTTGTTGACAAATTAAGCTAATTCTTGAAAGTGTTTCAGTGGCTTCTAGAAATGCCAAGTTTAACTTCTAACATTTGGGCCAAGGGATAAAACAGATAAATGAAAGACAAAATGTTGAAAAGTTTACAGTAACCGAGGCTAGGAGACAGAAAAGGTTTAGATGTCCCGCATGATATAATTATCATACAGTATTCATTGTTTTTAATTTCTTTTCAAATTTTAAAAGTTCTCGATCCAACCTTTTATTAATTAATAACTCATTAAACAAACATTTCCAACCACAAACATGCAATTTTAGAGGAAAATTTTAGAATATTTTGTTTGCACTTTTGAATATTATTGCGTATGGCTAATATACAATATTGGAGACTTTTTTAGAATATATTAATTGAACGCAATACAGTTGTCAAGTAGCGATTATTGTGCAATAATATTAGTGTTTTTTGGAACTCTTTACGTGAACACACTTATGTGTTGAGGCTTGATTGAACACACCTACATGAACACACTTTCGAATAAAGAATTGATTA
Source organism: Erythroxylum domingense (assembly GCA_025594535.1). Classification (NCBI taxonomy): domain Eukaryota; kingdom Viridiplantae; phylum Streptophyta; class Magnoliopsida; order Malpighiales; family Erythroxylaceae; genus Erythroxylum; species Erythroxylum domingense. The sequence goes on from JANQBM010000220.1 coordinate 29,767,054, forward strand.
TGCTTGATTCTTTACCTTATGCTTATGAAGATCTGGTGGTCATGCTTGCTCACATTGGATAAAGAGAGTTGATATAGGAGATATAACTGTTGTACTTTTGGTTCGCACCAAAGACAAAATATTGGTCAAATTTCTCAGGATGAATGACTCTATATGAGAGAAAACTAGAACCATAGGGGAAGCATAATAAAGATTTAAATCTAAGGATAGAAAGATGGTACAATGCTACAAATGCAAACAAAATGGACATATCGGAAGACATTGTCCAAATAAGAAGGAGCAGAGTGGCAAAAGGAAATTAATGACTCGTCGAGGGCTACTAATGTAATGCAGAGTAGAAACTTAAATTGTAATGGCAAAGTCATGTTTTACGTTTCAACCAGTTAACTTCAAAACTCATGGTTAATAGAAATGGGATGTTTACATCACAGAGGGATTGTTTTTTTATATATAAATATCAAACCACTTTGGTACTGTTTAGTTAGAGGATGAAAAGCTTACAAAATCTTCACAATATGATAAGTTAGTATTAAGATATTTGAAGGTGTTGTTAGGAAATCAAGTGGTTTCAGGCATGTACTAAATTTGAGGAAGAACCTGATCTATTTGATCACCCAATAAAAAATAAAGACTTTTATTGAAATAAGAAATGAAAACTTTGGTACATGTATATATATAGCATAAGCTATCTATGGTCAAATACATAACTTTGGCATAAATATATTCTATACAACAGTCAGTTCCTAATTTTATGGTTATAGAAAATCTATCACATCTAATAATAAGCTAGTAATTATAGGAAATATCTTCCAACACTTCCCTTCAAAGCTAGATCTAGGGATCTATGGATCCAATATTGCTCAAAAGTTAGTGAAATTAAGTCATCGACAGAACTTTGGTTAACACATCGACAAGTTGGTCATTGATTCTCACATAATAAGTACTAATAAGTTTAGACAAAACTTGCTAAGAACATAGTGACAATCTACTTCAATGTGTTTTATCCTTCCACAAAACATAGGATTGGTTGTAATAAGCATGGCAGCTTGGTTATTACAAAAAAGCATCTTAAGATTATTATAAGGGCACCTTACATCATTAAGAAGATTCTTAAGCTATACTATCTCATAAGTTGCTAAGGCTATCATATGACTCTGTTTTAACACTAGACCATGTCACCGTATTTTGTTTTTTACTCCTTTAGATAAGGTTACTAAAAACAAATATACAATATCCTGTAGTAGATCGATAGTCAAGAGTGTTTTCAGCCTGATTTGAGTCATTATAACCCATCACCCATTTTTCGTCATAATTATTCCACGTCCTATCATCCCCTTTAAGTATTGTAAAATGTGTTTCACCATATATAAAAGATGTTAGTTGGTTCATGCATATGTTTAATAACAAGATTTACTGTAAAGGAAATATTAGGCTAGGTGATAATCAGGTATATAAATGTTCCCACAATCTTCTGAAAATGACTTGGTGATTCAAAGACTTCCCCCACTGAATCAGGTTTTTGTATGTTGTCAAGAGTTGTAGGTGCAGGTTTAAAGATGAGCATATCAACATCTTGAAGCAAATCTAGGATGTACTGACACTAATTAAGGAAGAATCCCTTACGAGAAGTCTCCATTTTAATGCCAAAAAAGTACTTTGAGGCACTAAGGTCCTTAATTGGAAAGTTTTGTTGAAGATTTTTCTTCAATTGAGCAATAGAATTGGTATTATTTCCAGTAATAATGAGATCATTAACATAGATAAGTTTGTCAACTTTTCCTAATTGAACATATAAAGAGGGATTATCCAAGCTTTTTGAGAAACCAAGAGCTTCAAGAGCAAAATTTAGCTTCGTATGCCATGCATAGGGACTTACTTTAATCAATAAATAGACTTGTGCAGTTTGCACACCAGGAGAGAATTACCATATTGAGAATGTCCAGGAGGAATGTTTATAAATACTTCTTCTTCAAGATCGCTATATAGAAATGCATTCTTTACATCCATTTAAGGTAAATACCATCCATTATTAATATTAATGGACACAAACACTTTAACAGTGGTTATTTTGACAACTAAAGCAAAAGTCTCCTTGTAATCAAATCCAAATTTTTAAAGGAACTTTATAAGAAGAGCTTATTAAAGGGAGTCAAATGCCAAAAATTAGACTTTACCAAGATTTTTCTGTTTGATAAAACTTATAAGTTTCAAGAATATAGTTTAAGAGCAATATATATTAGGACAAAAATTTGGAAATAACGTGTTAAGTTCAATATAAAGCAAAATTGGTTTAAAGGTGGTATAAGTGACATCTGGAACAAAAGTTAAAGGGATTAAAAATTCTAGTTCAAGAGGTAGAACAATGTACGGAAAAGAGTATCAACATAATATAGCTAATTATAGAGTAACATATACCATCATTCTACCAAGTAGATTTAGTTGGGAAGACTCAATCTCGTATGCACTAGCTGTTAGTAATGGGGATCCAATTATATTTTAAGGGACTATTATCAATTAGGAGAAAGATCAGTGGATGAGGGCGATACTGAAGGATATGAAGTTTTGCAAAATCATGAAATTGAATTTATCTGTTAAATCTTGTTAGAAAAGGTTCACAGTTTAAAGAATGAAACTGTCATATTGACAAAGCCAGTCATCATGAAAAAGTTCAAGCATTATTTATACTTGATTAATGTATCAAAGTAGTAAACATAATTATAAACCAACCTATGTACGATATATTTGCTAAGATAGAGATTAAAGTGTATAGATCATGAACATGAACTTTTGTAATCTTGGATACGTTTCTTGGAGTATGTTGGTTGAACATAGTTATTCTCTCAGGTGAATATTGTTGTGATGACTTAAATACACAGACATGCTGTAACCCCCCATTACCCTAGAGTACGTACCGGGACGCCCGTAGGTCATTCCGACACATAACCTAAGATAATGGAACGCTACGTGAAA
>JANQBM010000220.1:29773941-29793964 GCA_025594535.1 Erythroxylum domingense
TGTACACTAAGTTCTTATATGCACAACACTCACTATTTACAACTGCATGAGCATGAGATGTGGTAATTTACCACATCGGGACCCGTTTCTTTGGTCCGACCCGTTCTCTGGAAACGGGATGTTACAACTAAAGCTGTTAGTAGTGGTAATGTGTATTTATAGAATATTAATGGCTCCAAGTTTGTTCTCAGAAATATGTGACATGTTTCTGATATACTGTTGAATATTATCTCTATTGGTGAACTTGACAAAAATGACTTTGGAAGTTCCTTCAAGAATGGTCAGTGGAAGATCACCAAGGATAACTTGATTGTAGCAAGAGGCCAGAAGCAGTCAAAATTGCACCTAATGTCAACAAAGTTTTTCAGTGATGATGTCAACGAAGTTCAGAGCCAGGAGACTGTTACTTTGTGACATAAGAGGCTTGCTCATATGAGTGAGAAAGGTATATCTTTGTTGGATAAATAAAATCTCTTGTCAGGTGTAGAAATAGCAGAGCTCGAGAAGTGTAGTGATTGCTTAGTAGGCAAGCAAACTAGATTTGCCTTCAAAAGCCATCCTCCTTCAAGGAAGTCACAGATATTAGAGTTGGTGCATTCTGATATGTGTGGTCCTATGAAGATGCAAACATTTGGTGGTGCTAGTTGCTTTGTGACATTCATTGATGATCATTCAAGGAAGATCTAGGCTTATAATTTAAAGTCTAAGAATTAAGTTCTAGATGTGTTCAAGCAGTTCCAAGGTTCAGTTAAGATAGAGGCAGGAAAGAAGTTGAAATGTGTCCAAACATATAATGGCGATGAATACATTGGCTCATTTGATGAATACTACAAATCTCAGGATATTAGACATACGAAGACTCCTCCGAAGAGTCCTTAGTTGAATGGCTTAGTTGAAAAGATGAATAAAACACTGGTGGAGAGAATCAGATGTTTACTATCACATGCTAAGCTACCATAATCATATTGGGGTAAGGCTTTACATACAATTGTTTATATTGCTAACCTCACACTTAGTTTTCCTTTGCAGTTTGATGTATTGAATAGGGTTTGGTTAGGCAAAGGTGTTTCTTATGATCATCTCAGGGTGTTTGGTTGCAAGGCTTTTGTGCAAATTCCTAAAGATGAGAGGTTTAAGCTTGACTTGAAGACACGACAATATGTGTTTGTCGATTATGGTCAGGATGAGTTTGGCTACAGGTTTTGGGATCCAGTTGAGAGGAAACTTATTAAAAGTCATGATGCTGTAGTCATGGAAGATCAAACCATTAAAGATATTAATAGATCAAAGAAGACAGTTTGAAGTTCCAGTGACGGTGTGGCTGACTTGGATCCACTACCTTTAATTACAGCCCCGCAAGAGGCAGAGGTTGATCTTTAACATAATATGTATGATGAAGATGGTGCAGATGAGCCCATATAGGTTGAAGCAGATGGTGTTGATCCTGTTCAACTAGTAGAACTATAAGCTTCAGCAAAAGTTTCACTTAGAAGATAGTTAGAAATCCTTCCACTCAATATCTTGTCTATGAGTATGTGTTGCTAATTGACAGGGGAGAACCAGACACTTATGATAAGGTTCAAGAAGATGAGTACAAAAAGGAGTGGTTTGAGACTATGCAAGACAAGATGAGTTCCTTGTAGCAAAATCACACTTACGATCTAGTAAAGTTACCTAAGGGAAAAGAGCTTTGAAGAATAAGTATGTGTTTACAATGAAACAAGAGGAGCATAATTCACGTCCACAGTACAAACCTAGACTAGTTTTGAAAGGGTTTAGTTAGAGAAAAGGTATTGAATTTGATGAATTCTTTTCTCCAATTATGAAAATGCTATCCATCAAAGTTTTTCTTGGGTTAGCAGTAAATCTTAATTTGGAGGTTGACCAAATGGATGTGAAAACTGTATTTCTTTATGGAGACCTAAAAGAAGAAATGTTCATGAAACAGCCAGAGGGTTTAAGGGAGTAAAGAAAACTATGTTTGTAGATTGAAGAAAAGTTTTTACAGTTTAAAACAGGCATCGAGGCAATGGTATAGGAAGTTCGAATTTGTTATGAAGTAGCAGGGCTATAATAAGACTACTTCATATGGTTATGTGTTTGTTCGTAGATTCTATGATAATGACTTTATTATTTTATTTCTCTATGTTAGTGAGATGTTTATTGTTGGCAAGAATATCTCCAAGATTCATACGTTGAAGAAGCAATTGAGTAAGTTTTTTGCTATGAAAGACTTGGTGTTAGTAAAACAGATCCTTGGTATGTGGATTTCTTGAGACTGACCAGCTAGAAGGTTATACTTACATTAAGAAGGTGCTTTAATGATTCAACCTGGACGAGGCTAAAACAATAAGTACTCTATTTGGTAATCAATTCAAGTTGAGTACCAAGCAGAGTCCATCTACTGATGATGATAAGAAAGATATGGAGAAAGTTCCATATGCTTCAGAAGTGGGTAGACTGATGTATGCTATGGAGTGTACAAGGCCAGACATAGCACAAGCAGTAAGTACAGTTGGTAGATTCCTATCTAATCCAAGTAGAGAGCATTAGAAAGCTGTGAAGTGGATTATGAGATATCTCTGGGCCACTTCCAACTTGTGTTTGAGTTTTGGAAGTGAGAAACTTGAATTGGTTGGTTATTCAGATTCAGATATGGCAAGAGACATTGATTCTCAAAAATCTACATTAGGGTACCTAATTAATTTTGCAGGGGGAGCTGTGGCATGACAGTCGAGGCTATAAAAGTATGTTACACTACCTACCATTAAAGTTGAGTTTATTGCAGCAACATAAGTAGCTAAGGAGTTGTTTTGAATGAAGAATTTCGTTCAAGAACTTGGTTTCAAGCAGGAGCTATAATATCCCATTTCCATACTAAGGGTTAGGACATAGGATCCTAGACCATTGTATATAAGAAATAACATTGAGAAATTTATTAGCTGCATTGCATTAACATTCATATCATTAGCGTACACTTGTGGATATTGATTGTACACATTGCAAATACTGTATATGCACTCAATTGATATATTCCAGGGTATGAACGATTTAAAATGGTTGTTAAGTTGTCATTTTGCACTTATTTAATATATATAAATATCTCTCATATGTTGAAATTATTAGTCAAAATTAATGGATTTGTTTCTTAATTGTTTTCAGATGATTTTTTACACTTAGGAGATGAAATTAAGTTAAAAAGATGCAAAAGAAACAAAGAAACCCGCAAATTCCAGTTTGGCAGCAATTCAGTGACTAGACATGGTTAAGTGCGAGGATGGGAACAAATTCTGCAGATTTTGTTTCAAAGTTCAAATTCGAAATTTTCACAATGTTTAAAGATTTGATGGCTATCTTAGCAATGGGATCTGTAACTTGAAGTGGGGATAAGGATTATCTATAAAAGATTACGAGAAGGGAAGAAAAGAGATCGGAAAAAGACATAAAAAGAGAGCGACGTGTAGTACATGTACACTATCATGCAACACATTAGGAATTGTTTTCATTTTGTGCAATTTTTCTTCTTGCTTTTCGATAGCCTTAGATAGGTCTTTCATTTTTTGTAGTATTTCTCTAGGAATTTTTTAGTTTTCTAGGAAGGGTGGAGACTTTACGTTTGATTATTTCTTTGTTAAATTTCACTTTCGTTATGAGTAGCTAAATTTCTTTTCTTGGTTGAGGGGAACCATGTTATCATCTATTATGTGTGAGATATTTTAATAAAGTTTATTTTGTTGATGAACATTGAGTGTCTTCTGAATTATTTTTCTAATTGAATTGATTGATTTCTAGGTGCGCAACTAGGGATTGATTCGTTCAATAACTAGATTAATAAAATGTGACGTTCAGTTTTATTAATCACAAGTAGCAATTAGGATTACCTTCTTTACATTAGAGTTGGAAATTCTAAGAAGACGTTCATCTAGATTAATTACATGTCGTACATATATTATCTTGTTCATTGGTTTCTTAATTCTTAATGCTATCAATCAATTGAACTTACGATCGTATTTAGGTTATTGGTTAATAAGAATGTGTAGAATACATGTTTCTATTCATTTACATTTATGAGAAAACATCCCCCAATGAATGTTTATTGCTGAATTGAATTTCATATTAAGGATTCATTTTAGTGTGATAACATCGGTGAACCGAAACCAAGGTTTGTTTATTAAATTTTTAGATCTAATTACTTTTGTCAATTTTCGATTTTTGTTATTTCTACTCTTTTAAATTTTACGAAAATTGAAATCCCCCCTTTTGTTACTTTTTAGTTTTGAACTTATAACTCTTTACCGTTAAAATTCCTCGTGGGAATGGTACCCACTTTCCACTACTACATCAATTTGTATTAACGAAAGTTGATTTCTTTTTAATTTGGTTGTAGGCGACAGCAGTACCAAATTTGGCGCTGTTGCCTGGGAATTTTTAAAGGTGTTTATACATTACGCGTTCAAATCAATCTGAAAATTTGCAGCACAATTTTGAAATTGAGAAAACAACAAAAGCACTACGAAAACAGATGAAACAACAGTGACAAGTGCAGAAAATGGAACGTATGGAAGGAAACTGTACCCTTCGCGAGCTAGTCGTGCCCACGGATGCTCAACAACCCTACTGCATTAATTTTCCAAATTTAGGTGATAATAATACTTTTGAATTAAAATCTGGGTTGATTCATTTATCACATATTTTCAAGGGTTTACCGGGAGAAGATCCATACAAACACTATTTGACGTAGTTTGCAGGGGAATGAAACCGACGAATGTGACAGAAGAACATATTAAGCTAAGAACCTTCCCATTTTCTCTCAAGCATGATGCCTAAGATTGGTTGTCCTATTCAGCCAGAGAAAATGTGCAAACATGGGATGAAATGAAAAGACTTTTCTTTGAGAAATATTTTCTAGCATCAAGAGCAGCCAACATCTGAAAGGAAATTTACGAAATTCGACAACATACGGGAGAATCACTCTACGAGTATTGGGAAAGATTCAAGAAACTTTGCGCTAGCTATCTACACCACCAAATAACCAACCAGCTATTAATCCAATACTTCTACGAAGGTCTTTTGCTCATAGATAGGAGTATGATTGAGGCTGCAAATGGTGGCGCCTTAGTTGACAAGACTCTGGCGGCCGCAAGGGAATTGATCGCAAACATGGCTTCCAACACCCAACAATTCAGCATACGTACTGGGCATGGATAAAAAAGAATGAATGAAGTGAATGTGGTCATGTTGGAGAAAAGATTGGATGACCTTACTTCTTTGGTGCGACAAATCACGATTACGAAGAAAGAAGAAGCAAAGGTATGTGGAATATGTTCAATATTAGGACATTCTATTGATGCATATCCGGTTTTACATGATGAAAATGCAAAACATATGAATACTATAGGAGGTTTTGTTGGACCGAGTCAAAGGAAGTACGAATCATCTTCTAACACCTACAATCCGGGATGGCACGATCACCCGAATTTGCGTTATGAGAATCCTCAAAGGCAGCAAGTAACCACGAATTTCTAGCAATATAGCCAACCATATATGCCTCGGTAAAATCAAAATACAACATCCAATTCCGAAGGTAAGTCTTCTTTGGAAGATATAATGCAAACTTTGGCTACTAACACTTTAACGTTTTAGCAGAGTACTAAAGCAAGTATCCGAAACATTGAGAATCAACAACTGAACATCAAAAATCAAATAAACCAAATGGTAACTGCCATAAATCTATTGGAAGCGTGAACTTCTGGAAAATTTCCAGCACAACCAGAGATAAATCCTAAACAAAGTGCGAAGTTTATCACGCTGCGGAGTGGTAAGGAATTGCAGGACTCACTTTTGAAGAATTCTAAAAGAGAAGTAGAAGAAGAAATCACGCAAAAGGTACCCTCACAACCAACGATGACACAAAAAAAGCTGAAGAATATGGTGATTTCTCCTCCTTTTCTGAGTCGATTTGCCAAAACGAAGAAGGAAGATCAAGAGAAAGAAATTTGGGAGACTTTCTGGAAAGTTCAGGTAAATATTCCTCTTCTTGATGCAATTAAACAGATTCCATGGTATGTAAATTTCTTAAGGAGCTTTGCACTTTAAAGAGGAAATTAAAATTTGATGAGAAAGTGCAATTGGCGGAGAACGTTTCAGCTATGCTACAAAGGAAAAAGCTTTTACCTAAATGTCAAGATCCAGGTATGTTCACTATCCCATGTCAAATTGGTGATTTGCGAATTGAAAGAGCTATGTTAGATCTAGGTGCTTCCATTAATGTCATGCCATATGAAGTTTATAAATCCTTAAATATTGGACCTCTCAAGGAAACTAATGTAGTGATTCAATTAGCAGATCGTTCAAATACTTATCCAAAGGGTGTGTTAGATGACGTTTTAGTTCAAGTGGGGGATATGATTTTTTCAGCTGACTTTTATATTTTGCAGATGGAAAGTGATGATGTATCTTCTTCAAGTCCAATTTTATTTGAAAGACCATTCTTAAAAACCACTAAAACGAAAATTGATGTTCATGATGGATTATTAACCATGGAATTTGATGGTGAATTAATTAAATTCAATATATATAATGCCATGAAAATTCCAGATGATGAACAATTTGTTGTTTCTGTGGATTTTGTTGACACATGGGTGCAGGAAAATTTATTATTAAGTGGAAGAGATACACTTGAAACACTCTTAGAGAAAGGTGATGCCCGAAAATACTAGTGGACATTAGAGTATGAAGGCGAAACGATGAAGTTCCAATCATCGGAAGTCTTAAAGCATCATGCTGAGAAGGAGTTAACTCTGAGGGAAATTGCTCTAGGCTCCTCATGAAGTTTGAGCGTGCTACATGTTATACTCAAGCATTCATTCGATAATGGATGATGTACATATGCCAAGGGTCAAGCTTATGATCTTAAATAAGCGCTTAATGGAAGGCACCTCATTCGTATCCCTTTCTTTTGTTTGTTTTTCTCTTTTATGCATATCTTTTGGGTGCTTGTTTTGAGTGTTTTACTTGTTTTCTTTGGTTTGTTTTGTTTGTAGGCGTTTGAAAAGGAAGCCTCAATCATTCATTTTAAAGTTACATATGGCGTCTTAAATATAGGGGACTACTTCTATTCCCATCCCTCTTTTGTGCTTTTATTGTTTTTAAACTTTGAGGACAATATTGGACTAGGTGTGGGGGAATTGGAATACATATGGTGACTATGTGTGGCTTTTCCATTCTTTGATTTTCCTTTCGTTAAATTTATTTCGATTCTTGCATGTTAGTTATGCATGTTAAGCCATCAAGCTTTATCATATTAGTTTGGATGAGATTGAATGTATGCATGAAATTAAATTGGGCTAAGTGAGTCTAAAGTGAATCATTTGGATTAATTGCAATAATCAATCTTATAGACTTAGTCAAAATTTTGACTTTTGAGTGATGAGGTAATTGTGAAATTAAAATGAATTCTTGAATTAAACCTGTGAGTGGAATTTAGCTTTAATGGCATCATCTTTATGTTATTCTATTTCTTTGTATTGTGTGATGCTCCTCTAATCAGGTTTGCCTTCAGAACTTGCACTGAACCAGATTGAATTTGTTTGATTACATGGTTTATAGAAATGATTAAGGCTTTTTTTGTTTTTACACCCTTTAGCTTAAAAATGACCTACCTAGTTATTTTCCCTTTGCAAACACTTTTGAGCATTTAACCTTGTTGTTTTTCAATTAATCACCTTACATTAAAACCCAAAAACCCCATTAGCCTTACCCTATCACAAGTTGAACGAAGTATTGAGGAATTTGGGACTTTTGTATTGTGTTTTGAGATATTTTTATAGGTATTTCTACTCATATATTTATTAAATTATACTGCTATTATTTTCTCTTGTTTTCATTTTTCTCCTTTGTTGTTAGCATTAGCCAAAAAAAAAGAAAAAAGAAAAGGGAAAAAGAAAAAAAAGAAAGAAAGAAAGAAAAAACAAAAACAAAAACAAAAAAAGGAAAAAGGAAAAAGAAGAGAAGAAAAAACAGAATAAAGCATAGTAGATTAGTTAGTAATGAGTAGTTGTAGTCCTTTGTATTCATATGTTTATTTAGTAATGAGTAGTTGTAGTCCTTTGTATTCATGAGTTTATCTCATAATTTTAATGTCCCTTTTACTTGGTACTTTGTGAATACTAGTGATTAACCCTTGCCATTTTTCTTACCTTATCTTTGAACCTAACCCCATTACAACCCATAATAAAGTCCTTATGATCTATGAGCTAATGTAATTCGAATGAAGGATAATTGGTGAATTTGCAAGCCTATGGTAGTGCAAACTGTTAGAGAGAGATATGAGAGAAACACTTTGACCTGAAACATTTGAATGTAAGAGAGAAATCTATGAGAAGAATTCACTTTGGTTTCATACTTGCTTTTTGAACAACGATGTCTTATTTTGACTGTGATTATTTGTATCAGTGAAAAGTAACTATGATGTATGTAAAACCTAAGTCTTGCTGGCCTAAGTTAACGAAATGTGTGCACTTAATCTTATGAAGGATGAATTGATAGAGTGTAGTGGCTTGGCATGTTTGCTCAATGGCGACAAAATTTGGTATTGCTTTCGTTTGCAATCAAATTAAAAAGAAACCAACTTTCGTTAATACAAATTAATGTAGTAGTGGAAAGTGGGTATCGTTCCGACGAGGAATTTTAATGATAAAGAGTTACGAGTTCAAAATTAAAAAGTAACGAAAAGGGGGGATTTCAATTTTCGTAAAATTTAAAAGAGTAGAAATAACAAAAATTGGAAATTTACAAAAGTAATTAGATATGAAAATTTAACAAACAAACATAGGTTTCGGCTCACATATGTTATCACACTAAAATGGATCTTTGATACAAAATTCAATTCATCAATAAACATTCATTAGGGGATGTTTTCTCGTAAGTGTAAATGAATAGAAAAATGTATTCTACATATTCTTATCAACCAATAACCTAGATACGATTGTAAGTTCAATTAATTGATAGCATTAAGAATTAAGAAACCAATGAACAAGATAATACATGTACGACATGCAATGAATCCAACTGAATGTCTTCTTAGAATTTCCCACTCTAATGTAAAGAAGTTAATCCTAATCGTTACTTATGTTTAACAAAACTGAACTTCATATTTTATTAATCTAGCTGTTGAATGAATCAATCCCAAGTTGCACACCTAGAAATCAATCAATTCAATTAGAAAAATAATTCAGAAGACACTCAATGTTCATTAATAAAATAAAATTTATTGAAACATCTCACACATAATAGATGATAACATGGTTCCCCTCAACTAAAAAAAAAATGTAGCTACTCATAATGAAAGTGAAATTTAACAAAGAAATAATCAAACGTAAAGTCTCCATTCCTGGTCTTTCCTAGAAAATCCAAAAATTCCTAGAGAAATACTGCAGAAAATGAAAGACCTAACTAAGGCTATTGAAAAGCAAGAAGAAAAACTGCAGAAAATGAAAACTATTCCTAAAGTGCAGCATGAACAGTGTATATGAACAGTACACGTCACTCTCTTTTTATGTCTTTTTCCCATCTCTTTTCTTCCCTTCTCGTAATCTTTTGCAGATAATCCTTATCCCCACTTCAAGTTGCAGATCCCATTGATAAGATAGCCATATGATCTTTAAAGATTGTGAAAATTTCAAATTTGAACTTTGAAACAAAATCTGCAGAATCTGTTCCCATCCTTGCATGTGGCCATGTCTAGTCACTAAATTGCTACCAAATTGGAATTTTCAGGTTTCTTTGTTTCTTTTGCATCTTTTTAACTCAATTTCATCTTCCAAGTGTTAGAAATCATCTGAAAATAATTAAAAAACAAATCCATCAATTTTGAATAATAATTTCAACGTATGAGAGATATTTATATATTAAATAAGTGCAAAATGACAACTTAACAAATTCCCCCACACCAAACCTTGGCTCGCCCTCGAGCAAATATGCCAAGCTACTACACTCTATCAATTCATCCTTCATAAGATTAAGTGCACACATTTCGTTAACTTGGGCCAGCAAGACTTAGGTTGCACATACATCATAGTTACTTTTCACTGATACAAATAAATACAGTCAAAATAAGACATCGTTGTACAAAAAGCAAGTATGAAACCAAAGTGAATTCTTCTCACAGATTTCTCTCTTACGTTCAAGTGTTTCAGGTCAAAATGTTTCGCTCATATCTCTCTCTAACAGTTTGCACTACCATAGGCTTGCAAATTCACCAGTTATCCTTCATTCAAATTACATTAGCTCATAGATCATAAGGACTTTATTATGGGTTGTAACGGGGTTAGGTTTAAAGGTAAGGTAAGAAAAATGGCAAGGGTTAATTACAAGTATTCACAAAGTACCAAGTAAAAGGGACATTAAAATTCTGAGATAAACACATGAATACAAAGGACTACAACTACTCATTACTAACTAATGCTACTATGCTTTGTTCTTTTTCTTCTTCTCTTCTTTTTCCTTTTTCCTTTTTTCTTTTTTTTTGTTTTTGTTTTTGTTTTTTTCTTTCTTTCTTTTTTTCTTTTTCCCTTTTCTTTTTTTCTTTTGGCTAAATCTAACAACAAGGGAGAACAATGAAAACAAGAGAAAATAATAACAACATAATTTAACAAACATATGAGTAGAAGTACCTATAAAAATATCTCAAAACACAATACATAACAAAAGTCCCAAATTACTCAATACTTCGTTCAACTTTTGATAGGGTAAGGCTAATGGGATTTTTGGGTTTTAATGTAAGGTGATTAATTGAAAAACAACAAGGTTAAAGGCTCAAAAGTGTTTGCAAAAGGAAAATAACTAGGTGGGTCATTTTTAAGCTAAAGGGTGTAAAAACAAAGAAGGCCTTAATCATTTCTATAAACCATGTAATCAAACAAATTCAATCTGGTTCAGTGCAAGTTCTGAAGGCAAACATGATTAGAGGAGCATCACACAATACAAAGAAATAGAATGACATAAAGATGATGTCATTAAAGCTCAATTCCGCTCACAGGTTTAATTCAAGAATTCACTTTAATTCCACAATTACCTCATCACTCACAAATCAAAATTTGACTAAGTCTATAAGATCGGTCAATGGTTATGTTGTGAATTATTATGTCTTGAATTTTGATATGATGGTTTCAATTATGAATTTGGAATTTATTTGTTAAAATTGGGAGATTTATGAATTTATGTGTATTTTTGAACTAGAAAAAATGCCAAGTGGCGAGACAAATTAAAAATGGCAATAGAAATAAGTGACAAATGGTAATGGAAATAAGTGACATGTGGCATTATGATTAATTGACAAGTGACTTAGATAATTGAGTGACAAATGACATAGAGATTGAGAGACAAATTGACTGATTATTAAGAGTCATGTGGTATCCTAAGTAAAAATACAAGTAGCATGATTCTTTATATGGTATGTGTCATGACAAGTGTCATGAACCCATGACATATGTAATGAAAGACCATCTTTCAATTGTCTTTCTTTTTTACTACATGCTTTCTTCTTCATTTTCTTTATTCTCTCCATTTATGACCTTCTCACTAACCCTCACCATCTTGAGTTTTTGCTAACATCTTAGACAAGCCACTCCAATGAAATTCTGTTGTCTTCTTTTTGATATGAAAATGATGAGGAAATGAAGTCTAAATGCTGAACTATGAAGAAGGTATGTTTGATATAGTAGGTAGGGGCTAAAAATCTAGAAAATATGGAAGAAATTGGCCGGAAATTTTCGGATAACACATCCCACGATCATGGGAAATGCAAGGATGTCTGGATGACACAACCCACAATCATGGGAAGTCCTCCACGATTATGAGAAATGCATTAGAAAGGCTTTATACATGGATTCTTCTCTTTTAAGTGATGATTGAACCAACTAATGATAAGTTACCTTAATTTGGTGCATTTAGAGTTGATTAAGGCTTGAAATGAACCTAGTTTGAGGTTGAATAAGTTGATAAAGTGTTTGATATGTTTAGGTTGTTAATTAATGTTATAACTTAGGAAAGGATTGTTGATATCAAAGTACCAAAATCTAGAAATTTATGAGTGTTATAGGAATGAAGGAGTTCATATGATTATAAATGTGATCCAAAGGATATGTGAAAGGTGTATTAGGTATGAAAGAATGAAAATTTGGATATTGTGTGATTATATAATGCTAAAAAGGGATTAATGAATGTATGATTGATGAATTTAGAATAATCTAGTATATTTGAGGTGTAAACCCAAGTGCAAGCTAGACATATACAAGTTATGATGTTTGAATGATCAAGACTCGTTTTTAAGGATACGTAAATAAATAAATAAATAAATATGTGTGTGTGTGTGTGTGTGTGTGCATGATTGGATATTATTATGATTGAGAAACTTAGTAATGCGTATAAATATGTGTATTGCATGAATTAGCTGCTCAAGTCAAATGCTAGCATCCATACATTGCCTGTCGTCAAGGCAATAACTAATATGGAGCTTATTATGAGTCAACCTAGATGTTTCTCACTAAGATTGATTTGTTCTGTTTAAATTTTAGCTATTGAACTGTTTTTGATGTGATTGAGATAATTTCGGACATTTATGGTCCGAGGAGTTTGATAAT
This sequence comes from Erythroxylum domingense, assembly GCA_025594535.1. NCBI lineage: Eukaryota > Viridiplantae > Streptophyta > Magnoliopsida > Malpighiales > Erythroxylaceae > Erythroxylum > Erythroxylum domingense. The sequence continues at coordinate 29,786,583 of JANQBM010000220.1, forward strand.
TTAGATTACATTAGAAGTGTTCATAACTAAATATGAATCTGAAAGAAATATATGTACTCAACGAAATATTGAATGCCGGACTTAGATCTGATGAACATATGAAAATGACTACGTGTAATGAATGAAAGTGATTGATTGCATATAATGAGAAATAATGCCTTTCATCATATTAATATACATGATCAAATAAAGGAGTTGTGACCGGAGTGATCAGTGAAAAAGAGCTTAAAGCTCAGAAATGCGCATAAAGAGCCACAGACTCAGTATTATAATGAGCCTGGTATCCACAATGGGTACAGGATAGTTATTAATGAGCCCAGTATCCAGAACAGATATGGGACAGTAAAAAGGAAGTCGCAATAAAGTAATATTGAAAGTGGACTCACCTGTGCGTTTGCATATATATAACTTGATATGTATTAAATGAATGATTAAAATGAATTGTTTGAACTGTTTTGAAATAGAAATGCAAAACAGTGTATGCAAATTGTGTTTGTTGAAACATGATGAAATGTGAAATGATATGTAATATCTGATGATTTGATTTGTCTGTGAATTGGATTTATTTTGAATTGTTCTTGTGTTTGATATGGGTGAACAAATTAAAGATGGTTCACTCACTAAGTTCGCAAAACTCATCAAAATTGCAAATGTTAATTTTCAGGTACGAGGATGACTTAGCTCCTAAGGCAAACTACTATCCATGTTAGAAGTCACGAATGGCTCAAAGGTCGGTCAATTGATACTGATGTGTTGGCCCTAGGTCTCAGTCCTTATTTTGTGGCGACAAGGCACCAAAATTAGGGTACTTTATATATATATATATATATATATATATATATATATACACACTTCTATATAAAAAGAATTAATTTCTTGGTGGGAGCAAAAACAAATAAATTAAAAGAAACAAACAAATAAAAATAAATAAAAAATTTCACTACCGTGCATTAAAATTTGACACGGTCATGAGTGTTAAATTGTCACAGGCATAAGAGGGGGGTGTCGTGATTATGCTTGTGCATGATCATGACATTCCAATTGCATACTCCTATTTCAATTTATCATAACTTTCAATACCAAAGTCTAAAAATTATAAACTTTATGTTGTTAGAAAGCTAAAAGAAAGAGCTACAACTTTTATGAAGACAATTTTATCAAATTCTACCTAGACCAATACAGTTTATTCATTGAAGTTTCAAAACACATTTTTATTCCTTTTTCCTTTATTCTCTTATTTTCTCTCATCTGTCAATATACATTCTCACAAACAAAAGACCCGAATCTAACAAACACTATCCATACACATAAGATTCCTAATAGAATAGACTATCACCCATCAATTTACTTAAGAATAATTTATCCAAAAATCATTAAACAACTAACAATTTATTGCCAACACAATATCACTATCAAAAAAGAAATTTTCTACACACATATATCAAAGAAGTTCTTCAACCCTTCTTTCATTTATTACTCCAGAAGGTAAAGTTTTTTTCCTCAGATGTTGCAAGGTTCATACATAACTTCAATTTCAAACAAAGGCCACATCAGTAGCATGATACAAAAATACAATCATGAATGTTCATGATTGATATGCTTCTAGAGTACCAAAAGTTTCTGAACTAATTTAGTTACAAAAATAGAAATTCTTGGAGTTAGTCGAAGTTTTTGCAAGGTTTAACGTTGATTTGCCATTTCTGCACCTAAGGAGTAGAGACATAATGGGGTGAGCTGTTAAGCTCAGTAGCTAATACATTTATAGCTAGCGATAATGAACCAACACACAATCAAACATATAGGCAAATATATATATAAATATATATATTCATCTCATATTAGTCTTAGCAGATCACACAAATCAGATCATATAATCATTTAATATTCAAACCATAACACTCAATTATGTTTTATGTTTAACAATTCAAGATGCAATGCACAAACATAATGGTGCGAGAGAATCCCATAAAATAGAATGGCAAAACTGAAGTTTGCACTATGAACAAAATGAGTCCATTTTTTGGAGCTCATGTGCCACAAGAGGGCAGCTAGAAGAAGGCTTTAGGTCATGTGCACGTGACGAACAGAATGGTATCTCTCTTACCCACACAAGCAAATTTTCCAATGCTTACATATTTCATATCATATTCATATTTTCATGCTTCTTGAAGTTTTTTTCACTTTTTCATCAATACAAAATGCAGTATCTTTCAAAGTAAGCATGATATCAAATTCCCATAACCTTTTTCCACATTCACAATGATTCAAGACAAGCATTTATACACATAAAATCAAATAATATAGCTCATCATTACAAAAACTATAAACATATTACCCACCTATTTACTTATAAATCCAAGCTCAAGTTTGTTCTTCCTCTTGCTCTTGATTTCAAAGTTCTTGGTTCTCTTCAAACAACATATTTTCATTCAATCAACATACACGAATAGAACTTCCTTAAAGCTATATTCTCCAAAAATAAGCTTAGACTTAATCTACTCTTAGTTTATCTAAGCTAGAAGAACTAAGATCAAGTTAAAAGTTCATGAAAATCTAAGAACATAAATCTCTTGTTCCTCTTCTTTCTCTCTTCATTTTCAGCACATAACCTATCTTCTCTACTTCCTTTTTCTATCAAAACAAGAAGAATAAATAAAGGGTTACCTAAAACTCAACTGAACCCTCTTCTTCCACTTCTTATCTCCTTTTTCTTTCTTTCCTTCTTCTCCTCTCTATGCTTCGGTTTCTCCTTCTCTTCTTCTAGTTTCTTCTATGAATTTCTCTTTTTCTTTGTTGCTATACACGACTCTTTCTTCTCTTCTTTTCTTATTAGTTTATGAAAAAATTTTGTCTTTCCAAGCTTACCCTTCCATATTTAATCTAATGCCTTCTAACTCCCTAACTTAATTCTAACTCTTCCTTTTAATCCATGCAACTACACGTAATTAATTATATACCTAACTAAACTCCAAAAATTGCTAATTCAAGAATTCTAATTTTTGGTTCATGCTTGCTAATTTATTAAAATAAATTCTCGGGGTCCAACATGAGGAGTTTAGATAGAGTACTTTTTTTTAAAACTCTCATTTCATGTAGAACATCTTGTAAAGAGTAGTAAAACTCTCAGATGTTTTTGATACTGTATATATGGATTATGTAGGGAAATGTTATAGTATAACTATGTTTTATAAATGGAATGAGGAGTTGATCTTTTGATTAATTATGTTATGTATGATGCCATATAAGTGAATGCGATTGCTATAATATGCCGTTTTCATAGAGTATGTTCTCGAATGTCCTCAGGATGTTCGGGCGTATACTCTGTGGAGGTGGGGGGTGTTACAAGAGCGATACGTGTTATATTGTGACAACCAAGTGCAATCCATCTTGGTAGGAATTCTACATTTCACTCTAGATCAAAACATATCGATGTCAGGTATCATTGGATCCGAGATGCATTGGAGTCCATAAAGTTTGAACTTGTGAAAATTCACACTGAAGATAATGGTTCCGATATATTGACAAAGACGCTACCAAGAGGAATGCTTGAAACATGCAGGTTGATTTCTGGGATAATAGTCCGTTCTAACTAATCAATAAAATGTGTTAGGAGGGGGAGATTTGTTAGTCAACTATCCAAATTTGACATTTGCAGCCTCCATAATTGGAAAAAAACAATGTTTTGTGTTTGAATTTAATAAAGAGAGAGGAGAAGATTGTTGAAAAAACACGGTATTGCTAAATTCTGTGGAAGTGTAAACATAATTACAAAACTTCCTAAATTTATAAGTAATATGAGTAAGTAAATACCAACAACAATTTGCCAATAATAACAACAAATCAAACACCAATAAAGACATCACAATTTTTAACGTGGAAAACCACTTCAAATTAAGGGTAAAAACCATGGGACCTGCGGTCCAAAAAATAACTCCACTAAATTAAAACGTATGCAAATATCCTCTTCTTAAATGCGCAAACTCAACATCAACAAGAGGAATAAGCAACTACATAAGATAACATTGTTAGGAACATAAAATAAGAGAAATCACCAAAAACGCATCGTTGTTCCAAGGCTCCTATATGAAAATATAAAGCTCCAAACGAAAAACTGACCATTCAGAATGTAGAGGACTATCTCAAGAACACACTCCTAAATTTTCAGCTCAATCTAAATGTAGATGAGTGCAAATCAAGAAGAACGGTGAAGCTGGTCATCCAAAATTCCCCTGCAACTTTTCTACACTATGTTCCCTCCTTTTCTTTCTTTTTGCTAACTCACATTGACGAGGAAGAGCTTGAACACTATAATCTAAAAATTAATTAATATAGTGGGACAAAAATATGGATTTTTTCACATAGGAAGGGACCCAAAGCCCAACAAATCTCCCCTTCCCGACTATATGGAGGTGCTTGCCATCCCTGCGATTAAATAACATGTCTGAAACTTCCCTCTTGGAAAAGACTTGGTCATCATATTAGAACAATTATTATCTGTATAAACCTTTCAAAGCTCAATCAACTTAGAATCCAAAACATCTCCAACCTAATAGTATCTAATATCAATATGTTTTGATCTACCATATAATGTGGAATTCTTAGCTAGTAGCATCGCGCTTTGACTGTCACAGTGTAACACATACCTCTTGAGAAAATCCAAGTTCCCTCATAAATGTCTTCATCCATAACAATTCTTTGCATGCTTCAATAATAGATATAAGCTCTGCTTTTATGGTAGATAAAGCAATATGTTTTTATAATCTAGATTGCCAATTTACTGCTCCCCCTGTAACGGTAATCAAATAGCTTGACGTAGGCTTTCTTGTATCAACATCTCCTGCTAAATCAGAATTAATGTAACCTAAAAGAATAGGCTTCCCTGTTCCAAAATAGAGACTCAAGGTAGATGTCCCATGGAGATATCTCATAATCCATTTCACAACATACCAACAGTCTATTCTCTGATTAGAAAGAAACCTGCTAACTGTACCAACAATATGAGCAATATCTGGCCTAGTGCAAACCATAACATACATTAAACTATCCAAAGCTGAAGCATAAGGAACTCTTTGCATATTTTCCTTTTCCTTCTCATTTGAAGGACACTGCTTTCTACTCAACTTAAATTGTGTAACAAAAGGTGTGCTTATAGCTTTAGCCTTGTCTATGTTGAATCTCCGAAGTACTTTTTCAATGTATTTCTCTTATGATAGTCATAACTTCTTGGCCTTTCTGTCATGAATGATCTTTATTCCAAGAATCTGTCTTGCTGTTCCTGTCTTTCATAGCAAAAGACTTACTCAGATCCTACTTCAACTTAGCAATCTTGCAAGTATTATGATCAATAATAAGAATATCATCAACATATAACAACAAAATGATAAAGTCATCATTAGAGAATTTATTCACATAAACACAATGATCAGAGGAAGTCTTATTGAAGCCTTTCTGTTTTATAACTGAATCAAAGTTCCTGTACTATTGCCTTAGAACTTGTTTCAAACTACACAAGCTCTTTTTTAATTTGCAAACATAATCCTCTTTCCCTTTGACTTCCTTATGGTTGCTCCATATATATCTCCTTATCTAATTCACCTTGAAGAAAAGTAGTCTTAACATCCATCCGATCAATCTCCAGGTCAAGATATGCTGCCAAAGCTAACACAACTTGAATGGATTACATCTTTATTACAGGAGAAAAGATTTCTTCAAAATCAACTCCTTTCTTTTGAAAAAATCCTTTGACAACCAATCTAGCTTTATACCGTGAAACTGAAGTATCATCTTTATGTTTCAATCTAAAAACCCATCGGTTCTTTAAATCTTGTGGATTCTTAGGCAATTTAACCAGCTCAAATGTGAGATTGTCATAAAGTGATTTCATTTTATCTTTCATTGCTTCAAACCACTTCTCCCTCTACTCACTATCCATGGCTTCCTTAAAATTTTCTGGCTTTCCCCCTTCAAAGATAAGTACATACTCACTGGGAGAATAACATGATGAAGGCCTCCTCTCTCTAATAGATCTTCTAAGAGAAGTCTTTGGAGCCTCTGTATGTGTTGGTTGCTGATCCACTGCAACATCATGTACTGGAGCTTCAAAAGTGTCTACACTTTGTTGATCATTTTGCAATTGATCACGATCTTTATTGTCATCTTGAACATCATGATCTTGACGGTCATTTCCAGCTACATTCGGGTTATCATTTATAAAAATTGACTCACCATCAACCAGGCGATCACTACTCTGACAATCTCTTCTCTCTTCCTTTTTAAGATCCTCAATAGTTTGGTCTTCAAAAATCACTACATCTCAAATTCTGACAAGTTTCTTCTCAATTTGATCATATAATCGATAACCAAACTCATCCTGACCATAACCAATAAACATACATTGCCTGGTCTTAAAATCCAGTTTTGACCTCTCATCCTTAGGAATACGCACAAATGCTTTGAAACCAAAAACTCTCAAGTGATCATAGGAAACATCCTTTCCAAACTAAACTCTATTAGGAACATCACCATCAAAAGCTACAAAGGGTGACAAATTGATAACATGAACAACCATGCAAAGTGCTTAAGCCCAAAAAGAATTTGACAACTTTGCTTCTGCAAGGAAACATCTAACCCTCTCTGCTAAAGTTCTATTCATCCTTTCTGCTAAACCATTTAACTGAGGAGTTTTTGGAAGAGTTTTCTAATGTCTAATACCTTGCTCTCTACAATAGTTATCAAATGGTCCACAGTATCCATTATCATTATCAGTGTAGATGCATTTCAATTTCTTTCCAGTTTGTTTTTCAACTAAGGCATGAAGTTCTCTAAACTTATCAAAAACCTGATCTTTGGTCTTTAAAGCATAGACCCAAAGCTTCTGAGAATGATCATCAATAAATGTCACAAAATACAATGCACTACCATATGATTTTACCTTCAAAGGACCACAATCATCTAAGTGAACCAGTTCTAATAAATCAAACTTTCTTAAAGAAGGATGACTCTTAAAAGAAACTCTTCTTTGTTTCCCAGCCAAGCAGTGAACACACTTGTTCAACCTAACTTCCTTAACCTCTTAAAGCAATTTTTTCTTAGCCAAATAATTAATCCCCTCCTCACTCATATGACTCATTCTTCTATGCCACAATTCTGATACAGTATCACTCTTTACCATATTCACTGAGCCTTCAAAAATAATGTAACACCACATTCCCGCTGGACCCGAACCCGATATCGACGGTGATATCTGAGTCTGTGCCCCGCGAGGGTGGTGTGCCACATCACTAAACAATTAAAAGTCGGTATAAATTTTTTTTAAAACCACAAACATAAATTACAGAAAATCAATAACCAAAACGGTGCACTTTATTTTATAATCATTTGAT
>JANQBM010000220.1:29794064-29808976 GCA_025594535.1 Erythroxylum domingense
TGTCATGAATGCATGTACAGATATTTTTCATGTGCAAAAATCACTGTTCACAAATGCATGAGCATAAGATGTGTTTTTCCTAATTTCTCCAATTGATCTCTCATGTACCCATTTCTATAATTCAACCCGTTATCTGGAAACGGGATGTTACAAATAAAACCTTGCAATATGGACAAGTTAAAGGATTTGTTACCTCGAGCTACAACCATTTAACCTTTTATAAGTTTCCAATATCCATTGTTAAAGACATTGCAATAACCATCTTCATCAAGTTTTCTTACAGATATAAATTTAAGCGAATTCTTGGTGCATGTTTGACATTTTTAAGAACTAACCTTGAACCATTGTTAGTTTCCAAAAAAACTATTCCAATGCCAATCACACTTATCTTGCTATCATTTCCCATCTTCAATATCCCAAAATCTTCAGGAGTATAGGAAATAATGAATTCCTTTATTGGTATGACATTATAAGAAGCATTAGTATCTACAACCTAATTAGTCTCATGACATACCAAATTGATGACATTTTCATCATAAGCAACAAGGAGATCACCATTAGTAGCACTAGCACATGATTCTGATCAACACTCTTTTCTATCTACCTTTCTGACCTTTGAATTTGTTTCTCCCCCTCTCTTCTATAATCAAAACATCAGATTGTGAATATGACGTAGAAGAGCCCTGAGATCTTCTTCTCACTTCCTCATTAAAAACACCACTCTTCATATATTCCATGGTTACCACATCATTAGGACCAGAATTGGTTAGTGAAACACAAAAAGTTTTCTAAAAATTAGGTTAAGTATTAAGCAACCAAAGTCCCTGTATCTCATCATCAAATCTTATACCCATTTCAAACAGTTGACTAATAACACCCCAAAAATCATTCAAATAATCTGAAATAGCTTTTCCCTCCTTGTATTTCAAGTTCATCAACTGCTTGTGTAAAAACAATTTGTTATTTCCAGTCTTCGATACATAAAGTTGCTCAAGTCTATTCCATAGAGTTCTGACATATGCATCATTAATAATGTCATTAAGAACATTATCTTCTACTCATTGTCTAATAAAACCATATACTTGCTGATCTTCAAATTCCCAATCTTCATCAGATATAGACTCAGGTTAATTAGTGGCAAACATAGGCAAATGCATCTTTTTCACAAATAACAAATCTTTCATCTTACCCTTCCGTTTGTGGTAATTGGCTCCATTCAAACAAACAATTCTACTAGTATTAGCCTCCATAATTCAAATAGACCAAAAGGATTAAATCAGCCAATGCTCTAATACCACTGTAATGGGAAAAACTCGGTATTACTAAATTCTATGGAAGTGTAAATACAATAGCAAAACTTCCCAAATCTATTTGAGTAATAAGAGTAAGTAAATAATAGCAACAATTCACCATCAACAATAGCAAATCAAACATCAATAAAGACACCACAATTTTTAACGTGGAAAACCCCTTCAAATCAAAGGTAAAAACCACGGGACCTCTAATCTAAAAAATTACTCCACTAAATTAAAATGTGTACAAATATCCTCTTTTCAAAGACACAAACTCAGCATCAATAAGAGGAGTAAGCAACTACACAAGATAACATTTTTAGGAATATAAAAAGAGAGAAATCACCAAAAATGCGTCATTTTTTTGAGACTCCAATCAGAACATCTAAAATTCCAAACGAAAAACTAACCATTCAGAATGTAGAGGATTGTCTCAAGAACACACTCCTAAATTTTTAGCTCGATCCAATAGTAGATGAGTGCGGATCGAGAAGAAAGGTGAAGCTGGTCATCCAAGACTCCCCTACAACTTTTCTACAATATGTTCCCTCCTTTTCTTGCTTTTTGTCAACTCACATTATTGAAGAAGAGGATGGACACTATAAGCCAACAATTAATTAGTATAGTGGGTGAAAAATTTGGGTTTTCCCACATAGGCAGGGACCCAAAGCTCAACAAGGATTGCATCATGTACAAAAGAGTGCAGAGAGAAAATATTAGTAAGTGGGAGAGCGTTTTAAACAATCTTGATTAAGTCCTCGATCGGATGCTTGTTTGTGGTCTGATCGTGATTGGCATTCTGATTGGCACTAGTAGTAGTTCATATCCAATGGTCAAAATCATGATTGACATTCTGATTTTCTGACGATTTGTAGTCAAAGTTGGGATTGACTTTCGAGATCCTAAAATTCCAGTATTGAGCAGTTTTGATCAAGCTCACGATCGGACGGTGAAACGTGGTTCAATTGGGCTTAAACTTTGACAGATGATAGAGGATATGTTGATCTTGATATCCAAAGGTTGGTTTATTGTTTGGAGACATTTTAGATGATCTTATCGCTATTGAGCCTCAAAGTTTATGTTTTTATGTGATCACAGCTTCAAACAGAAAGTCTAAATTTTCCACAAAAGCTGGCTCTATTTCAAGTGTTTTTGCAAACTCTCTTATTAATTTTTCTTGTTGTTGTTATTGATGTTGTTGTTGAGAATTATTGTATTCTGGATGTTATTGTCGCTGCCTCTAGTGGGATACTAGAGAGAACTTGTTGTTGTACCTATTATTTGTTGATAGTGGAGATTTTGCCTGGACTTCGGTCCTGTAGTTTTTACTCCTCACATCGAGGAGATTTTCTATTTAAATCGCAGTGTTGATTTTATCAGGTACTGCATTAGATTATTTCATTGCCTAATTACTTCCTAAAGGGAGAATTAATTTATATCTATGGTCATGCATAACACATTGTTATTGTATCAACTAATTGGTAGGTCACTTCCGTTGCATCTATCGGCGTTTCTCCCATCAATATTAGGATCAAAATAAAGAGGGAAAGGGGTGTGAGTAATTTAGTTATGCTTATAGCTTATTCATTTTGTTTAGGAAAGGATCGAGAGATAGAGATGGAGTGATTGTAAATGGAGATATTGTAATGAATATATGGCCAATGCCAAAATGGATGACCAAAAGCAACAACAACCTCTACTTGATTACTCAATTATATTTATACCCATTTCATGTCTAAAAGTTTTAAACACATTGATTCTCATAGGACTAAACAAATGAGTCAATGAGATTCTATCACATGCTCTTATTAGGAAGATTGAAAAGGTCTAGATTTTTTTACCTTTGTTCTTATTTTATTGTTGCTAATTTTAAGAGTGGATAAAGTTTAGCTATTATTTTGAATAAGTCAAATTAGTTTGTTCCTATTTTTCATATTTTCAATTGTGATCCTCTATGTAATAAAGCCTATTTAAAGGCTATTGAATGGAAGGAAGAGTATCCTGATTTATTCTTTGAAAACTAATTTTCTTTGGAGGTTTTTTTGTTTCCCACTAATCAACCAAAATTTCATTTTATTTTCTCTACTTCTATCACCATAGGGAAGGACAAACCTTCAACTAGCTAGAACATACCAAAGTGCTATCAAACCTAGCAATGGACTAGAGGATGGAGCAAGTGGAGAAAGCTGTGGAATCAATGTCATCTGTTTAGATGAAGATGTTGAATCAAATAAATGAAAAGTTGAATCAATTATCTATGCTCGTTGATTAAATGGGAAAGCAAAACCAACATAAATTTATTGATCAGTCATCCACACTCAATCGAAATGAGTATACTGAAACTACTAGTTGTGGGGGCTACTGTCAGTAACTTTGCCCTTAAAATTGTAAAGATGGATTTCCCTCGTTATAAAGGTAGAGATGATCTAATGAGCTGGATATGTAGAGCCCAAAAATTCTTTGAAATATATGACATTCTGAAAGGAGAGCGGGTTTCATTGACATATTACCACTTAGAAGGAGAGGACATGTCGATCATGTCATAGGAAGATTTTAAGACAAATATCTACACAAGGTTTGGCCCCAATCAATTCTTTGATTTTTTTTGGAGAGCTTACCAAGTTATAGCATAATACAACAGTGCAAGAATATCAAATCAGTTTTGAGAAGCTTTTAGAAAAAACTGGACCCCTTCTATAGACTCAACAAGTAACTTTCTTCATCCGTTAATTAAGGGACCCCATCTGTATAAATGTTCAAGCAAATTAACCTCTCACATTGACGTTGATAATTGGTATGGCTTGTTTATACAAGGAAAAGGAAAATTCTCATAAGAAAAATTCATCTGCCCAAAAACCCAATAGCCTATTTAGGAGTCCCGCACATGCTAATGTTTCCACGGTGGAAGTTAAAAAAAAAGTCAATGGAAGAGTCAAATAAAAGAGAAAAAAGGGGACTTTGTTTCAGATGCAATGAAAAATTTTTCCCAGACCATCATTGTAAGAAGATGTTTGTGATTTAAGCTTGCCTAGTAGATAATGAGGGAGATTTGGAGTTGGAGGACAATAGCGAAGAGACTCCAAAAATTTCTTTACATACAATTGCAGCCACCCACATTCCAGGAATGATGAGAGTCAAATGAAATTTAAAGGGCAGAGAAATCCTCATTCTTATAGATTTAGGAAGCACTCACAATTTCGTCAATGAAAAAATAAGAAGGATGGCAGGGTTGCAACCTTATTCTAAGAGAAAATTCTCAGTGAAGGTAGCGAGCTCCGATAAATGTACTTATGTTCAATTTAAATTAAAGGCACTACTATAATTTGTGATCTATACTTATTACCACTTGAAGGTTATGATGTTGGTTTAGGACTTAGTGGTTGACCATAATGTGGGATTTTTTTAAAATGCAGATGAGGTTCAATATAAGAGGTAAGGATATAATTTTTCAAGGACTATTTACCCCAAAAAAACATAATGGTGAGCAATATTCAGATGCTCCAGGTCACAAAAAAGAGGAAGGAAGGGCTTTGCTACAACTTTATGCCACCAAAAAATCAGAAATCTAACCATTATCGCCAAAAATACCACCTAAAATTCAATCTCTTTTAGTTGAGTTTAAAGATGTAATGAAAGAAACAAAGGGCCTATCTCCTATATGTGTGCATGATCATAAATTTACTTTATATCCTGCCCAAGTTCCTATTTTAGTCAAACCATATAGATATCCCTTCCACCAAAAAGTTGAAACAAAAAAACTAGTCCCTAAAATGCTCTCCTTTAGAATAATTAGACCCAACAATAACCCTTATTCTTCTTTAGTTATAGTAGTTAAAAAATAAGAAGACTCATGGAGAATGTGCATAGGCTATAGAACTTTAAATAAAGTGACTATTTAAGATGAATTCCCGATACCAACTGTTGACGAGCTCCTTAATGAGTTATACGGTGCACAATATTTCACCAAGTTAGACCTCCGTTTTGGTTATTATCAAATTTGAGTGCATCCTAATGACCTCGAGAAAATGACTTTCCAGACTCATCAAGGGCATTATGAATTTTTAGTATTGCCTTTTGGACTAAAAAATGCTCTATCCTCGTTCCAAGCTCTCATGAATGAGGTATTTTACCAGCATTTGAGAAACTTTGTCTTAGTTTTTCTATGATATTTTAATTTACAGTAAAAATTGGGGGAATTTTTAAATATTGTTTTTTCACTTTTGCGGTCTAACCAACTATTTGTGAAGCTAGAAAAATGTCAATTTGGCCAAAGGGAGGTCAAGTACCATGGTCATATAATTTCAAGTGCAGGAGTTATAATGGACCCGGATAAAGTCGAAGTACTATTGACATGGACCAAGTTACAAACAATAAAAGCTTTATGGGGATTTTGGGGTTTGATAGGTTATTACCGTAAATTTATTCAAAATTACGGCAAGATAGTTCGGCTGCTAACTGACATATTAAAAAAGGATTCTTTTAAATGGAGTTGGCAATCTATATAAGCTTTTGAAAAATTAAAAGCAACTATAACGAAAGCTCAAGTATTGTCTTTGTTAAAATTTTCTCAAAAATTCATTGTGGAATGCAACGCCTCAGGAAGTGGAATTGATGTCGTCTTGCTCCATAATTGACCAATTGCTTTCTATAGTCATACACTTCAAGGAAGACATCTTTTGCTTTCAACTTATAAGAAAGAAATTCTGGCACTTATGTTTGCAGTTGAAAAATGGAGGCCCTACTTACTTGAGCGACAATTTATAGTCCATACAAATCATCAAAGTTTAAAGTATCTGTGCAGTCAAAAGATTACAACATATGCTCAACCAAAATGGCTTTATAAATTAATGGGTTATAATTTTGTAATTGAATATAAAAAGGGGAAGGAGAATAAAGTAGATGATGTTCTATCTAAGAGGGAATCAATTGAAGAAAATGAAGGGGAATTATGTTTAGTATCTCAAGCATGTCCAAATTGGTTGGAGTTAATTAAAGAGGAGGTTTGAACCAATTCAACACTTCAGCAACTGGTTAATCTAATAAAAAGAGGTGAGGCTGTGGGGCCTTAAAGTTATCAAAATGGGGTCTTGTATTTTAAAGAAATGATTTATTTGGTAGAAGACTTTAATCTCATTAGTGACATTATTAATCAATTTCATGGTAGCACACATGAGGGGTTCATTAAAACTCTTCATCGCATAAAGTCTAATTTTTATTGTAAAGGAATCAAGAAGAGTATTAGGGTGTTCATTAAAAGCTATGACACTTTCCAACGAAATAAAGTCGAGCAACTCACACCAGTAGGTTAACTTCAACATCCTCTTGTACCACAACAAATATGGTAGGACATAGTAATGGATTTGATTGAAGGGTTACCATGCTTAGGAGGAAAAACTACCATTTTAGTAGTAGTAGATAGATTATCCGAATATGCACATTTTATAGCTATTTCTCATCCTTATACTGCTAATGGAGTAGCACAAATATTTTTCAACTTCATGGGATACCTCGTTCTATTGTTTATGATAGGGACCTAACTTTTACAAGTGCATTTTGGAGAGAATTGTTTCATCTTAATGGCACATCATTTAATTTTAACTCTTCCTATCTTAAACCGACGGACAAATCTGGGTAGTAAATCGAATATTAGAAATGTATCTTAGGTGCTTTTCCAGCTGCCAACCAAAAGCATGGATTAGGTGATTGGCATGGGTAGAATATTGCTACAATATAAGTTGACATTCTACAATTCAATGGAAACCTTTTGAATTAGTGTATGGATGCCCCCTCCTCTTTTAAGTTATATTTTGAGAACAACAAACGTAATAGCTGTTGAAAAAGCTCTAAAAGAGAGAGATGTGATTTTTCAAGAATTAAGGAGTAGGATTAAAGAGGCTCAAGCAAGGGTGAAACAAATCTATGATGCCAAACATAGAGAAAAGAATTCTCAGTTAGAGATTGGGTTTATGTAAAAATACAACCTTATAGGTAAGAGACTTTGGCTACTAGAAGAAACCAAAAGTTATCTGTTCGATACTTTTGGGCCTTCAAAGTCTTGTAACGTCTTAGAGTTGTGGCTTATAAATTAGATTTGCCTCTTGAGATGCGTATTCATCCAGTATTTCATGTGTCTCAGTTTAAAAAAAAGATATGGAGATAGTATTTTTGTTCAAGAACAATTGCCGACAAAAATCACTACTGAGAATGATTTTCTAAGGCCTTAAGCTATATTGGATCATCGTGTCAAAAAGGGGAAGCATGAGGTGTTAATTAGTTGGAAGGAGATATCTCCAGCATATGCACCTAGGAAGATGTTGATTACATTAAAAGCTAATTCTGAACGTCATCCTTGCGGACAAAGGTGAAACTTAAAGGGAAGGGTTTGTCATATGCTCTTATTGGGAAGATTGAAATGGTCCAAATTTTTTATCTTCATTCTTATTTCATTGTTGTTACTTTTAAGATTAGATAAAGTTTAGTCATTAGTTTGAATAAGTTAAATTAGTTTGTTACTGGTTTTTAGATTTCCAGTTGTGATTCTCAATGTAATAAAGCCTATTTAGAGGCTATCGAATGCAAGGAAGAGTATCCTTATTTATTCTTTGAAACTGATTTTTTTGTAGAGATTTTTTTAGTTTCCTTGAAGCAACCAGAATTTTATTTTATTTTCTCTACTTCTAGCACCATGTGAAAGGACAAGCCTTCAACTAGCCACAACATACCCGACTCCTTTCGAGTTTCGCCAATACTCACCGTACGGAGTAAAACCCATTGCCCTGTGGAAAAGCAACTTGTATGCTGACTATTTCATGGGATTATCAGCAATAGTGGAACTATTCAACATTTCCCTAGCAGTTTCAAGGTCACTTGAAATCACAAACTGAGTGAAACCCACAGAGAAGGCCATCAAATGCTTGGCTTTGAATCTCTCAGTAAGGTTAGCAAGAACACGATGTGGTGCTAACCCAGTGAACGCATTTAACAACCCAGCCAAAGGCAAACTAGATGGACTAGGAATAACAAAACTAGATGGTGGGCAAAGTGTGGCAGACGTGACAAACACGAGAAGGTTTAGGTTAAGTTTTAACTTTAGGGGCAGTTGGTTGGTACAGGAAAATGATAATAGGTATGAGAATGAATATAATGAAAAATGAGAATGGATATTATCATTATAATTATGATGGTTGGTTAAGAGGAAGGAATAATTACCATTACCATGGTTGAAAAATATTGAGAAATAAAAACTTATTATATTTTAACTAATTAATTAATTATATTTTAATTAATTAGTTAGTTACAATATAATTAATGAAAATTAAGTTACAATATAATTAATTAAAATTAAGTAAAATAGATTAATTAATTAATTAATTACAATATAATAAGTTTTTACAATATTAATTAAATAATTAAAATATATTGATTAATTAAAATATTGTAATTAATTTTAATTAATTATATTTTAACTAGTTAATTAATAATATTTTAATTAATTAATCAACTATATTTTAATTAATTATATTTTAATTAATTAATTATTTATTATATCTTAATTAATTAATTATAATGGAATTAATTAATTAATTATATTGTAATTAATTAATTAATTAATGACAATATTTTAATTAATGAATGAATTATATTTTGATTAATTATATAGTAATTAATTAATTATATTTTAATTAATTATAATGTACATAATTAATTAATATTATTATTTTAATTAATTATATTTTAATTAATTAATTAGTATTAAAAATATTTTTTAAAAAAGAACTACTAAGTTATTCATAATGGGCCATTTTAAAAAACAATAATACCTATTCCTCTATAATACCTATTCCTCTAGATTATGAGAGGAATAGAGTATTACTCAAAAATGGGTAATCAAAATAATAACTCTATAATCATACTCCCTTACCAAACTTAATCTTTCATTCCATACTCATTCCCCTTTTTTCATACCCACTAAACAAGCACACCTTATAATTTTTAATTTTTAATTTTTAATATTAATTAATTTTATTTTATTATAATCTAACCTAAAATTTTATTTATGTGTAATTTAACACACAAATGATGTGGCAAATCATATCAAATTCATTAGCAGAATAACTAAAATTGAAATTTTAAATATTTTATTTCTATTTTAAAATTTGGAATATAATTATAAAATTGTAGACAGTTTAATTTTTTTAATAATTAATCAATTAGATAATGTACTGTTGTCGTTTCTTCTTACATCTGCAGGCAACTGCCTCGTATCTTTGGTGTGCTTGATTCATACACCATGTACTATTATGTTCTATGCACCATTCGTTGGTCTCTTGTATGAGGCTGATTGGACATTAGAGTGGGCTGGAATGGGAGCTGTCCTTTTGAAGGTGCATGATTTCCAATTCTGGTTATAAGAAATGATAAATGATTTGTTCGGCATGCCGGATATGGCATGGAAGTATACGTTCACTTCAAAACTTTTTGAGCTTAACATGAGTTGTCTACAGCACTTCTCGTCCTAGTTTTGGATTAACAGTTTCATAGGCTACAGATCGCAATTGATAGGATATAAACTTCTTTGAGATAATAGCATGAAATGGATCCTGGCGGACTATGGATTAGAGTATACAACAGAGTTTATATATGTTGGTAGTTTCACCAATCAATTTTTGTTTTCTTTTCAGACGATTATGTTGTGCAGGCCCCATATGGACAAGGATTGACAAATGAGATTGTCTGTCTCGCGAGTCCTTTTTTTTGTGTCAAATTAAACTTTACTTGTCATAATAAAATACGGGATTTTGGATTTTGGCCAGATTGGTGGTGTTGGCTTTAGGGGTTCCATTGGCCGCAATTAGCACGTATATTTCTCCTCATCACTAGTTCTTCACAGTTTCCTCCTAAACCGTGAGTTAGGAAACTTGCCGAGTTGTAAATTATATTTACTATGACACCTAGTATTAAAACATCAAATTTGTTTTCGGTAAATGATTGGGTTGAATGTAGCATGCCCAATGGTGTACCAATACATATCACCTGTAAAAATACTTCTGTCGTAATTATATTTAATTCCCAAGCTGAAAACCTGTGATTAATTATACTGATAAAGTCTTCTCAAAAGCAAGAAAAAGGTTTAGGATCTGTAGCTATTACAACTTGCCTGCTACTTTATCTTTATAACATGCTTTGATTATTCTTTAGCACTAACTACAGGGAGTAATCGCACTCAAAGCATTAATTATAAAGCGGCCCAAGCTCTTCGCACCCTCTAAGTTGCACCCAAAACATTAAATCTATTTCGTATTATTGGGTGTTTGTGTCAAAGTTTAAACAGTTAATGACAAATGACAGGACTCAGAATCTTTAATGTATGATACATCATAGATTTGATCTTCAGATGACTCTTAATATTGAAATTAAGTTCCAAATATTGCCATTATAGGTCAGGTTTAACCTAATTTGACTTAAATTTAATTTTGAGTTACAATTATTTTTAATAATAATGTATTATAGTTTGGTTGTGCAAAATATTTGATCTTCTTCTATTAGAGGATTTGTCACAGGTAGCCAACCAATTGTATTCTTTCATAGAATATAAACTTGGTATGTCAATACAAATGGAAAAGTTTCGCGCTTGAAGAGTTATGATTATCATGTGCTTCTACAATAGTGACTTTTTTTAGAATACGTAGGTATTTGTTGATGGATGTGTCGACAACTTTGAGTTAATTAGGTTATTTTTTAAGCAATTATGATGTAAGATACAGAAATTTGAAGAACTTGAACAAATAGAAAAAGATATTGTTGTAATTTCTTGTATGTTTGAACTAATTTTTCCACCGTCAGTCTTTGATGTTATAGTGCATTTGGCAATTCACTTGCTATATATACTAGGTAAAATTTTATGGCCTGGTTCAATTTTCATAGATTCTCCCGATTGAAAGGTAATTAGTTTTCAATTTTACATGTCCTATATTTTGCTATTATTTGGTAGCAAATACTAATTTTTTATCCTTTTTAAGTTTTTAAGCTCTTATAAGCGTTACGTGTACAATAAAGTTTGACCTAAAGGCTCTATTGTAGAGGTTTATATGTCAAATGAATGTTAGACATTTTGTTCTATATAATTAGATAATGTTGAGACGCAATTTAATAGTGAAGAACATAACTTTGAGTTTGACCAAAATGGTGGTTTGTTAATTTTCTCCCAAAACGTATGGCAACTTGGAATAGGAAACTATGTGGAGTTAACTAAATAAAGATTTGAAATTGGCCATTGTTTTTGAACAATTATGCGGAAGTCGACTCGTATATGGAGTTTGTATATTATTTCTCATACATCAATTAATATTATAATTTAATATTGAGCTTCTCTTTTCTTACGTCAATTTTTATGCGAGATTAAAATCAAAGGTGAAGTTAATGTTGAAGAAAGATATAAGATAAACTTCCTTTAATGGTTTATGACCCGAGTAAGTTATCTATGTAAAGGTAGAAAAAATCAATATTGTCGTTAATATTACAATATTAACTTTTAATGATTTTTCTTTTTCTAAAAATGATACAATTATATAACTATACATTTCTAGAAGCAACAAAAGCATTATATGCTTTAGCATATTGGCCTTATATGTGAAGGAAAAAAAATATAGATTGCATTGTTAATAAAGTTAGATTTCACAAAGAAAAAAGAATGTGATAGTCGCCTTAAAAGCCTAAATTGTAAGGTTATTATTAAGGAATAACATAAGGATGACTTTATTAACTTTTATATTGTTATGTCCGAAATCATTGAGTTTTATCTCTAAAATCATTAAGTTAGATTACATCAATAATAGAAAGTTTGTTATATTTAAGTGTAAATGGACAAAATGATGCACATAAAAGTGAATGGAAATATTATTAGCATCAATGTTAGTAAAACTTGGTATGAAAATGAACCATTTGTGCTTATAAGTCAAGTAAAGCAAGCATTCTATATCAATGACACTACATTGAGCAATAACTGGCAATCAAAAGTTTGACCACATAAATCTTTTTTTTATGTATGTAAAAGGGAAAATGGTGAAATGGGTTAAGATAGTGATGAAGTATATCAAGAGACACTACAACAAAATATGGAGTTTTTAGACACAAAAGGTGAAATTTTTAGACGCTTTTTTGTGTCTTAAAAATAATTTTAGACGCTCTATACGACGTCAAAAAAACAAGTGTCACAAAAATTATTTTCGACTGTTTTCTTACACACATAGATGTGTCAAAAAAATATTTTTTACGCATCTAAGTGTCGAAAAAATACACATTTTTTACGCATCTAAGCATCGAAAATCTAAATGTAGAAAATCTATTTACACATAAATGTGTAGAAAACATACATTTTCGACAGTTTTTTTAGACACATAAATGCTATTTTTGACGCTTTGTGTAAACTTTTAGATGCTTTTCTCTGTCTATATTTGACTTTTAGACAATTTTTGACATCAACAAAATCTACCATTTTTTAGTTTAAAATAAAATTAAAATTTGCTTTGTACATCTTTTTTAAGATCACACACAAACATATTATTATAATAAATTTTACAATTTAATTGAAAATTTGTAACTTAGTGATAAATGAACCTATTGTAACTCGGTTTTAAAAAAGAAAAACCATATCATTACTCTTAAGAATCATTCATTTAACATGCTTTTGATCTAAAAGGACAAATAATAGTTTGAACTGCACAATTAGTCTATGTCCCTATTCAAGTTCAAAAATGATAATCTACTAAACATGCTACCACCTTTTTTTCTATTCCTCCATCACAAAAGGTTTCTTCTGTTAACCCTTTACTTTAAGCTTGAGATATAACAGACATATTAAGGATGTTGTGCTTGTAGTCCATAACACAACGAAGCTCCTCAGTTGTAAACTTCACTTG
Source organism: Erythroxylum domingense (assembly GCA_025594535.1). NCBI lineage: Eukaryota > Viridiplantae > Streptophyta > Magnoliopsida > Malpighiales > Erythroxylaceae > Erythroxylum > Erythroxylum domingense. The sequence goes on from JANQBM010000220.1 coordinate 29,807,275, forward strand.
ATCACGTCAATAAGACATCCGCATGAAGGATTTATAAATGAGATAAAGTTGTTAAATGACACATTAATTTTATAGATGCAAAATGAAACCAAAACAATCAAAATAACTTGCCAACAAAAATAAATAGGATAAAACTTCAAAAGACAACTAAATATAGATTTTTTAGATATATTAAAGAGTTGAATTTGGACAATTTCATCTTTGCAATGAAATATAAAGTTATAAATAGCTCTCTGTTAAAGTACACATTCTTACCAATAATCAAACCTATATGGCCTTTAAAGTATAAACAAAAAAGAAAGGAAATCCTAAAACATAAGGCAATAAATTTCCATAAATAAATGTAATAGCATGTTAGAACTAAATTCATTCCAATAATAGCAATAACCATTACTAACCTTGCATCTCTCCAAAAGGATTTCTGATCTAACTTTGGAACAACAAGGGTAGCATTTAGAATTTGAGCAGCAACAACAACATCTGTAATTTGAAAGGATGGACAGAACATTCTTAATACCCAAAGTGAATAGATTTCACAAAATTGTTGCTAAACTGTAGAATAATATGGTCTAAACTCAGATAATCATAGTCAAAGGAAACAGCCTCTACAATCAATGACTGTCTTGGGATTTTATGTTACAATAAACATAGTAAATTCAAAGCTTTAGAGACATTAAGCAAGCTAGATACTTATCCTAATGCTAAGTTAAGGTCCACAATTACTCGTAACAAAAAAATGGAGTTTGGTACTTGTGTTATGCAGAAACTAGGAGTGGAAAAAAACAATGTCCAGAGATCTCTAGTATAACTCACAACTCTAAGCTTGAAGAGACAATTCCAATTTTTTCAAGAGCTAAGTGGCTTCAGATATCCTTGTATTATCATAAAAGCAGAATTACTTGTCCCATGTAAGCAAGCCAATTAGCAAACGAGTAACTACAGTTGCCTACCATTATGAGACTGAAGCAAAAATGTTAGAGCCTAAGAAGTGATATGGAAATAACAACAATAAGAGCATGCACTATGTTTGATGAAGGACGATTCTTCAAGCTTCACCAAGATAATAAAATTACCATCAAAAGCATCAGCTAAACAGAAGGAAAAACAAACATTCAAGGGGTTCTGAATGCACGCAACTAGAATAATAACAAGATTAAGCTACATTTTCTCAATTATGAGCTGCAGAAAGTACCCAATTCTTTGTTGATTCAAAACTCCACTGGTGGCAATCAACAAGTATAAATTTGGTATAGTAACGGCTATTACAAATATACTCGAAAGCATTAAGAGAGATTATAGACGTAGAAAAGGAAACGAAATGATCAAAGGACAAATGACTAATATGTTATGACCTAGATCTAAAACAAGCATAAAAGTCCACAAATATTCAAAATGCAGCAACTATAAAATCCAAACTTGAAGATAAGAGAATGAGATAACAAGGGTGGCGGCTCAAACGAAAGACCAGTTTCTCTAGTCAATAGTGTAGATACCTAAGCAAGAAGGGTATCGAAAATATAATAGCACAAATTAGCTCAATAAATCAAAGTAAGAAAATAAGAAAACAACTTCACAGCTTTCTAAATACTTGTACAATGTAACATCCCCTCACTAATTGAAAAGGACATTTTGGTCAATTTGGATGGGTTAGAAATATTGAAAGTGTTTTTGACATATTCATGCATTCATATATGCACATGAA
>JANQBM010000220.1:29811467-29828467 GCA_025594535.1 Erythroxylum domingense
ACTTGAAAGATATGAATTGTTGAAATTCGGATGTGTTTTGAGAATTTAGACCTTTGTTGTGAAAATCTGTGTGAAAGTGTCACTTTTTGTGATTTCTGGCTTCTATGCTCAATTATGGATTTCTAGAGGCTGAATTGGAGAAAGTAGCCTAAATGAAAGTTTTAGAGGATTGTTAGAGCTTTTTAATGAGATATAATATGTAATTTTTGGATGTCTGAATTGGAAGATATGAAATTGTGAAATCTGATATGTTTTAGGTGCACATGCGTCAAACCAAAAACTTTGATTGAGAATTAGACCCAGTTTGAGTTAGAATCAGCTTTTTATGTCTTCATTCACTTTAATTAAGATCATAATAATAAAGCTCTTGTAAAATGATTAATTTTAAGAAATGAATATTACGTAAAATTATAATTTTTCCATTCACTTTAATTAAGATCATAATAAAGCTCTTGTAAAAGGATTAATATAGAGATCTCTCACTTTTACTATTTATATAACAACAACAACAATAATAATGTCTCAATAAAAATCTCATTGAGATATGAGATTTGAGGAGATCCAAAAGTATGCAGTCTTATATCTAATTAATAGAGAGACTATTTTTTATGGACTCACAGGAAAGGAGAAAAGAAAAAATATGTTATTGAAAACAATATGAAGAAAACAAAAGCTAAAAATATAAACAAATAACTATATAAAAATTAAAATAAACATAAAATAAACATAAAATAAACATAAAGATAAAGATAAAGATAAAATAAGTAAATAAATAAATAGACAAGAAAGAAGACAAATAAATAAATAAAATAAACAAACAATTGAAAGAGAACAAAAAAACACAAACTATCTAAATAAAATAATGGATTAATTATAAAAAAACTCAAATTTTTGTCAATTTTTCAATTATGACCTAAACTTTAAAAAGTAGCAATAAAATTTTCAAACTTTCAATTTTTTTTAATGCTATCCTAAACTTCAAAAAGTAGCAAAAAAATACTCAAATTTTTAATTTTGTTCAATTCTAACATAAAGTTAGTGTTTCTGTTAAGTTTGCTAACGTGAGTTGCCACGTGTTTCAGAAATCGTAACTATTAATACATTTCAGCTAAAATTAATACAACAAATGAAGATTAATGAAACGATGTCATTTAATCACATAATTAAAACGACGTTGTTGTTTAAAAATGAACTAAATTATATTACGCAGTCCGACGACCTTACGCTTTGATTTCAAATTTTTCCTTCATTTTTAGTTTGTTCTCTCGACTCCCTCATCTTTTGATTTTCAAGTTACATAGCCCTGACACCCTCACACTAAGGGTATCAGGAGAATGAACTAAAAACGAAGAGTTTACTAGTATAATATGCTGTAACGCGAGAGTAGTTTAGGGGTCAGAAAAATAAACAGAAAACAAAGGGCTAAGAGCTGAGGGCATTGGAAAAACAACAGATAATGTTAGACTAGAATTGAAGAAAATTGAAAGTTTGAGCATTTTATTGCCATTTTTTGAAGGCTAAAATTGAAAAAAATTGAAATTTTGAACATTTTATTGTTATTTTTTAAAATTCAGGCTATAATTGAAAACTTGACAAAAGTTTGAGTTTTTTGTAGTAATTAACCCTAAAATAATTAAAGGGGTAGCTACTACAAAAAAAAGTATTTAAGTTAAATATAAGACATAAGAGTCGAATGAAAAGGTTCATAAAACCTATTGAAAGAGAAAGATTTTATTTGTATGATCCTCTACTTGTATCTTAGTTCGCCAAAGTTTTCTATTGAAGGTCGAGTCCTCGATAAGCTTTAGTAGGGCCATATCATACCTAATTACATCCCCTCAATTTTTTCTAGGTCTTCCTTTTCTTTTTTTATAGTTCCTAAATACAATCTTTTCAAATTTTCCCACTGAGGTGTTATGATATCTCTTTTTAATATATCCGAACCAACTAAATCTATCTCCTTTAATTTACCATCAATGTTAGTCACCCTTAATTTGTCTCTTACCATTATATTCTTGACTTTATCTTTTCTTTTAAGGTTACCTATCTAACGGAGTTCTATCATCTTCGCCACTATTAACTTATGAATATGCATATGTTTGATGGGCCAACGTTATTTTCTATAGAGCATGATCGACCTAATTGCTAAACGTAGAATTTACTTTTTAACTTAATTGGTATTTTCTTATCACATAAAATTTCTTATATATCCCTCCATTTAAATCACCCTAGCTAAGTTGATACTATGAAGTATGCATTTCTCTATCTCGTCATTGCTTTAGATAATCGATCTAATGTACTTAAAAACAATCTTTTTGTGGTATAACTTTATAATAAACCTTTATCTTCACATCATGTGCAACCTTTAGATCCGAAAAGTTATGCTTAAGTACTTAGTCTTAGTTTTGCTCATGAATTTAAAGTCTTTTGACTCTAGTATATTCTTCCAAAATTCTAGTTTGATATTAACATCTTCTTTTATCTCCTCTACTAAATAATATCATCAACAAACAACATATAAAAGAAATATCCCCTTTGGCAAGTTTATCCATAACCACTTTTGCTGCTCCTACGAGGACTTATTCTGATATTAATATGACTTGTTCATGGCAAAAGAACAGGTTGGTTCCTGCAAACGTGATAAAAGTTTATGAAGACTTTTATCGATTACTTCTTCATTCGCAAGTTGAATAGATTAAAGGAATATTTATAAAACCGAAAAGTTGAATCTAGTATAGAGAAAAAGACAATTAATTCAGGTTCCTTCACTGTTTTCTTTTTAGGTAATAATGTGATGAATAATTAACTAGACCTATAATTCTTGTATATATATACGTGATTATTGATCATCTATTTTTGGTTTGATCTAGTAGCAAAGTAGAAGAGACCTATCTTCTACTGAAGTTCAAGTTCTACTCAGTACAAATGTGTCATTTGGTTTGATCTTTTTGTTAGAACCATTAATAAATTCGTGTGAAAAGAATGTATTTCTACTAATTTTATTAGCAATTACGGTTCTATTTTAATTATTATACTAAAGAAAAAAGTTGTGAGACTCAAAGAAGAATACTAAAGATATATTACTCTACCAATTATGGAACTAGATGGATCCTTTAAAATACAGTCTGATAGTTTTTGAAGAAACAGCAACACTATAAGAACTCATATAAAAGGAACTCTACAAAGTATTAAACAGACACAAGCAAATAAAAATAAAGAGCTACTATTCCTATGAAACTTTAAGACAAAATCTTGTTTATAATTGGGCGTGATTTGCACAGGGCCTCCAGTGGCTTGGTCTTATGCATCGTAATTCCTTTACCTTCAGTCATGTCAATTTCGGTGTCATCGACCCTCCTCCAATCAAAGCATTGAACCAATGTGGCCAACGTCAAACCAACCACTCTCTGCGCTAAACCTGACCCAGGACAGGATCTTCTACCCAACCCAAATGGCATTAGCTTATGACTCTCTCCATCCCCACCGTCAAATCTCTCAGGAACAAAATCTGTTGGCTTATCCCAAAGTGTAGGATCTCTATGTATGGTCCATGCATTCACCAATAAAATGCTTCCTTGCGGAACGTCATAATTTCCCACTGTGCAATCATCAGAAGCCATGTGCGGAACTAACAGAGGAGCTGCTGGGAACAATCGAAGAGTCTCAAAAATGATATTCTTGAGATAGGGTAACTTGAGGGTAGTTGGTTCATCTACTAAACATTCATCCCCAACTTCAGTGTCTAGCTCCTCTCTAGCTTTCCTAAGTGTGGTGGGGTTGTTGAGTAGATTAGTCATTGCCCACTCCATTGTGATAGATGATGTATCAGTTCCGGCCAATAGAAGAACCTGGGTCGGGAATCCGATAACAAGGGTCATGTTATTACTAGTTAACGATCAGAATGGCACACCAGATCATCGAGAACAAAGCGACAAATACACTATCGTTCTAACATGTGGCGCATGATATGTGCCACATGGTTTGGTGGTGGAGAAAGTTCATCATCTTCCATCTTTAGTAATCTATACGTAACATGTATAAACTCATGGAACATAAGATACAAAAGTACATTCTCTAATGGCAGAAATGTTCTAATCCACTTCAGATAGCGGTTGGCTAGGCAGTGATTCTTGTAAATTGCCAATTTATTAAAAACAAGACTCAAATGCACATAAAGTTGCTAATGAACTAATGCTCACTTTCTTTCTTCCCAACGATCCACCTCTAAAAGGCAAAAGCATCGAATCCCAGAATATAAAAGACAAATTAAGAACATGTAAAGAGTATAGTTCACTAACCAGTATGAAACCTTTGATGATCTCATCAGTGTAATACTCAGGATGTGACTCTTGCAAAGAAAGGAGATGTCCAATTATGGTATTCTTGTTCTTCAAGTCCTCCTTTGTCGTCCTATGTTCATCAATCAACCCTTGTAAGAACTTATCAGTCTCGTTGGCGAGTCTAGTGACACTCTTCTTAAACTTACCACCATCGATCCAGTTAAATATGGGCAAGAAATCTCCTGGATTCGACGTCCCACCAAAGTTCACAAGCTCTCTTGTTATCCCCCTGAATCGCTTTGCCTCATTCTCATCACTTACGTTGTCGCCATAATACCTCTTCCCCGCAACCATTCTCATCATAATATTGAACGTCAGCTCTTGAAACGTTGACTTCAGCTCCACCAAGGCAAAATTTTGACGTGAGTCACGGGATAGTCTAGCGACGAGCCGCTTGACTTCGTCTTGTCGAATGTTTGAAAGCACGTTGAGACGATGAGCGGAGAAGATTTCAATAGCTCCGACGCGGCGAAGGTTGCGCCAGTGGTCGCCGTACGGAGCTTGCGTCAACGTGGTGTAGTTGTAGCCTAAGAGCTTGCCCAGAAGCAACTTTGGGCGGTTGGCGAGGACTATATCGTTCTTTGTGAAGCATTCCTCGGCGGCCGTCGACGAGGAGACCACGACGACAAGTTGGGACCCGAATCGGAGGGAGTAGATGGGCCCATATTTTTTGGCCAGTTTGTGAAGAGTACGATGCATGGGTGGTTTCAGGAGGTGAAGGTGGCCGATGATGGGTAGGGTTCTTGGGCTTGGAGGAAGATTTGTCCGCCGAATTTTCGACTGATAAAACTTTAAAGCGACAAAAAAGAAAATGAGAGAGAGAAAAAGGTACATGAGCAGGACTGAGACCTCCATTGTTTCTTCTTGATTTCTTGTTGATTGTTCTGAGTAGTGCAAGCTTATTCTATATATATATATATGAAATTGATCATCTAAAATTTTACATTTGTTTCTTATATTGTCGGATTGAATAATTCAAAACGACGATGAAAACATCAAAGTTCAACAAAAGGACGATGAAAACATCAAAGTTCAACAAAAGGACGATGATAGGGCTTGTCTTATTAAAATTCATATCCTTTTATTCTAAATGGTTTTTAAGATGCAAGTACTTTTCAAAAACAACTTTATATATGAAATTATGGCCTGGAATGGAATGGTTATTAAGAAATAACAGATCAAATCATTTTCTTGGCACTGATGATATCGACACATAACTTATTTTTCCTATCAATGAGTGCGTCAAAAGTCATTGTCGAAAAAAACAAATAATGTATTAATGGAAATGATTGAAACAAATTAAAAATTGTTAAGAACTAGACACGAGTTTGTATTTTATGGAAAAGAAACAACAATTTCTGAGAATTATAATATGCTCCTTTTCAATTCATAGTCTGATATTATATTTGTGATGGAGGTGACATATACGAATGATCAGCCTTGTCCTTGCGAAAATGAGATGAGGATGTGAATTATATATACTACGAACCGCTGCTGTGCTGCATGACTTTTGGTGTCAAATTACGTCAGTGAGGACGCAAGGTGTTTGTGTGTTTCTGTTCTAGATAAGAATAGGAGGGCCTTAGGGAAGTACAATCCAAGTCCATCTTGAACTTGCCTTGTGCTTTTGCTGACATCTTGTCATACGTAAGATGAACACATGTGCTGTTTCTTAATAACAAGTGTACTAAGAAAATGTGCATGTAGATCTCGAAGAAAGATGAGTCTTTTCAAATCTCCGTGTCTTTGGGCCATTTTTTTATTTGTTAGGTGAAGATCCCGATTCTTATCTTTATGTAATAACTTTATTAATGATAAGAAAAGTCCCCACACATTCAAATGATGCGCTAATTCGAGATAAGAGCTTATAGATATCGCATCGAAATTAATAGTTGGTCGAAAATAGTACTTGGTCCCAGATTTGTTTTTTCATAGTATCGATACCAAATAATATTAAGTATTGTTTTGAATAATTTTAAAATTTTAAAATAATTTTAAAATAGTCTCAAAATTTTAAAATTTATAAAATAATTATTCAATATATTATATTATTGTTATACATAATTTCTTATTTTATTTCAATTCTATCTAAAAATCATAATAATATAGATTTGATATAACAAATATTTCTTTATTTTTTATTAATATTATTTTCACATATTTCTCATAAATTAAGATGAAAAAAGATTGTTTAACTCTTATACAAATATAAAACTAAGAATAATACAAAGTAAAAATATGCATTTACAATAAATAAATTTAATTTTCGGACGGTATCTTTACATATTTCAAATGTTATAATAATTTTCACAAGCTATATACTAAAAAGTATATAGATTGTAATATGAAATATATAAATTTTAAAAATATTTGTTAAATATATTTAAATTATGTTAAATTAATATATTTAGTTTTATAATTTATGATCACTTTGATAAGTCTAATTACATAAAAAATTATTTAATACATTCTTATTTGTATCTTTCCTATTTATTAAATAAATTATAGACAATTTTATTATATTTCTTTTATATATATGTAATTATTATTTTATATAGGAGAAATTTAAAAATTTTTCAATATATTCCCTAGAATTTTTTTAAATTAAAATTCTAATCAGTATTTGACCAGCCTGTATGAACTAGTATCAACTAAAAGTGTCGATACTATACAGTAATCTTTTGTTGGTATCGATTTATGATCGGTATCGGCTAGTCTGATGCAGTATTCAAACCTGTGAACAAGAGTTTATAATAAATTGTATAGTAAAAAATGAATATTTTCAACAATTTAAGAAAAATTTAAAAAATAATCCCTTAATTTTAAAATTTTTAAAAAGTTTATTACATATGAATTAATCAAATATTACTGTTATAACGATTCAATCGAGTTCTTAAATTATTAGTTTAATTCAAGTTTAATTAATTTGAGTCAGGTTTAAGAGTTGAGTTAATTTATCATGTCACTGGTCTTTGATTAGTGTATATATGACATTCATATTGTATATTTATTATTATTTTTAAATTATAGATTAAAATGAGTTTCCTAGAAAATTAAAAATTAAAAAAATCTTTTCAAAAATTTTAAAGATTAAGAATTTTAAAAAAATTCTTAAATTATAGTGAGATCTATATCTTTTACTCTATTTTTATTTGATATGAACACTTAAATAATTTTGTTACTTATTGAATAAGTAATTTATTCTTCATATATAATTTATAAATTATTTGTTAATTAATTTTTTACTTATTTATTAATTAATTTATTCTTCATATATAATTTATAAATTATTTCCTTATTGATAATTTACATAATAAAGTAGGTCAATTGAATAAGAATAATCACTTATAGATAAATAATGACAATAATGACTGAATACAAATTAATTATAATTGATTTTAAAGAAACTCTTACTTGTAAAATTTAAGCTTTATTAAGTTCGAGCGTCCCACCCTTCCTTGATAATCTTTATTTTTTTCATATACGAATAAATTTGGTTTTATTTATTTTATATCCGGTAAATTTCTTGAATTGTACGGTAGGTTTTCTTAGTAGGATTTTTTGGAAAGTGTTGCTGATCTATCTTCAAATGAATTTGGTGTTCCATCTTTTACGAGGTTTTAGGTAAATAAAGTTTTTCTGATATGTTTTATAAATTTTCTCCCATTTTTCAAAGTTTTATTGTTATTCTTAGATGTATTCCTCTCTGGGTTTAGATCAACTTATGGTAATTTTTCCTAAGATAAAATTCTTCATTTTGATCTTTGTTACTGGCCATACCAGAAGACGTTACATGTATTCAAACGTTAGCTTAGTGGGAGCGTATTTAATCATTCATTAATGGAACGAATACGTTTTCTTTCATAATTCATTTCATAGTCGTCAGAAAACTTATTTTACAATGTGAACTTTGTTTGTCAGAAACCTTGGAATGGAACCTCGCGATTTTCCATGGCATTAAATTTCGGGATTGATCTGGTCCGAACTAAAGTTAACGAGTTTAGATTAATTTGATAGAGTTTTGGATCGAGTTCAGATCTTTTTTAATTTAAAATCTATTTTTAAAAAATTTAAAATTAAAATTAAAATAAATAATTTTTTAACTTGGCTTAAACTCGATAATGTTGAAAATCAATTGTGATTGAATCACCGGCACAATAGAAAAATAAACTCTTACATTTTCCAATTAAATATCGATAATTGAATAACTTGAATAATCAAACTCGAATAATAAAATATAAAATCATACTTGATTCAATTTTTCTGTTTAAATCTTTTTAAAACTTTTTCAATATGTCAATCACGATTTGTTTATGCATTTAGCCTTCAATAATATCCACATAGTAGTTTCTCAATTTTTTAGAAGAATGAGCAGGAGTGCTAGCTCCTTATGCTTAGTTCTATTTACAGAAAAAAAAGTATTGGGTTTTTAATTTCTATTAAAATTAAATAAATCAATTATAATTAAATTCTAGCTCTAATTATAATTAATTTAATTTTAATAAAATCAAATATCTCATATTTGATTCATAAAATTTCTCAAATTTTATAATTAAATCTAACTGAATCGAAATTGATTTTGCTCCTTTAAACTGCCCTTTATGTGTGGCTCATTAGGTTCTTAATACATTGACAATGATTATAAAATATAATTTTAATTTATAATTAGAAACAAATAAATTAAAACTCATTTTAATTTATCTTTAATTTTTCAATTAAACAATTTATAATCATAGATCAAGATTGACATCTAATAACATGTCATTAACCACCCAAATATCAAGATTGTCAAAATAGTTTGATTTAACATATCCGTGCATAGTTATGATGTATAATTTAATCATTTTGTCATCCAATGTTCCAATTAGACAGAGTATGGATCTAGTATTTACTCTTTTGTATCCAATCATATCCATTATTGGTAATTAGTAATTAATTTATAATTGATATTTGAAAATACCTTTTCAATTGTTAATTCAACCTAGCTAGAAAATTAAATCACTACTAATGAAGAACAATAGACATTCTCTCTAATTACTTTACAGCGACGAATGTTTTATTAACTCATTTAGCTATCTTCATATGATTCATATTGCATCCAAGTATTACTGGCTAAATTATCCTAAGATAGTTCATAAGTAGCGTCAAAACAAAGTAGTTCTCACATAAGATACCTTGTCTCAAGTCCACAAACATATAAGTAATATTTCATTTGGAATCCTCATAGTAGGGTCAATTCAATGAACTTATTCTCTAATAAGCATCCACACATTAATTTAAGTATCTCTATACTTTAATTTATGAGATCAATTACTTTCTTTAAGAGAAAGAAATACAACGTGTGCTAGTTTTATCATTTCATAAATATCCCGTCTTAATGAAACCAAAACTAGGAACATTTACAAATATTAATTAAATGCAAATTGAATCTCATAATTATGATATCACAATAATTTTAATTACACAGTAATTATTCCAGAGATTTTAACTTTAATATTAAAACATCAAATGTAATTAACATAATACATACAAAATAAAGAATGCCTTTATTAACTAAATAATAATGCCATACATAAAATTGCAACCAATTGATTGCCTATAAGGGCATAAACTAACAATGTCACACTTGCACCAAAAAGCCAATCACCTATGTATCTAATATCATATCTATCCATATGTCAATTATGTCTCTTCTGAGACAATGACATAGTAAGAGGATCTGTAAGATTCTCTTCAGTGAGAACTCTCTCCAATGCTATGTCTTTCTACTCCACTATCTCCCTAATTAAGTGAAACTTTCTAAGCGCATACTTAGACTATTGTTAAGACCTTGATTGTTTTTCCTGGGCAATGGCATCATTGTTGTCATAGGACAATAATATAGGGTGGTCAACAATGTCAGGAACCACTCCAAGATCAGTGATGAATTTTTTGATCCAAACTGCTTCCTTTGTTACCTCTGACATTGAAATGTCCTCTACCTCAGTCATTGAATCAAGAATGGTTGGTTATTTGGAGCTCTTCTAACTTACCACACCATTATTGAGAGTGAAGATGTGCCCTGATTATGATCTATTATCATCTAGATCTAACTGAAAACTAGCATCTAAATACCCTTAAACTCTAGTTCAACTCCTCCATAGACTAAGAAAACATCTTTAGTCCTTTTTAAGTACTTTAAGATGTTTTTGCAATAGTTTAGTGATACTCACTTGGATTTGCTGAAAACCTACTCGTTATGCTCAAACCATAAGTGACATTTGGTCTAATACATAACATCGCATGCATGATTGATCTAAATGTCAAAACATAGAGAACACAATCCATTTTATCTCTCTTCTTATGCCATAGGACAAATACTTTGTGAGAGAGAAATCCCATGTAACATGGGTAAGAATCCCCTCTTGGAATTCCACATGTTAAACTCCTTTAACATTTTGTCTATGTACGTAGATTGGGAAAACCCAAGCAACCTTTTTGATCTTTCTCTATAGATCTTTATTACTAGAATATAGGCTGCTTCTCCCACTATATCCTTCATAGAGAAATTCTTGGACAACCAAATCTTTACAGACTAAATCATTGGTATGTTGTTTCCAATTAGCAACATGCCATCCACATATAGCATTAGGAAAATGATTGCACTCTCACCAACCTTCTTATTGACACAAGTCTTGCTTAAGTCCATAAATAGACTTTTGCAACTTGCATACTTGATTAGAAAATCTCTTAGATTTAATGCAACATCCTGTTATCCATATTAAGACTAGAATAGAAACTTATAAGAAATTTCTGAGAAAATTAGGAAAATGCACGTCATGCATAAATTAATAGTGACATACACATTTTTCTTGCACATTCATATGACTGTACATGCATTCATTGAAATTTTTGGGTATAATTGAGTTAGTAAAAGTGCTTAAAATGTGTTTTGGCAATTGTGGGATTATTTAGGGTATTTTGAAAATTTTGGTGATTTTTTTGAAAAAAAAATTGATTTATGGACCATTTATATAGTGACACATGGAAATAATATATATGAGACATTTAGCTAGTTGTACTATGACAAATGGGTTGCGTTTGTTGTGATAAGTGGACGTTGGGTTGAGTGACATGTAAATATCATGCAAAAACCCATGAAGTTGGTTCTGAGAAAAGAATTCCTGTAGCTTTTGGATCACCGAAAACATTCTCTGCTTTGTGTTTTTTTCCCTCATTGGTTGTCTTTGTAGCTGAAACAAGTAAGTAACTTGATGACGTTTTTATGGTGTAAAAATATACATGCATGCATGGGTTTGAGATTTGAGATTGCGGTATTGAATAATTTAGCTGATGGGTTTGAGAACTAGGAATTTTTTTCAATTGATTTGAATGGATTCTGGACAGAGAAATATGTGTTTCTGTTAAGGCTTAGAAGATTACGTATGGTGATTTACTATTCATGCATGGAAAATTTATGAAGTGTTAACAGAGGTGAGTTGAATGAGTTTGGATTTAAGGGAAAAGTTTAAATGATGTAGTGTTAAGGGCAAGTGTATTTAAATGCAAAGTTTATGTTGAAATGAGATTTTTACTGTAAATGGGTCAGTCAGAAAAAAATGAGAGAGTGCTAGAATTATTGTTTAACTGAATATGCTCTATTTTTGGTGTTAGTGTGAAATTGTATATATTGATCTATTATGGATGTGTTTGAACTATTATAGGAATTAATGATGTGAAATGTGTTAAAGAACGTAAAGAGTTGTGTATCTGATGATAGTATAAGAATTGGAAAAAAGAGTTGTGTATCTGATGATAGTATGACAGTTGGAAAATTACAGTAGTGTGAGAAAGTGAAAATGAGGGTTCGAATTTGTGATGTTTGAAGTTTAGGATTGTTTCTGAATTATTTGGAAGTGTTAGTGAGTATAGACAAGCGTAATAGACGATTTAGAAGTGATTAAGTTAGAAAAGGAATGAGAAGAAAAAAAAATTGGGTTTAGTGAAGAAGATGAAGATTTGCGTGCTAGAGAGAGAAAAAGGTGGTAGATGCATGGATTGGTTATGAACTAGAGTATTTCATTGAACAACTCTAAGTCTTTTGGCTATAACTTTTTCATCCGAACTCTAAGTGACTTGAAACTTAGATCAATGGATTCCCAAGACAATTTTCTTTCTCTCCATAAAAATTTAGAGCTATCTGAATTAAATTAAAAGTGATTGATAGGATGAAAGTGTGGTATTTTGATTATAACTTGATCTGTAAATTTCTAAATAAGTTGATTCTTAGTTCAGATTAGACTAGAGACATAAGTCTACAACTTTCTTGAAGAATTCGATTTTGATTTTGTCTCTAAGACTTTTAAATTTGGCATGAAACTGCCTCTTAGCTTAGGCTATAGCATTACTAGGGAAAGAAATCATGTCCTGTGGTTATTGAATAAACTGTATTGATGTAGGACGATTTAGATTGAGGTGTCTTCACCAAAGTTTTATCTTATTCTCTTATCTTTCAATTGGTATAAAGTTTGTAATTTTTTGATATCTGAGCTGAAAGGTATGAGATGTACAATTCGAGGGTATGATCATATACTAGCCAAATGTTCAAATATACACAGTCTGTGGTTTTGTGAGCATAAATCATAGTATACTGAATCAAATTAGATGATCTTAGAGTCATTAGAAACTTAAGACATGGTTGAATAATTTTTCAGAAGAAAGTGTTGCCTAATTTTTCCATTTACTTTATCAGAATTAGTATGCAAAATTGACCCGTATGTGTATTAGAAGAAAAATCTGAAGTGGTCAATGAGCTTATGAAATTGTTTTGACATTGTTTTTTTTTGGTCCAATTATAAATATAAATGGTGTTAATGAGGGAGCTTTGATATCTAAATGAAGTGTTGATAAGGATCACAATAAAGTACTCCAGAATTGTCATTGAACATGCAAAAAGGAATACTTACATTTGTGCAAAAAATGTTTATTCTGGATTAGAAGAATGTTTTGGACTAAGTTATGGCTCAGAGGTCTATCAGCTGACGTCAAAGAGTTATAGCTTTTATTTTGTAGTTTTTACTAGAACCTGTATGAGGTTTTGTAAATATTCGTCTAATAGAAATAGTGTAGACTTTGTGAATGAATGCAATGAATAGTTTTAAAATTTAACGTCTTCTGATTATGTTAGATGATGTCATCTATAAGTTGGATTTGTTTTTGCTCTAACATGCCATAATCTTAGGATATGTACTTGAATATTCTTAAATGTTTGGGTATGCACCTTGTGGTAGTGGGATGTTGCATTTTTAGTATCAGAGCATAGTTTGGCATCTTTAGGGACAAATAGGAGTTGAGATATGATAAATAGTAAGATGTTCAAACAGTGATCACACTTTTATTTGTTATAGGTCACCTTCCATAGGAGATCCAATTGGTGAGTCAGCTGATATAGAGTCTGTAGGAGTCAACGTAGAGTCTCTTGTGCCCGATTTTGCTCAGATGCCTCCGAGAATTTTGTAAAGGCTAGAAAGAATATTTGATAAATTGAGGAAGCAAGAGGCTGTGGACTTCTAGGGAAGTATAGACCCAGCTGAAGCAGAAGGGTGGTTAGAGAGAATTGGAAGAGTGTTCGACCAGATAGACTGTGAGGTAGATGAAAGATTTGATTATGCAGTCTCATTACTGTAAGGTCCTGCATACCAGTGGTGGAAGACTATGCCGGGCAGTACCACCAGACCTTGTAGTTTGACTTGGGAGGATTTTATGAGAATGTTCTGAGCGAACTACATGTCGAAGATTTACATGGATCGAAAAATGAAAGAATTTTTAGACCTAAAGCAAGGTAGACTTACAGTGGCAAAGTATGAGATAAAATTCAACGAAGTAATAGGGTATGCAATTGCATTGATCCCAACAGAGGAAGATAAATGTAGGCTGTTTGAGGATGGTTTGAACATGGAGATCAGAACGAGACTGAACATTTCTAATTTGGGCAGTTTCATAGAACTCGGAGCGGCCTCAATCAGAATTGAACAGTTGTTGAAGGATGGTTAAGGAGAGCGCAGACAAGGGGTTAGAGGAAAGAGGCAGGATGAATCTCAGGTTGATTTTGACAGAAGCTCTAGAAAGCACCAGAACAAATCGTCTCGATTCCAGTCTAGATCGAGACAATCTAGATCCCAATCAAAGGGTGGATTTGTTCAGTTTGGAGGGGGGGGTAGAGGATAAATGTCCTCCAACCAATCTCAACAACTGCCTGAGTGTGAGCACTGTGGTACAAAGCATAGCAGTGAATGTTGGTGGGAAACTGGAGCTTGTCTCCATTGTGGCTCGTTAGATCATATGATCAGAGATTGTCCTAAAATGTTTATATCACAGTCTGAAGTTAGAGGAGGAACAGTGATTGAGGCATCAATACAGCAGAGTAGAGCTGGCAGATCTACACAGATAGGTAGAGGTAGAGGCAGAATTCAGTCAGCAAGGCCCAGTGTCAGGACTGAGATGCGGAGTAACCAGCCGCAATCTCAGGCCAAGGTCTACGTCATCACCAGACAGGAGGTGCAGAACTACCCAGATGTGGTAGTAGGTGTGTTGAATGTTTTTCATTTTGAAGCATATACATTGGTAGATCTAGGATCTACATATTCATTCATCACACCACATCTGGCATCTATATTGCATTGTGAGCAAGAGATACTAAAATGTGGTTTAGAGGTGAATACTCTAGTGGGTAGTACAACAGTGGTTGGTGAGGTATGTAGAAGATGTATAGTTTGGATTGACTAGGCAGAGTTGGAAGCTGATCTGATCGTCTTGTAGTTAAAAGAAATTGATGTAATTCTTGGCATGGATTGGCTTACAGCTCATCGGGATGCAATGAATTGCTACACCAAGGAAGTAGTTCTTGAATCTCCCAACCAGCTGAGAGTGGTGTTTCGAGGAGTTAGTTAGGCAGTACCAGCACGACTAATTTCATTTATGAGTGTGCTGAAATTGATTTGAGGTGAATGTGAGGCTTATTTAACCCACGTAGTTGACACTCGGAATGAACAAACCATTTAGGATATTCCAGTTGTTAGGGATTTCCTGGATGTGTTTCCTACAGAATTATCAAGTTTACCCCTAAAAAGGGAGATGGAGTTTACTATAGACATTATTCCAGGTACCGCTCCTATATCGATACCCCCATATAGGATGGCACCGGTAGAACTAAAGGAGTTGAAAGCCCAGTTACAAGAGTTATTAGATAAGGGTTTTGTCAAGCCTAGTGTGTCACCTTGGGGAGCTTTGGTACTGTTTGTAAAGAAGAAGGATGAAACTCTGAGATTGTGTATTGATTACCGACAGTTGAATCGGATCACAGTTAAAAATAAATACCTATTGTCGAGGATTGATGATTTATTTGATCAGTTACAGGGAGCTCAGGTTTTCACAAAGTTAGACTTAAGTTCGGGATATTACCAGTTGAAAATAACTGAGGCTGATATTCTCAAGAGTGCATTTAGAACCAGATATGGGCACTTCAAATTTTTGGTGATGCCGTTTGGTTTGACTAATGCTCTGGCAGCTTTTATGGCATTAATGAATAAGGTATTTCAACCTTATTTAGATCGCTTTGTTATTATTTTTATTGATGACATTTTGGTGTACTCGAAGTGTAGAGAGGATCATACTGCACATCTGAGATTGGTTCTCTAGATAATGAGAGAAAAATAACTTTATGCCAAGTTCAGTAAGTGCGAATTCTGGCTTAATCAGGTGGTATTCTTGGGTCATATAGTGTCTGGACATGGCATTCAGGTGGACCCAAAGAAAGTAAACGCAGTGATGAAGTTGGAGGCTATGAGGAATGTGTCTGAGATTCGGAGTTTCCTTGGATTAACTGGTTATTACAGAAGGTTTTAAGAGGGGTTTTCACTGATCTCAGCTCCTTTGACAAAACTTCTGAGAAAGAATGTGACTTTCAGATGGAGTGATGATTGTCAAAGGAGTTTTGAGGAGTTAAAGCATCGGTTAACTACTGCACCTGTGTTAGCTATCCCATCGGATTCTGGAGGTTATATTGTGTACAGTGATGCGTTATATCAGGGATTAGGATGTGTACTAATGCAACATAGTAAAGTAATAGCATGTGTATCGAGACAATTAAGGTCTCATAAATTTAATTACCCAGTACACGATTTGGAACTCGTTACAGTGGTATTTGCCTTAAAATTTGGAGACACTATCTGTACGGAGATACTTTTCAGGTGTTCACTGATCACAAAAGTTTGAAATATCTGTTGAGTCAGAAAGAGTTGAATATGAGACAGAGAAAATGGATTAAATTGTTAAAAGATTATGATTATACCATTGAGTATCATCCTAGAAAAGCTAACGTAGTAGCTGATGCATTAAGTCAGAAGTCTAATATTAGTGTGGCTCAAGTACAGTTATCAAGGTTACCGAGCCTAGTTCAGTTGAGAGCATTGAATGTTGAATTAAATTTGGAGCAAAATGATACATTGATAGCCACATTGAAGTTGAGACCTGTTTTACTTGAAAGAATTAAAGAGGCTTAGAGTAGAGATCCAGACTTAATGAAGATAATTGAGAAGTTGAAAGTGAAGCTGGATTCTGAATTTGAAGTTAGAGATGATACATTGTGGTTAGGGCCAAGATTATGTGTGCCCGATGCTGATA
>JANQBM010000220.1:29828567-29843229 GCA_025594535.1 Erythroxylum domingense
TTAAGTCTATACTTAATTCATGATCCATAATGAAATCCAAATTGCCTAACCTCTCAATATATCCATTCTTCTTCAGTGCATACTGCACTGGAGATGATCCCTCAGCCATCTTAGAACAGAAAAACAACCTCGAGGTCTCAAACCTTTCAGACCGAGCTTACTCATCAAACAGTTCCCTCAAATGGTAGAATATGGTATGAACATCCATAGCCTCATGCTGCTTTTGCAGTTCTGGTGACATCGAGGCTAGCATTATACAGCAAGCCAACTCACTATCATCCAGTAGCTTCTTGTAAGCTTTTCGATCTTCATCAGATGCATCGACAACAGGGGGATCTGGAAGTGGTTCATCTAGGACATATCCTAATTTTTCAGATTTGAGAACAATTCTTAAATTTCGTAGCCAATCTAAGAAGTTAGGTCCCGTGAATTTTTCAGAATCTAGTAGGGAGCGTAGGTTCACACTAGAAGACATCGTACGATTCGATAACCTAGAAGAATGAGAGAAAGTGTTAAAATGTACACTTAATGCATATTTATAAGGACTTTAATAACATGCATCATAGGTCCCATTATTCTTATTCAAATCCATAGCCCTCACTATGAATTCGAGAAAACTTATAATTTTCTTAATGGGTCGATATCCGATATCACAAAGAATGACCTTGGTTTTGCCCAATAAGCTACCTTAGGTCAATCGGTAGGTATCATTCATACCAATTGCATTCAATTATGTAACTATCAACTTGTGCCATCAATTGTTGATTTAGCACACTCATTGGGTTATCAACTCTTAATTTATATACATCCCATGTATATAACCAAACTTCGCCTTTATCTACGTTTACCTTGGGTTTGCCTAACAAATCAACATTTCTAGTTAGGACCAATCCATTAATTCAGAAATCTAATTTCCATACTTTGAACATATTTGTGTAAAGCAGGCTTGGGTTTTCCCAACAACCCAACTTTAAAAGAACTATGATTTTTGCCATATAAATGGAAAACGTAAGTCCTAATATTTTGGTTGAGGGATTTGTCCTTTGGTCTTATCAATCCTTTGATGATCTTGATTATGCATATCACATATACATTTAGATTATGGATAACTCAATTAAATTGAGCCTATGTCCATAACTACCCTTAAAATGCATCTAATGCATGCATCACACAAAGAAGGTTTAAATTAGGTTGTGACTTGACTATGCATCTAAAGTTTGTGATTTGATTTAACTCTTGAACCTAATAGGGTACTAGTGTTAGTCTTGGCTACTCCGAATTATGAATGTGATTCGATTAGGAACCCTAAAATTCAATTATTTTAATGTCCAGATTAAACACTTTAATCCTAGTTTATATGTCTTTATCTAGTCACACTAGAAAGGCTATGCTCTACTTGGATTAATTCTAAATTAATCCCTAGGGTTTCCAAAATTCCTATTCACGAATTAGTCCTCTATAACATCCTTAGGTCATCTCAAATTTATTTAAACAATTTCAGCATTAGCCAAAATTATCTTGACAGCCAAAATTGTCAAGATAAA
Source organism: Erythroxylum domingense (assembly GCA_025594535.1). Lineage (NCBI taxonomy): Eukaryota > Viridiplantae > Streptophyta > Magnoliopsida > Malpighiales > Erythroxylaceae > Erythroxylum > Erythroxylum domingense. The sequence goes on from JANQBM010000220.1 coordinate 29,830,112, forward strand.
TAAGTTAACCTATTAAACACTAAAGAGGCCGATTCGATGTTTGGAAAATTTCTGAAGCCCTAATTTCAAGAACATGCCTTAAGCATATTATTTTCATCAAAATAATACATTTCTTATCACATAAGAACCTTATTTAGGTCTCATAACTGAAATACATACATTATAAGTCATTAAGTAAGTCAACTCTAACTTTCAAAAAGTTGACCAATGTTGACTTTGACTTTATTTATTAATTGAATCAAATTCAATTAATTATGGAAAAATTCCAGAGTCTTATACACATTCTAAATGTGTCTAATAATAAATTCTAGAAACTAATTCCTAGGATTTATTTATTAAAAATTGAAATAAGCCATCACATCATATGTGTATGACACTTGTCATATTACTTCTAACATTAGATAAACATTACATCATGCATGCATAAGATAACTACTTTAACAACAAGTGTCATGCATCTCATACAGGTAGGAACATCTCATCTTGCATGTGTATGCATAAAATTTATAAAAAAAATTTATAAAAAAATTTATATGAAATTTTGCATAAAATTTATAAAAATAAATTTTAAAAAGATTTATATGAAATTTTTATGCATGCATGTTCATCACATTTCCAGAATTTCCAAAACTTCATATATGCATCAAGCTTAAACTAAATTCGTAATAAAATAGAAAATGACAATCAATTGCGTTTTTCTTTTACAAAAACATAATATATCATCTTATAAACATTTAAGTGAAAGAAAAATAGAAAAAAAATTTCTAGAATTAATACGAATTTTTCAAAGTCAGCACATGCAATCAGTTTTCCAGAAAATCCCAGGAATCAACATATAAACAATTTGGATATGAATTCGAAAAAAAATATAGAAAATGACATTCAATTGCAATATCCTTTTACAGAAACATAATATAACATATTATAAACATTTCTGAGAAAGAAAAATAGAAAAAAATTTTTAGAATTTACACGAATTTTTCCAAAACAACATGCAAGTCAGTCATAACCTAGTAAACACTTTGCACATGTTCAATACATCATCTATTACATACACAAACAAGCTCTGATACCATTGTTGGGTTAGCCATGGTTGCATGCATCACATGCATGCGGATGCAGAAGAAGTTTTGGAATCAAGATTTCGACACCATGATAACCCGAAAACCATAAAATCTCACATGTATGCAAGGATATGTAAAGAACATGAAATAACAAAACTTTTTACCTTATGTATCTCCTCCTTTCTTGTTTCTTCTCCTTGTTTGGGTGTTTCAAATACCAAACCCTTCCTTAATCACCCAAGAACATGAAAAGAAGGAAGATGAAACAATGTGTAAGGGTTTTAGAACACCAAACTTGATGAATTCAAGTAGATGTTCAATATGATAAAAGATAGGTCAAGGTTATCTTGCATGCATGTTGATTTATACAACATTTGCATAAATTGCAAGAAGATAACTTAAGAACTCTTCCCACTCTCTCTAGAACACTTCTAGAACCCTTTCTTTATCACTTAAGTGCGTAAGAAGTGAAATTTGTTCGGATACATAAGTGAAGAACTCACTTATATATCATATCGGGGCCTCTGTTACGATCATAGCCTTGTTGGCCATGATCATGGCATGTCTCTCCTTTGGCCACGTTCGTGGCCTTATGATGCACGATTGTGGCCTGCTTAAAATAGGCCATACATACTTGTTTTTCATCTGATATTTTATGCGTGTGACCCTTAGGTTCTCGACTATTTTAGGCACTTGAATTTACTCTTAATTCAAATACATCATGATGCCTATTTCCTGGAATGTAAGCGAATTAACACACAAACTCTTTGATAGTTAATTATCTAACTTATGAACCTTTCCATAGACAACTACCGTGCAACTCGTTCTTTCACCATACTATACCTCACTTAGTTCGGAGTACGGGATATGTGTCAACTCCCACTAAACTGACTCTGTCACATCTAGTCCAAGTGATTTTAATTCTTGTTCTGGGATCTCATTACTCATATATGTCATTAATGACCCTCTTCATGACAAATACCTGCTTTGTCTAAAGACTCCCTAGTAATGACCCTAACAAAAGGCCATGGGTATTATCTCCTTCTATCAGGAATGGTGAATCTTTTATTAGCTACCCAATTACCTTCAAACATAAATAGTTATACCCAATCACCACCCTAAAAGTGACCTCTTCTTGAGGTAACAAGGAATGGTGTCAAAGTACATGATTTATATCCAAGATATCCTTGAATACCTTAAGTCTAAGGATAATTGCACCATTGCTATGATGAGATTAATCATTGACATTCGATAGATCATCCATATGATAATCTTATAGCAGGTCATCCGATATACTTACTACCCTTAGTAAGCATCCACATATTAACTCTAAATATCTCTTGCTTACAATTTATGAGATTCGCTACTTGATCAAATCAAGGAGTATAATATGTACTAGTCTTTCCATATTAATAATGTCCTATCTTATTAATCCTATGACTAGGGATTGTTTAGATACTAACATAATTGCACATGATAGGAATCTCATTATCATGATCTCATCATGATTTCCTTCATGCTTTGTTTTATATCATGGACTTCATTAATTCGATTTAAGATCAATATCAATTCATATATATATAAATGAATACCAAATCAATGAAAAAAATTGCCTATTTGCTTTATTGATCAAAATAAAGTTTATACAAAAGTGCTAAAAGTGATTGCCTTTAGAGCACTACTCTAACACCATGTCAGTTTTTCTCTTAAAAATCCACTTGTATCCAATAATTACAATAATGTTAGGCCCATCAACCAAAATCCATAATTGGTTAATGTACATGGATTTCTTCATGCCATTTTAAAGAATCAACTTGTACATGATGAGCCTACTAATTTTAAATAAGCAATGTCAAATATTGCTTCTTTATAATTAGTAGGCTTATCATGTATGAGTGATACATTATCCTTCCCTATTTCTACAAGAAAATGGATATTTAGTGGAAACTAAAGTTGTCACTAAAAGCATGAATTTTGGTCACTATTAATTTCTATGTTGATTTTTTCAAGTCGTCACTTGTTGTCTCAAATACCTCCGTCACTTGTGAAATAGTGACTATATTTAAAAAGTTGTCACAATTACTTATGATTTTTTTGACCACTATTTTTGCCACTGAAATCGATTGCATAAGTGACAAAAGTGTATGGTCACAATAACATTACTCCTTTTTGACAATAGTGTTGACAACAAAGATATTAATAGTGATATATAAAAAATGTCATAAAGATTAATAGTGATACATCAAAAAAGTCACAAACAGTATTAAATTGTGACAACATTTTTTACCCTAAAATTATATAAAATTGTGATAAAAAATATTGACACTTAAGTAAATCTTATCTATGAAAGATATTTGGTAGTAGATTTTAAAATATTAAAGTTTTTTTGTTGTTAATTTATTATACAAAAATATCATACAAAAATAATTGATAATTTAAAGCATTGTATATAAAAAGTAAAATATCATTAAATTATATCAACAAAAAGAATATTCTTCATATACAAGATTTTAATTACAACCTTAATTCTTATAGACAAAATAATAAATACAAAAACTAGTTTACAAATTATAAATGCTAAGATTACTAAAAAAATACAACATAACTGGGATAACTAGCTAAGTTTGTCCATCTCGATAAGAGCAACTTTATGCCTTAGCCATCATATACGAAAGATAAGCTATGAGAATCATGAAAGCAACTTCAAGATCGGTAGAGTGCCTCAAATTATGCATAATTAAGCTAGTTTGTGTTCAATTACGAAAGAAAAAAGCCATCATAGACGAAAGATAAGCCATCATATAATCAGAATAGACAATAACGAAGTAAATAATGTTGATTTCATAGTGGAAATGCAAATAGATCCAGGAACATGATTGAGAAGTAGAACATACCCCATGGAAACTCCTTGTTACGAATGTGTAAGTAAGGATAATCCTGTAACATTTAGAAGACAATTGTCAAATTCAAAACTTTTGAAATTCAAATGTCAAGAGTAAATCCCAACTACAAACTAAGAAAGAAAATTAAGCCGGAGAGCTTAAATCACAATATTAAGATGGTAAAGTTTTCAAACACAATAATGAATCTCTAGACGTTCTTAATAAAAAGCAAGTAGAAGAATTATATGAATAAAACTGAAAGCTTATAGGAGGCTCTTCAAAGTGGTTATGACCCTTAGAAATGTTATAAGGTTCCATCTTCATAAGTCAATCCCTTGTGAGAAAGTACTTGAGTAGGTTTGTTCAATTGGAGTAGTGTGCAGAACCTTGGAATATGAACTGAAATAGAATTGCTATTAATGGGTTGACTTAGTTGCGAAGCTTCTCCCATGATCTTGATGTACTTCCCTATCACCTTCTGAGGCACAAAGACAGTAATGGAGATTTCCTGTTTTATCAAGGCAGTTGTTCAATTTAGAGATGCTGAAAACAAAAAAAGCCAAATAAAGAAAATGCCTAAATGAAAGCAATAAGAGGGACCCCATCCATAAAAGTATTTCAGAATGTGCCACAATGCCACCATTTCTGGGGGGAAGGGAAAAGGATCCTAAGATCTTTTGAGGGCTATTGTTATTAACTAACTTAAAGAAAGCACAGTAAATAGAAATATCCATAAATTAAAAATATACAAGTAAAGCAATGCATTTTCTGAATTATTATATAAAGCTAAATTCTAAAAGAACTAAAGATATATAGATGAGTAAAACATTTTCTTTACATTTTTTGAATTTAGATATACAGATTTATAGTAGTTCCAAAAGCTGAACGTTTTTATAATGATGGATATTTTGAATTTTGTAGTGATACAGGATAACAGATATAATCTACTCCTTGATTGTTGGTGGATTTGGAGATATCATCGTAGAATCCTTAACACGACCCTGCAAGATGGGCGAGCCATCGGAGAGGCCAATCTTGGAGTTGAGAAGAAGGAAACCAACCTTAGACAACGGTTTGGTTAAGCGATCAGCCAGCTGATCCTGAGTATTGACATAAGTTACCCAAAGAGATTTGTTTTGAATAGCCTCATGTATGAAGTAAAAATCCAAGGCAATATGCTTCATTCTGGAGTGAAATACTGATTCGTATAGACATAGGTGGCACTAATGTTGTCACAAAGAATGACAGGGGACGCGGGAGACTGAATCCCTAGCTCAACCAGAAGAGATCGAACCCAGGCAAGTTCAAAGGCAGTGGAGGCAATGGCACGGTACTCAGCTTCAATCAAGGAACGTGCAACAGTTCGTTGTTTCTTAGAGGACTATAAGATTGTATTTCTATTAAGAAACAGAATGTAGCCAGAAGTTGAGTGATAATTATCTTTGTCTCCTCCCTAATCTGCATCAGAATAGCCAGTGATTTGAGGAGCAAAACTTCTAGTAAAATTAATGCCAACATGTAAACTGCATTTGAGGAACCGAAGTGATCTTTTAACAGCACACCAGTGAGTTTCTGTAGGTTTGTGCATAAACTGGGATAAGCAATTGATAGTAAATGCAACATCTGGTCTGGTAAGTGAAAGGTACTAAATGGCACTAACTACTCATCGATAGGCAGTAGCATCCGTAGCAACAGAGCCATTATAGAGAGACAGAGTGGAAGATGTGGACGTAGAAGTAACAGTTTCTTTGGCACCAATCATGCCTGTTTTCTCAAGAAGATCTCAAATATACTTGTGTTGAGATAAGAAAATCCCAAAGGTAGTAGGAATAACCTCAACACCAAGGAAGTTGTTTAAGGCTCCAAGATCCTTTAGAGAAAACTTACATAACAAAGATTCACTGAATTTGGATAAAAATGCACGATTGTTGTCAGTCAGAATCAGATCATCCACATAAACCAAAAAATAAGTCAAAATGCCATCATTCTTCTAGATGAAAAGAGAAGGATCTACCTTGGATTTAGTGAATCTAAAGGAGACAACAAAGGCACTTAAAGCTAGATACCAGGCTCGCAGAGCTTGTCGAAGACCAAAGATAGCCTTGTTTAACCGAAAGATATGTGTAGGGTGAGACTGATCAATAAACCCAGGGGGCTGTTGCATATAGACTACCTCAGATAGAGTGCCTTGAAGAAAAGCGTTATTGACATCAAACTACATTAATGGCCACTAATGTTGAACAACAATGCAGAGAACTGTACGAATAGTAGTAGGCTTTATGACTAGACTAAAGGTGTCATAAAAATCCACACCAGGCCGTTGATGGAAACCTTTAGCCGCAAGACGCACCTTGAAGCGTGAAATACTACCATCAGGATGCCTTTTTACTCCAAAAACCCATTTACAACCAATGACTTTCTAAGTAGAGCTACTTTCTACCAATTCCCAGGCATTATTACTAAGTAAGGCCATGAATTCAGTGGCCATGGCATCACGCCAAGCAGGATTTTTTAGAGCTTGTGTGAAAATGGATGGTTCAAGAGACTTAGGGGGTTAATGTGTCATGGATGAATATAATTTCTTGGGTTTATGAATACTATTTTGAGATCCAGTGATCATCAAGTGAGTGCGTTATTGTGGTGGCAGAGATGGCAAAATAGCTGGACTAATATCAGGAGTGAGAGACTCACGAGATTCCTCTTGGGGCATATTTATTTGAGAAGCAACTTGCAAACAAGAGTCAGAACTATCACAAAGGTTGGAACGAACATCAGAAAAAGATGAAACATCAGCAAAACCTGTGAATGATGATGCTATAGGAACTGAAAAATGAGTAGAGGAAAGGAAATCAAGAGGTAAAGAGGAATTTAAAAACGTAGAAGATAAAACATGAATCGATTGTGCTGGAAACTTGTTCTCAACAAAGTGGACATATTTAGAAGTAAAGATTTTCTTTGTTTCAATGTCAAGATAGAGATAGGCGCTTTGGTGGAGTGAATAGCCTAAGAAAAGATAGGGCTTGGATTGTGGATTAAGTTTAGAAGACGTGTACGGACAAATCCATAGATAACATAGGCAACCAAATACTTGAAGACTTGAGTAATTCGGCTTAAGATGAAACAGTTTTTCTAAAGGTGACATAAGCTGCTTAACAGGAGACTGTAGGCGATTTATGGGATAAACAACAGTCTTGAAAGCATAGGTCTAATATGTGACAGGAAGTAAGGCTTGATAAAGAAGGGCGAGACCTGTTTTGATAATATGACGATGTCTGCGTTCTGCTATACCATTGCGTTGGGGAGTATATAGTGGGTTTGAAGATACAAAATTCCAGAAGCTTCAAGAATCGGTTTTAGTTTTTCAAATTCACCTCCCATGTTAGAGAGTATGGATTTGATAGGATTTTGAAATTTTATTTCAACGAGAGTTTTGAATTGTTTGAAGATGCCTGTAACATCAGATTTTTGTTTTAATGGATATAGCCATATGTAAAGTGAATAGTGATCCACAAAGATAAAATAGTACTGAAACCCATCAATAGATGAAGGAGATGTAGGACCCCAAACATCTGTGAAAAGTAAATCAAGTGGATTACTACTATGGAGACTGGATTGAGCAAAAGGCCAACGATGACTTTTATTACAAGCATAAAAGTTACAATAGACTACAGAAAAGAATGTAGAGGAACATGAAATAAGATTGGATTTGACTAAATGATGCAAAATCTCAGCAAAGGGATGATCAAGGCGCCTATGCCAGTTATAAGAAGATAGTGTGTCAGCAAGACAAAATTTTGAAGAGTTTCATGGTGTACACATCATTGTTGTTTCGACCTTGGGTTTGAATGGCTCCTCATGGTGTACACATCATTGTTGTTTCGACCTTGGGTTCGAATGGCTCCTGTTTATAGATCCTTTACAAAAAAAGTCAAGAAAAAACTCAACAGATGCATTATTAGATTTAGAAAACTTTACAATAGATATTAAATTGTCATTAACTGAAGGTGTACACAACATATTAAAAAAACTGAAAACATGATCAGTAGAGAGAAGTTGAGAGGAACCAGTGTGTGTAACAGATAAGCTAGAGCTATCACCAACTGTAATCTCATCAGTGCTTGAATAATAGGAATGTAGAGAAAGATTGTTAAGATATGCTGTGATATAATGAGAAGCACTGGAGTCCGTGATCAAATTTTGTGTATAATCTGGAGTAGTCACTACATTTTCCATTGGTTGATTATTGAAATACCGTGTACCTTTGTAACAACGTTTAGCAATATGACCTGGTTTTTCCGAAATTTGACAAATCAGACGAAAGTCATTAGTTTTGTTTGAATGCTGAGTCCTACTATCTGAGGAAGCTTGATTTTGAATGGAGGCATGTTTTCTTGAATGATTGGATTGTCGTTTATGGTAGTTGGAAACAATTGGAAGAGAGGAGGGTAAATCTTGTTTCAAGGTCGTTTCAAAATTGACAAGTTTGTTATGTAGTTCTTCGAAAGTATTGGCAGAATCACAAGCACGAAGAGCTACTGCAAGTTCCTTAAAGTCTGAGCCGAACCATTGAGTGTATAAAGAATCAAGTCATCTTCATCAATAGGTGAGTTGATAAGAGCAAGATCATCAGATACGCCACACACATATCGGAGATATTCAGCCACCGATCGAGTCTCCTTTTGGGCTGACATTAACTTCTCTTTAAGTGCCATAACACGTGAACTTGTTTTGTTGGCAAAGCACTTGGCAAGTTTTGTCCAAGCATCGTAAGAAGTTTCCACAGAGGATATAAGAGGCATAACAACCTCTAAGGTGGATGCAATAATTGCATGGAGCAATAATTTGCCTTGATGATACCAGTGCACATATGCAGGATTTGGCATTGTTTGACAATCTTTAATGATCATAGACAGTGGAGATGATACACTGCCTTCAACAAAGTGCAGCAGGTCATAGCCAATTAGAAGACTAAGAAATTGGGCACGCCAAGAAGGGTAGTTGCCGTGAGTCAATTTAAGTGGAAGTTGTGTTGCGACATTGATGGAAATTAGTGGTGTGGTTGTTGCATCTGAGATAATAAAACGGTTGTTTGAGATGGAAGTGTGACGTTAACTATGTTTTCTTTGCCATTGCAACAAAACAAGGATCAAAAAGGAAGGGACTCGTTTAAGCTTAAAAGCTCTGATACTATAAAAGAATTAAAGACAGATAGATAAGTAAAATATTTGCTTTACATTTTCTTAATTCAAATATACAAATTTATAGTAGTTACAAAAGCTGAACGTTACTATAATGATGGATATTTTGAATTTTACAGTGATACAGGATAACATATATAATATACTCCTTGATTGTAGGTAGATTTGGAGATTGTAGATGGATTTGGAGATATCATCGGAGAATTCCTTTAATAAATTCCACATAAAGCTGATCAAGCTGATTGATTGACTATTGCAAAAAGAAAATTAATCAATTAAAGGACTCATAATTGAAATAAAAAAATGTAACTAAAATGCTTGGGACACACCACATTTTCCAACAATTCCAGCCTCCTTGGTTCTCTTGGCCTGTTATAAACAAAACAGAACATTAGAACTAATTACCATAACCTTAAGCTGAATTCAGATGATTTCATCATTCAGCTCCAACGTTGCATTCAAATTAATAACAATAATAAACATACCTAGAAACAAATCATTCTAACTGGACATGAAACGAGACAAACCAATACTTAAGGCTTCCCCTATGGACTTAATGCATAGGGGAACCGGAGTTTGTGCCTGAATATGAACCTGAGCCACCTCCAAGCAAATGCTAAAAGAACAGATAAATGTGCATCGATAAAAAGAAACTAAAAAGAGAGAACATTTTTGTTTTCAAAGTGGTTTGGTGGGATAAAGAGTGGTGGTACAAAAGGGTATAAGGGAGTGGTAGAGTTCAGATCCTCAGATCAATTTTACTCTGTCCTATTCTGGCCAACATAAAAATGGTATCGTTTTTCTTCAAAATTTAAAGATGTGCTTCTATCTAACTCAGAATATCTTATTAGTCATACTCAAGCTGCGAAAAACCAGTCGACCTCTGCTCTCTCCTCTCTCCTATGAGCATGCACGGCGTGCTTTGACCAAATTTAACTTTTTGTTTTTATCTAATTTTTTAATTTTTAAAATAAAATAAAATTAAAATTAAAATTAAAATGAGGAAAATAAGAAAGCAATAAATTAAATTTTAATTGCAATTATAATATGTAATTATTAATAAATTTTAAAAATAAAATTACAAAGAAAAATCGCATAATTGCACAGGTGTGACTTTTGTTTATTTTAATTTTAATTATAATACTATTACTTTAATAAAAATTAAATTAAATTAAATTATAAATTAAATTATAATTATAATTATAATTATGTTATTATTAATTTTAAAAAACTAAAATTTAAAAAATGGATTAGTGCACTTTTTAATTTAATAAAATAAATAAATTAAATTTTAAATTCAATTATTACTTTAATAAAAAATTATAATTATAATTATAATTATGTTATTATTAATTTTATAAAAAAATTAAAATTAAAAAAATGGATTAGTGCGCAAGCGTGCATCGTGCACTTAATGCACGGACGTACATTTTTTAATTTAATAAAAATAAATTAAATTATTAATTTAATAAAATAATTATAATTATATTATTAATAATTTTATAAAATTAAAAATTAAAAAGAAAATAAAAAAAGGTTGGAAGCTTTAGGAGTGCACTCCTATTATTGAAGGGTTAGCTCTTAATGTGTCACTCAAACTTATAAAAATCATAATTCTGATGTCCACAAATTACAAACTTTATATCATTAGAAAGTTAAGAGTATAAGCTACAACTTTTATTAAGACAACTTTATCTGATTCGACCTACATCAATGTAGTTTAATCATTAAAATCAAGACACAATTTAAAATGGTATTGTGTCAAATTTTCAAATTTTTTTTTTCTGTTATTTTAATTTTAATTTTTTAAATAAAAATTTACATTTTAAAATTTGATTAATTTATTAAATTATACAATATATTATATATGTGGAATAATTTTTTTGATTTCAACCACTTATTTTAATTGACTAATTTACTAAAATTGTTTATATAATTCATAAATTATAAAATTTTATACATAAACAGCTAATACTAAATAGCTAATTTTACCAAATATTTTTAATAAACAGCTCAATTTTTTCTTTATTGGGTTGTTAATTGCGGTTGGAAATGGAATTGTTATGTTGTTAAATGACCCTGGAAATATTTGAAATAAATTGTTATGCTGAGGTCATGTATGTACTTTTAGTGTTTGTTAGATGCGGGTCTTTTGGAATATGTAAAAGCTCATAATAAGCAAAAGAAGGAAAGGGGGGACACAGCTGTAGCACTACTCTGGATAGAATTAATGGCTCTAACTTTTATGAATAAATTGTATTAATCTAGGCAGAATTGGACAAAGATGCCTTCAGGAAAATTATAGTTCATCCTTTTAGCTTTCTAACTGTATACCACATGAAAATTTTGGATTCCGGACGAAAGAGATGTGACTACTGGCAGAGGCTACAGTACTATTCCTGATAGAAATTATGTTCTTATTTCAATGATTAAACTGTATTGATATAGGCTAAATTAGATAAAGTTGTCTTCATAAAAGTTGTAGGTTATCCTCTTAACTTTCTAATGATATAAAATTTGTAATTTTTGGACATCAAAATTGAGAGATATGATTTTCAAAAGTTTGAGTGGCACATCAAGAGTGCACGATCGTGCACTAGCACGATCATGACATAGTGAGCTTCAAGCCTTTTTCAAAAGTTTGAGTGGCACATCAAGAGTGCATGATCGTGCACTAGCACGATCATGACAGAGTGAGCTTCAAGCCTTTTTTTTTCTCATTTGATATTATAAGAAATTTTTTATCTTAAAAATTTTATTTGAAAATTAAAATTAAAATAATAAAAAAACAAAATTGAACAAATTTTGTTTTTTATTTTTATCAATTTAATTTTAACTTTATTTAAACAAAAAGTAAAAAAGCACAAAGATGTGCACACCTGAAAAAGTAAAATAAAATAAAAAAGCTTAGACTTATGCACGGAGTGACTTAAGCCGATGACCGTAGCTTTATGAATGAGTAGTTTAAAATTTTTAAGTGAGAACGATGATATTTTTTAATTTGATAAAATAAGACAGAGTAATTTTAAACAGAAGATTTAGACCCGGTCAAAAACAGATAGAATGGTCGTCGGAAAATGTAGTGTGAATAAGCATAAGCAAATATTCTAGTTGATAGAGGGTGGGCAGACCAGTGGCGGCATCGCAGCTGAGATATTTGGAATTCTAAAAAAAAAAACTGAGATATTAGGAGCACAGAATCACACATCCCCTGGAAGCAGTATTATGGGAACCGTTCCGTACTGGTCGGTACCGGCCGCGGAATGGTACCGTACCCATAGCTACAGTACTGGGTGTTTTCGCCTGGAACTGGCCGGTACCGGCTATACCGGATGGTACCGGGCCGGTACCGCAAAAATAGTAATGCTTAGGGACTAGTTTGCAATTTTGTTTAAAAATTTATACCCGAGCCCCCCAACCCGACTTTGGCTCTGGCTTTCTTGAGTTTCTTCTCTCCTCTCGGATTTTCTCTGGCTTTCTCACCGTCTCCTCACCTCGCCTCTGTCCTCTCGTCGTCCGGTGTGTTGCTCCTCCGTCTCCGGCGTGTGTTGGTCCTTCAGCTGTCGCCTCCTGTCGCGGGTCGTTCATCTTCTCCTGTCGCGGGTCACCTCCACTGTGCCGACTGTCGCCGCATCCTCTCCTCCGCCTATCGTCGCGTCGTCCTCTGCCTGTCCCGTAGTCCTCCAGTCGCCAGTCACCGCCTATCACCGCCATTTGACGACAAATCTGGGATTAATACCCAGATCTGGACCTGACCCGTCACCGACCCGATTTGATCAAAATCTGATTGTATATTGGTGTGTTTTTTTTTCCAATTTTTGAATGGTTTTGTTAATTGTTTGTGTTGTTGACATGTTGTGATTTGTGAGTTGTGGCATGTGATGTGAGGAATGAAATTGATTTGGGATTAATTGATTGTGTTGCTGCCTTGTTGGGTTGGAAATTTGGAGTTGGTGGGTTGTATTGTTGGGTTG
>JANQBM010000220.1:29845740-29865589 GCA_025594535.1 Erythroxylum domingense
CAGGAAACTGTACAGTATATAACTGTACAATATATCAGTGGACTATTTTGCAAATTTTAAAAATTTTAGGGACTATTTTATAAATATAAAAAATTGCCCGAAACGGTATCCGGTATTGACCGGTACCGGTACAGTACCGTTTCAGAACTCAATCCGGTACCGAGTCCGGTACGGTATTCGCAACATTGCCTGGAAGGCCAGAATTCTTATTCCTTTTCCGTGTTAACCTTAATTGGGCTTTTTATCGTCTTTTCCATGTGGGCCATGTTTATTATTGTCCATGTCATAGTACTAAATTTTAAATAAAATTACCCTCAAGTTTCTTTCTTTTCCATTTTTACTTTCGTTTTTTCAAGTTTAGTAAAAGAATTTATTTACTTATTTTTAATTAAAAATTATTTTTCTAGGGCTTATGTCATAATTTAGTTTGTTGTTAATTAAATATCTATTATTTGATATCAATTATTAACAAATATTATATTATACTATATTTTATTTTATTTTAAATATATTTACTAATTATGATTTAAACTTTAAATTTTCTTAAATAATTTTAATAACTAACTTATATTTAATAAATAGATATTAATTATTCTGACTTATATTAGTGACAAGTTTTAGTCACAAAAGGTTTAAATTTTATGTGTCGAAAAGATTTCTCTTTACAATTATTTTAAAATTTGTGTGATGAAAAGATTTCTTGTTACTATCATTTTTAATAATAGTGACTATAGTGGTTCATATGCTACTGTGATGATATATGATTGCCACTAACTATTTTCGTTTATATTGACGACAACTGTCATCGCAAAAATTTATCAATGAAATGACAAACAATTTTTTTGTCACAATAACGAATAATAATATTGACAATAATTTATTTGTCACAATTACATTCCATTCTTGCTAAAATGTAGGCACTAAATATTGAATACTATTAGTGACAACTTAAGAGTGACAGAGTTATTATTGACACTAATAACATATTATTAGTCATTATCATCATCATCGCATCCAGTCTAAATTCTGCACCACTGCGGGATCTAGGGAGGTTTGATAGTATGCAGCTTTACCGCTACAGAGTAGAGAGACTATTTCTAGTAGACCCATATGCAAATGTGACATGACATGAAAAAAAAGAGTAAAGAAATAAAATAAAATAAAATAAAATATCTGATATAGTGCCAAGATATGCAAATACCTAACTTCCAAAGTACGACTCTTTATGTCTCGAGTTGTATTAGGGATCCTTGCTCAATAACCATGTGAGTATGAACAATCCAAAGGTATCAGAGGGCCTCGAAGGACCTTTTCCCATACACCAGAGCTGAAAAGCCAAGTTATAGGACAAAAAGACTTGTCCACGACTTGCAAATGGAAAAGACAAATTAGACATTAAGGTCAGAATTCCTAAGCTATAGATACATCGTCAGAGCTTTACATTAAACGACTCCCAATAAACTACCAAGACTGTTTTAATGTACTTTAAAGGATATCCTTTAACCGTATCCTAGCAAGCCAAAATTTTCTATTTTTAGCCAATTCCTCAGTAAGGGCCAACTATGTTATATCCTTCTTAATCACTTCCCTCCAGTTCTTGTTTGGCCTTCCTTTTCTCCTCTTGTAGTCACGAAGGGTTATTTTCTCACAATGTCGCACAAGAGCATCAGGGTGCCTCCTACTCACATGTCTAAACCACCTAAGCCTAGTCTCTCACAACTTGTCAGTAATACTAGCTACATATAGTTTATCTCTCACCACACAATTCTGGACATTATCTCTTCTGGTAATGTCACACATCCACTGGAGCATTCGCATCTTGGCTACCAATAACTTAGTTGAATATCCATATTTAGTGGGCCAACACTCCGCCCCAAATGACATGGTTGGTCGAATCACTATTCCATAAAATTTGCCTTTAAGCTTTAATGGAATCTTCTTATCACATAAGACCCTTGATACGCTTCATCATTTGACCCACCCAGATCTGATACGATGGATTATATCAGCATCAATATTACTATCACTCTGAATGATAGACCTGAGGTATTTAAAACTTGATTTTTGTGGTATAACATTAGTACCAATTGGTACGGCCACCTCATAGACCATCTGGCTTCCCAAAAAGTTTCATTCTAAGTACTTTATCTTAGTCCTGCTCATTTTAAAACCTTTCGACTCTATCGTTTCTCTCCAACATTCTAACTTGAAATTGACCCCCATCCCTGGTCTCATTCATGAGGACAATACCATCAGCAAATAACATACATCATAATAACTTTCTTTGAATACATTTGGTAAGCTCATCTATCACTAATGCAAACAGAAAAGGGCTTAAGACGGAGCCTTGATGTAGCCTAATACCAATAGAAAAAGTTTCCGTGTCACCTCCTATCATCCGTACGCTCGTTATTGCTCTTTCATACATATCCCTAATTACACATATATAGGTCATAGAAATTCCCTTTGTCTCCAAATAACTCCATGAGATTTTCCTGGCAACCTTGTCATATACCTTCTCCAAATCAATAAAAACCATATGCAAATTCCATTTTTGTTCCCTGTAGCATTCCATTAGCCTACGGAGGAGATGTATTGCTTCTGTCGTGGACCTACCAGGTATAAAGTCAAATTGGTTAGCCGATATAAAAGTTGCTCTTTGGACTCTCTTCTCAATCACCTTCTCCTATAGTTTCATGGCGTGGCTTAATAGTTTAATGCCTCTATAGTTGTGACAATGTTGGATGTCCCCTTTGGCCTTGTATAATGGAATCAACCTACTCAATCTCCATTCATCTGACATTTTGGCTGACTCAAGGATCACATTAAAAAGCGGAAATAGCCACTCAATACTGACAACTCCTATTCTCTTCCATATTTCTATAAGGATCTCATACGGCCCTACTGCCCTTCCACTCTCCATCTCCCTCAAAGCCTTTGTAATTTCTTCCCTTTTTTCACACTGAGACTAATTATGAAAATGCTCTGACATGGAGGGGTCACCTAACTCTATATTGCCCAAGATGCCTTCATTATACATGCCAAAAAAGTATCTTTGCTATCTACACTTGATGGCATAGGCCTCTATAAGTACCTTCCTTGCTTCATCTCAAATACAACAGACTTGGTTGAAATTCCTCATTTTACGTGTCATATCTCGTGTCAACTTGAAAATTTTTTGTGCTCCCTTGTTAGTATCCAACTCCTGTACAAATTCTCGTAAGCTTCGCCTTTAGCCACTGAAATTGTCTTCTTTGCCCTCTTCTTTGCCAGTTTGTACCTTACTCTATTAGATTCCCACTCCGTCTCTGTTGTACTTACTGATAGAGCTTTGTATACTCTCTTTTTTTCCTTCACTGTTCCTTGAACCTCTTCTGACCACCACCAAAATTCCATTCGCCCACCCCATGGCCCTTTAGAAACTCCCAGGAGTTTTGTGGCAGATGCTCTTACCAAGGGAGTTGCTCCCTCCCACATCCGATTAGCATCCCCTCTTATGGACCATGCAACTCCATACCAGATTCGAGTCATAAATTGTTCCACCATGTCCCTTTTTAAATTCTACATATAATTTTACAACACCACTTAGTAAATTGTTGCATCCTCCATCCCTTCACTTCTAGATCCAAAACCAACAATCTATGCTGGGTTGCTAAGCATGAGGCCAGAAGCACTTTGCAATCCTTGCACCATACTTTAGCTCTCCTCCTCACAAGGAAATAATCAATTTACGTCTTGATCGTGTTACTCTTAAACATCACCAGGTGTGCCTCGTTTTTCTTAATAAGGAATTTGTTATCATTAACTCAAACGTTATGGCCATGTCCAATAAAGCATTCGTACTTTCATTTTTAGTGTCGTACTCGAAGACCCCGTGAGTCCCTGTATATCCGTATGAAATAGTCTCTATATGCCCATTAAAATCACCTCCTAAGATAACCTGCTCAGTATTAGGGATTTTCTGGATCACTATATCAAGTGCCTCCCATAATAGACGTTTTTGTTGTTCATCTAAACCAGCTTGAGGTGTATCAGCACACACTAAATTGAGATCGTCATTGCTAATAATACTCTTAGCCACCATAATCCTATCATTTATCCTTGTGATCTCCACTACTTAACCACTAGGATACCTACCGCATTCTGTCTCCGCAGACCCCTCGAGTACCGTAGTTTGAATCCCCCTATCTCTTTTGCTCTAGCTCCTGATTGCTTGGTCCCCTGAATGCAGGCTATTTGTATTTTATACTTGTCTAAAATCTCTACTAATTATAAAGACTTCCCCATAAGGGTCCCAATGTTCTAAAAGCCTATTCTTAGTTTGTCATCACCTTTTTTATTCTTGCATACAAAATGCACCAAAAAGCTTGCTCGTGTCCCATCCGCGAAATTCAAAGCCATCCCTCCTAACTCACAGCTGCCACACTTTCTCGTAGGTTCTTCCTAAAAAGCCCTTGGGATTCCTAAAGTACACACGGTCTTGAGAACAGAAAAAGAGAAGAGCCAATTGGCTCGAAAAGAGACCACGAAGGAGAGAAAGTAGCACAACTACAAACCTATAAGAGGTAAACACTAAAAGCAAAGGCACACTAAATCGAACGTACTAAAGAGAAGCAAAAGGACTACAAAAAGACAAAAATAAAAAAGGAAAGAAAATAATAATAATAATAATAATAATAATAATAATAATAATACAAGAAAGTGATAAAAAAAGGCCCGACTATTTTACCTGTAGAAGTCTAGTATCTTAAATGCCATAATCAAATAAGCATAAGAACCAACCACGGGAAATTAAATTGCCAAACAAAGAAGGAAGCTGCAATGAACAAATAATGCCAACGTATCCTACTGATGTATTACGAACTATGTGTCTCTTGAACTCTCAATTGTACATCATATATATCAATTTGAGGTTCTTGTTCCATCTAGATGTGAATTTGTAGCTCTTAAACTTCTCTAAGTTCGACCTCACTCCCATTACTTTCTTTAAGAATCAATTCTATTTATAAGAATGTAGCATGACTTGAGACAAACACCTTTTTCTTAAATGGATGGTAAGATTGATATATAAAACTTATCAGATATTGCACGCTTCACATAAGTATCACATCCCAAATCTTTAAGTGTGACAACCTTATTCTTCTACTAGTCTATATCTCTTATGGTGTCTTGTCCACTGATTTGGATGGAACTCAATTTAGAAGGTGAGCAATAATTTCAATGGCAAATCCCCAAAAGGAGACATGAAGGACTGTATGACTCATTATAGAACGTACCATATCTAATAGAGTATGAGTTTTCCTCTCAAATACTCCATTATATTGCGGAGTTTTGGGAGGAGTCCATTATGATTAAATCTCATTCTCTTTTAACTAACCAAGAAAGTCGAGGTCTAATTATTCACCACCTCGATCTGATTTTTGTGTCTTAATAATTTTACCAATTTGTTTCTTAATCTCAAGTCTATATTCTTTGAACTTTTCGAATGATTCATACTTTTGTTTCATTAGGTTCACATAACAATATCTAGAATGATCATCTGTGAATAAAAATCCACCTCTAGCACAAGTAAACATAGGGGCACATACATCTGAATATATAAGCTCTAGTAACCCATTGGCATTTACTCCCTTTCCACTGAGGGTAGTTTGGTCATCTATTCTAATAGACAAGATTCATAAGTTTTATAGGATTTATAATCAAAAGGATCCAAATATCTTTGTTTATGTAACTTTGTGATTATAATTTTATTGATATGACCTAACCGACAACGCAATAAATAAGATGAATTTTGATCACTTAACTTTCTTTTCTTGCTATTTCTGTTAAGAATTGACCTATCAAGATCTAGCTCATACAAACCATTTGTAAGTAATCTAAATCCATAATAAACATCATCTTTATTATATAAAAAAACTACTCTTCTTAATAATAAAGATAAATCCATTCAAATCTAAATAAGAAATAGAAATGATTTTTCTTGTAACAATTGGAACACAATAATAATTATTTAGTTATAGTACAAGGATAGAAGGCAAAGCAATACTACAAGTTCCTACAACTAATGTAGCAACTCTTACTCCATTACCTACTCATAGGTCCTGTAGCACCCCACTCTCGTAAGACACGTACCTGACATCTTGAGTGATATTCGAGAACATACCCTGCGAGGGTAGCATGCTAGCAAAGTCAGTCATTAAAATCTCTTTACAAATTTTTTTAAACACACATATGCGGAAATCAATGATCAAATTAGGCCCATTCTTTTCTTTAATAACATCAAAATCACATTTATTATTATTACACTCAAGATCAATCTCATTTACGAACCTTTCCACAATGGAAAGTTATTACAAAATATAAATATTCAAATGTACATGTTACAATAATTGCGGAAGACTCAATTCGATACAAAAATAAGAAAATACTAATGTAGACGTGAATTAATCCCGACTTCTTTCTCTTACTTGAATGCAGTGGCTATACTCTTATTTGTCTAACTAGAGTGACTCTTCACATCCTGAAAAATATTGCAAATTTTAGGTGAATTTTGCAAACTCAGTGGGTGACCATCCTCGATGGCTCACTCGATTACATAACACATATAATTCATATAATCACATAATTCACATCATTTCGTTAAAAAAAACATTTATCAATGCATATCACTTGGTCATTCATTTCACATTTCACATTCAACCAATATCATATTCAGAATACATTTCAGTTAGTCAAACACACGTATTATATGTATATACAATGCTTATGAGACTCACTTTCTTTCATTATTGTTGTGATCGAGTGCCTTTTTATTAGCCCATATCCCTTGTGAATACCGAGCTGTATCAGATAATGTCCCATATCCCTTAGTTGATACTGAATACATTCACAACTGAGCCTGAGGCTCTGATCACAGCCTGAGCTTTAAGCTTTTTTTCATATTCTGAGCTTTAAGCTCTTTTTCGATTGCTACTCCGGTTACAACAGCCTTTATGTTTCATGCATTCATGTAATGAAATGCATCACATATATTCAGTCAATTAAAAGTGCTCAAAAACTCACAATCATATTCGCTTTCACATGTCCTCGGATCTTAGTCCGACATTTAACATTTATGTTGAGATACACATATTTCATTCATATACACGTTCACATTTTTCTTTGGAACTTGTCTGGCATTTAACATTTAAGTTGAGAAAACACATATTTTTTCAAATTCACATACTAGGAGCACTTCCAATGTTCTCACATTTATCGAACTGCTCAGATCATTAAAGTCCGGAATTGTCTCAATCATATTCACATCAGTAATAATTCAATGCAGAAATTGAAAACATAATAAACAATAAAATGAGACCATCTAGGTCGACTCACAGTATGCTCCAGATTAGCATTTGCTTCCAAGATCTGGAAACGTCTGGATGCGGACATTTTATCCTAACATCAATATTATGCAATACACACATTGCACACACATTAATAATTGCACAATTCTTAAGTATTCATTTATGCACAAGTGTGTATATGGACTACGTACAATGCACGTTATTAAATTTCACATTTTATCCAAATTCTCATTTTATAACTCAATTACTCGTCATTCCATTTTTAACATTATTAGTTCTCACAGTATCTAACTCTCATTCACTTCTATTTAATAGCCATTACTCATTTCCTTTGAACCATAACTACATTCACATGAACCTCTACATTTCCATTATACACATGTCTTTGGTGCTTTAATACCAACAATTCATTCACTAATATTATTCTAACATTATATAATCATACAATATCCAAATTCTCATTCTTTCTTAGAAATTCTCCAAAATTCTAAACCTTCAGGTCTATTTTTCTTGTTCATTCTAACAAAGATAATGAAGTAATTTGGAAACGCTTTCTTCTATAAAAATGTTCCCCATTGTCTTAAGTTTCTCATGATACCAAGATCATTCAATTTAGTTCAATATTTCAAAAGTTATGCTCAAAATACTACAAACTGAGCACATTTGAAACTTTGGCTTGTACATGATTATGCTGTCAAATTGTACAACTCATATCTCCCAATTCCCATATTCAAAAATTATGAACTTTATATCAGTTGAAAGATAAGAGAATAAAATACAACTTTTGTGAAGAAATCTTTGTCTAATTTGGCATCTATCAATACAATTTATTCAATATAAAGTAGATATGATTTCTGTCTCGATTAATGCTACAGCCTCAGTCAAAACTCAATTTCAAGAGCTAGATTTTGAAATTCTCAGAGATAGAATTAAAATTCTATTTCTTCAGAAAAATTGTATCCCTATGTCTTTAGTTTACTCCAAATTAAAAATCATCCTAATTGGATAACTACAGATCAAGATATCATCAAAATACCAAATTATGTTTAAGCTGTGTAGGAAAGTTGGCCGTGGCGAAGCCAGGAGTTAGCCGTGGCAAAATAAGGAGTTGGCCGCAGCGAACTTTCACAGAAAGAGGACTCATCTTCCAATTTTCCAGATTTTATAACTTCTAACATTTTACATCTAACCTACCTTGTACCTATATCACCTTTTCTACTTCATTTCCTCTTCATTCTCCACTCCATTTTAACTCAATATCATCCATAAACAAATTATATTCCATGATTGATCATGAACACTAATAACAGAACATACACATATATACACATTCAACATTAACACCAACAAATGTTCCTGTAGTCAATCAAATCTCCTTCATTTTTCCAGCACTCATAAATATTTTCAACTTCGATTTTGTGATTACTTATTATCAAAGGAACTTTACAACTTGTCAACATATCCTACTATCATGTTACCAAAGTTGTGTAATATTAGTGTGTACCGAACATCGAATTCCGAAAAGGTCTCACAGTACCGGTGTCAAACTTGTCAATATTTTCACATGTAAACAATTCAAAAGCAAATTGATGTTGGTATAGAAAGTGGATCAACACATATGGTTTCATAAAACATGCAAAAGTAGAAGTTCTATCATTAGACTTTTGTGAATATAAAATTTCTTATACTTCTGTAAAAATACGGTTTCATTGTAATTAAATTTTGTAGAGGTAATCGAGGATTTTTTAAGCTAAGTCTTTAAAGACCTTGGTGAGAATTTTTGGAAAGAATCCTCTAGAGACTGTATAAAGTTATAGTCATCTATCTTTTTGTCATAATAGATATAATAATATAAAAATATTATCTTTTTTTGTAAACGTAAGTCACATAAACTAATCAAAATACGTAAACTTTTATGTTCTTTAGTTTCTTTACATATATATATAGATTACTTTCGTTCGTCCAACATTTGATTATGTAATATAAATTGAGACCCCAGACGAATTACACTTTTTAAGATTTCCCTCGCAAAGTGAAAAACCACGATCATTTAATTTTTTATTTGCCCTTATTCGCATTCAGTAGGGTCATCTATTCTTCAACTTTTGGACGTAAGCTGACCCCCATCCGACTGGCAAAATACAATTTAATAGACTTTTTACCTATTCTTTAATGATCAGCTCCTGATGGCTGCATTTGACAGAAGTCTGAAGGAGAAGATAGAGATGCACCATTCTCAATCAAAACATTCTTTTATTCTTACAAATATATGACCACAAAGCATGAGTCTAGCTACTTATACTCTTAGCAATGATTAGAAACGTCAAAGATGAGATATCGTGGCAATTTCTAAAATGTTTGATTCTACTTAATGATGCATCTTAAAGTTTTCACATTTGATAATATGATCTGGGTATGTGAAGTACATTATTCTGGCATGAGCTCCTAATAATAAGTACATTATTATCCTTTGTTCTCCATAGAACTTCTAGCTAGTTAGTTAATTTCTCTTGCTTTTGCACTTCATCAAAGGTTAACATACCTCGACTTGCTCATTGTGTTTAGGTTAGTATTTAGCCTTGTTGAAAATGATGGAATAGAATTAGATACAAAATAGTTTTTGCTGCAAACTAGTGATGTTCTTTTCTAGTTATGTTGCTTATTTTGTACTTACAAACTTGTTTCGCTCGTGGGTGACCCAGCAGAATCTAAGGTCTGCTTCACTCCTACTATGTTCTTGTTTCATGGCACGTATTATAATTGTCTGAATCTTTTATTTAATGTCGGAAAAAAAAGATTTGTTTGGCTTCTTTTGTCTTTTGTTTTCCGTTAGATGTTAATAATCGCCAACTCTTAGGGATGGAATACGAATCTAAAGAAAACTTCGAAAATGTCGATGGAGATGTTGATAAAAACAAGCTATACAGACATATGACGAAGTTACAGTAAGCATTAAATAAAATTTTAAATACACATAATAATTAATAAATAACATAAATGAACACTAAAATGGTTGGTTAAAAACTTTAAATTATTCAAATTCTTTAACAATTGAAAGTTCCTAAGATCCAAATTAAACGCCACATTAGTTAGAGTCAAAAGAATCCCCTCCAATAATCTATTAAGGAATTGCATTTCATACTTGTATCTTGCTTAAATATGTTTATATATTAGAATAGAGGAGGGCAGTAAGGATATAATACTTTCCTTCAATCAAATTTAATTTTAATATAATTCCTCATGTCTAAAAGCTATTAGAGCTCATCTTCCTTATGCTCCTTGGTATAACATTGTTGGGAAAGGATCATTGATGTCTAAAGTCTCCTTCACCACATAGTTAGTTGCCAAAGGTAGATTAAAAACAAAAGTCAGACTCAAGATTTCAATTGATCGAGTTTGTTGCTTCAGTAATTTGGTTTCTGGGACTACCTCTCATTTTTTTCTTTCAATTTGGTTGTTCTTTCTCCATTTGGGCTAGAATGCTTCATTACTTGAGCTTAGCTTATCCCTACAATATTTGGAATGAAATCTTAGTTTGCGGTGATAGTCAATATGGAAAAATGGAGAAAGATTAGATGTATTTAAGCCTTTATCTCAATTACACTGTATACTTCATCTAGAAGAAAAGGAACTCAAGGATTTTCAAAAATTCTAAATACAATAAATATGTTTTTACTCATAGAGTGAGTTGTTTGACGGAAGAAATTATAGTGGCTCATAAGCTAACATAAAAATTGAGTTCCTCTTTTAAAAGAAGATGAAACTTAAATTGAATAGTTGTTATCTTTTAAGTAATCTCATGACTTAATATGTAATGTTATTTTTGTTGTACCTTTTGTCTCTTTAAGAGCTATGCATTGTAATTTTCTGTCAGCCCTTTAGAGCTTGTGAATGAAACTATTTTTATTTCAACAAATTTAATTTTAATAGTTGTTAGATTTAAAACTTTTTATTAATAAATAATATAGACATTCAAGTGGGTTTATTAGTTGTCAGATTTAAAACTTCTTATTAATAAATAATATAGACATCCTAACTGATTTGATTATGAACAAAAAAAGATATATATTACAGATGGAATGGTTCGTTAATTTACATGTCTAACATTATACGTCGATATGTTATTACCTTGAGCCAATAAGACCCCTGCTCAAAGTCCCGATAGTATACTAGTGGAAGAAAAGACGCAAAGTATTATTATATTACTTAATATTTGCCTAGAATTTTTTGGAACCTTCCAGCTCCAATAGATTTTGGAAGACGAAGGCTCTATATACAAAAATGTACGGATGGTTATTTCGCACGTACTTGACACAGCTATCCTAGTCTACATGTTCTAAGATTTAAGCTCTATCAAATCAAAATTTCAGATGTAGATGCGGTTTTGCAGGACAATATGTAAAATCCCATTCATTAGCACAAACTTACCTAACAGCCCAATCCAGACCATAACTTTTAAAACATAAAAGCAGCCATCCGCTGCAAATTTAGAGAAAACCAACGATAAACAAATTTTCTTCTTCATTTTCTCTCAACTTTTACAGTTGACATGTGTTTTAATGTGCTATTTTTCTTCTGCATGTAACACTTTTCTTATAAGTTCCAACATTTTGTTTGTTTTGCAGCAACTTTAGAAAAAATTGTGATAGTTAATAACATCAAAAGTTCTCACACTTAGGTAAAATTTCAGCTGCTATTTTTATGTCTTTTTGTGTGATTTTGATCATCTTGCATTTTGTGGTTGATTGGGACAATAATTGAACTTACATGAAAAGATAAATAGGGCCAACAAATGATAAAAGAAGAAGAGATGGGAGAAGTGGAGAGAGAGAAGATACTGACATTATTTTGAAATTTTAAATTGCATGTAGGGGTAGAATAGAGGATGTAGAAAAATGAAGGGTAAATCTGGAATTTAGTTAAAAGAAGGGCATGTTTCGTATTAATTGAAATAGATGGGGATAAAATGAGCCTTTTAATTAGTTAAGGTTATTTTAGTAATTATGGGGGGTTAGGTTAGTAAAGATATTATTTTTATAATTAAGAATAAATTAGAAGAGAGAATAATGTTGGATTATTAAGTGTAATTGGATTAGAAATTTTTTGTAAATTAGTCTGATAGGATTTTGTAAATTTTGGGTCCAAAGATCCGATTAAGGAGTAATTTGGACTGTCAATTTATTGAGGCCGAAATCGAGGTAAGGATAACCTTGAACTTTAATCTTAAAATTAAGTACCATTTTATTATTAATAAATTATATATTGAATTAGTCATTAATTTAATTAATAATTAATAATTAATAATTACATACATGAATTATATTTCCGTTAATTATCAAATAATTAATGTAGTATAAGGTATTTCATTGTTATATTTTTTATGTTTTCTTAGATGTATTGCTTGTTAAGTTGCGGTAAATATGTTAATTAAATAGAGATTAATGGATAATAAGTTGTGAATAATTCGTAAAATTGAGAATCGGTGGTTTGCCTAGGATAGAGTCTTAGATTAATAGGTTGTTTAGAGATGAGTAAGTGGTGCCTAGGTATATGTCCGTATAGCAGATATCGGGGCATCTTGAGTTTCAAGAATGTCCTATGCTGATTATTAAATACTGGAGTAGTATCAGAATATCCTGAGTCTCAGGATATTCAGTGTTAATGGCTAGGTACTGGAGTAGTACTGAATACTAAGAGAGATTGAGAAATTGCAGTACCCTGTATTGATATTTATACATTTAATTACGTTTTCACTTATGAGAACTTATGATGAGATGAGTTGGCAGACCATTGGATGTACGCTTACTAAGTTAAGCTAGACCTAGGCAATTCAGTTAAAAAATATAATAAAATATAAATGGTAGTTGAAATTGATATTTGTGTAATTTTTATTTGGTGAAGTTTTTGAGATATTTATTAACTGTTTGAATTAGACCGAGGATTGTTTTACATATATGTATTATATGTAAAATTTAATCGGTTGAATCAGTGTTATAATTAATTTTTAAGTTATTTTATTTTAAAAGTAAGGTTGATTATCCTCACTACATTGGCAGCTCATCTTCTTGTCATTATTTTTTTAAGAGATCAAGTAATTGCCGACAATTTTAATGTACGTGATTGACATAACAGAGAATAAGTAAAGTCAGCAGTTTAATAATGTAAAATTTTGGACTTTATATATTTTTTAACGTGACAGCTCTAGTAATTATCTTATGTAAAATACTTTTATATGCGACAAACAGTTCTCTCTTTTGAAACTGATAAGAATTTAATGATTAATAGTATGATTCAGGAATATTTGATTAATTATGGTTCATGAATTTTTTGCCAGCGTCACACAGTAACTATTATATTGCGGTCTAACGTATATCATCAGATAGTTTAGGCGAGCCGTCATGTCACAGTTTCGTCGCTTTTGGAATATAAAAAAAGTGCAACTTTCGTTATGCAATGCACCAAACCCGAAAGATCCCAAACTTTTTGTTGTGTTTTGTGACTTTTGTCCTAGGTCTAGACTTTCGTGTTCTTTAATAATTGTTCTGGGATTTGATGAGATCTTCAGATTTGGCACTCATCTTTGTCTTTTTCAGATTAGTTCCTTTCGTCTATACGCATCGTTGAAGGTGGCGTTGATTGATTCGTTTAGCGCTTTTCTACTTTTAGGATTGTCTTTTTATGTGTTTTCTTTTAGGCATGACTTTTTTTTTTAAAATAGATGGGAGGGCATGATAGTCATTATATAAAAAATGTGCCATTAAGGCG
The DNA here is from genome assembly GCA_025594535.1 of Erythroxylum domingense. Taxonomy (NCBI): domain Eukaryota; kingdom Viridiplantae; phylum Streptophyta; class Magnoliopsida; order Malpighiales; family Erythroxylaceae; genus Erythroxylum; species Erythroxylum domingense. Next base: position 29,859,852 of record JANQBM010000220.1, read on the forward strand.
GGAGAAAGTGGAATGTCGTGGGTAGGTGTTTCGCAGTAATGTCTTGGGAAGTTTCCAGCTGGTCAATGGCAGTAATTCGATTCTCGTCGTCGGGCGCGGTGAGGCTATGCCTTCCTATCTCGTGACATCCTCGAAGCGCTGCCGGGGCGTCATGGTGCCAGTGTAGAGCGGAGGAAAGTGGAAAGTGTGGTGCGTTACCCAAAAAAACCTTCGTATTGCTTCGTCTCACAGTCTTGGTAGCTAGGAGATTTCGAGCATATGTCGTAATCTCGTCATCTGGTAAACTCAATCCCCTCTTGGCTAAATGATCTGCTACTGCATTTGCCTGTCTGTTGATAAAGGATATGTTGCACTTTGTAAACGTTTTGATCTGGTTCTGGATCTTGATTGCAAGGGAGACGTGAAGGGGTTGATGCGATTGTGTTAGGTAATCAACGACATTTGTGCAGTCAGATCGGACACCTATGTCCGTTATACGGAGCTGTGATGTCAAAGTTAGACCCATCGAGATACCCCAAAGTTCCGTTGTAGCGGGTGTCTTGATTCCGATTTTTGCTGAGAAATCGGTGACCCAGTTGCCGGATGCGTCAAGGATAAAACCTCCTATTGCTGAGAGTCCGGATCTTGTGCAGACTGCGCCATTTGTGTGCAAGATGTAGCCTTGATGGTCGTGATTTGCTGGTGGCGTGGCAGATGAGACAGATAAGTTGCTTTGGTACCCTCTGTTACTTCTCAATCCAAAGGCTCGCCCATTTTCTCTAACCATAGCTCTGATCTTGTTTTGTAGAGATGCGGGTTGTATAAGCTTTCCTTCGAAGGCCGCTTCATTTCTGTGCATCCAAATAGTCCAGCATGCGATTGAGAACCATACGTTCCATGGTATGTGGTCTTGTGAAAAACCGAAATTGAGATTAGTGGTAACCCATTCTGACAAGTCGGTTTGGGTCCAAAAGGAGGTTGGTAAGGTTAACGAGAGACTTCCCCAGATGGATCATGAAATGATGCAATCTCTGAAGACATGGATGGTGGTTTCATCCTCTGGACAGCGCGGACATGTTGGTGACTCTGTAGTGCCCACTGTGAATCTCCTGGTATTTGTCCAAAATGCACCCTTTAACATTTTCCAAACTGTGATTTTCACCCGTTCGGGTGCCTTCAGCTTCCAAATTTGGTTCCAATAATGATGCGGTGGGAACCATCAATGAGAGCATATAGCATTATAGGCCGAGGATGTAGTGAATTCCCCTGTTTCGGTGTGTTTCCAAACTAACCTGTCTTGGCCCTGGGTGGGGCAAGGTGGGACCGTTGCTATGATCCTTTGTAAAACATGCATGGGTAGCATGTTTTTCAAATAATGTAAGTCCCAGTGTCCCGAAGCTGTGATAAATTTGTCTGCTGTGTAATTTTGCTCCGTAGCTGGGATGGCTTGTAATGCTACGTCTTGTAATTTGATGCCTGTATCCATCCAAATATCCTTCCAAAACCTGACTGTTTTGCCATTTCTGATCGACCATCTTGTATTTTGAAGTAACAATCCCCAAGTTTTTGAGAGTTGAGAGCCTAAGTGCGAGCTCTTTTTGGTTGGGAATCTTGAGTCCTGTTGCTTGGGTGAAATGTTATACTTTGCGAGTAGCACTGATTTCCACAGTTTCTGATTTGGCTGCATAAGTTCCCATGCTAGCTTGAGTATAAAGACTCTGTTTTGGTCAATTGTTTTCCTTAGGCCTAAACCCCCTATCTCTTGGTTGACAGATGTCATCCCATTGTACCAAGGATTGTTTCCGTTGTGTTTGGTCTGAGCCCCACAGAAACTGTCGACTGCACTTATCTAGCTCTCTGCATGAACCTTTAAGTAATAAAGTTGTATGCATAATGTGTGAGGGGATGGCTCCCAAGATTGACTTACATAAGGTTAACCTCCCAGGAAATGAGATACTGTTGGGATTCCATTTTTTGACTCAGGTGCAAACTTTTGTAATGGTGTCCTGGTGTAACTTGCTTGTGGACCGTTCATGATAAATAGGAGCTCCCAAATAGGTGCCCAGATTAGTAGCCAGAGGAATTCCCATGGTCCTGTGTATAGTGTCTGCTATCCCAGAGTCCGTATTTGGGGAGACAAATATGGATGATTTCTGCCGGTTTATTGTGAGTCCTGAATAGTAAGAGAAGTCATCCAATATATCGAATATAAGTTGTGCCTGTTGGATATCAGCTTTGGCAAACAATCAGATATCATCTGCAAATAGCAGATGAGACAGGGGGAATTTAGATTTCCCAAAGACAAGAGGCATCCACTTGTTGTCCTGGCAACTTAAATTTATTGCCTGTGATAATTTGTTCATGCATAAAATGAAAAGATAAGGTGAAATAGGATCACCTTAGCGAATACCCCGCTGGAGTTGAAACTCCTCACCTAATGTGGAATCCCAAATAATTTGTGTTGTGCTCGTTGTGAGGAGGTTCATAATTAGAGAAGTCACGGGGATAGGTATACCTGCATCATGTAGTGTATCTTCAAGGAAATCCCACCTGACTTTGTCAAAAACTTTTTCTAAATCGAGTTTGAGCACCATCCAGTGGTGACCTCCTTTTGCATGGTGCATGGTATGGATGGCCTCTTGGGCGACAAGTATACTTTCAACAATGTTTCTTCCTGGTAAAAAGTTGGAATGGTTTGGCAGAATGAGGAGATGTAGAACCTCTTTCAATCGGTCAGCTAAAATTTTTGTGACAATTTTGGAACAAGTGTTAATCAGGCTGATAGGCCTAATCTGATTTGGTGTCTCCGATTCCTTAACTTTGGGGATCAAAGATATAATCCCGCTGTTAAGTTGGGTAGGCATTGAGCCTTCTTTGAAGGCCATGTCGATCATATCAAAAAGGAGCGCTTGGACCGTATCCCAATTATTTTGATAAAAAGCAATTGAGATTCCATCAGGGCCTGGTGCCTTCATGGGGTGCATTTGGTTTAATGCTTCTTTTATTTCCTGCAGGTTGATGGGCTGTTCCAAGAAATGTAATGAATGAGATGATAGTAAAGGAAATTGACCTCGTACCCTGTATCTTAGGGGTTGATTTGGTGCAGGTGACCTCTGTTCCTGTTGATAGATCTGTTTGTAGTACGCAGTGATCTGTTGTTTGATGACGTCTGAATCTGTTGTCCATTGACCATCACTGAGCTTGATCTTCTTGATACTTTTCTTAGTTTTCCGTCCCTTGTGAATTGCATGGAATGTCCTGGAGTTTTTGTCACCTTCTGTTAACCATATATTCCTTCTGGATTGGAGTTTAAGCTCCTCTTGTAGTGTAATGGCCTCTTCTAGATGGATTCTGAGCTTCAATTCTAAGTCCCAAATTCGTTTGGGGGGATTATTGGGGAGACTATCTTGTATTCCTTGCAATTATCTTCTTGTTTAAGTCTCCAAAGTAATTGGTCTTCCAATCATCGATTTGAGAGTGCATTGCTTGTATGGCGGTGGGCAGATTGGGTTGTTTGTCCCACAGTGTTCGTAGCCATTGTTGCCAACGTGTGTGATGTTCCTAGGCTATGTAGTACCTGAATGCTTTAGTCTGTGCCATTTGGTGTCCTGATTGCCTTATGATGGTGAGTAAGATTGGGCAATGGTCGGAGCTCATTTTGGGCAGGTGTTTGTTTTGTAAATTCATGGCCCAATTGATCGCTTCATTGTTTGCCAGGGCTCTATCGAGCCGTGTATAACATCTATTGTTGGACCATGTAAAACGTGACCCAGTAAAACCCAGGTCTTGCATGTTTGCATAGGATATCCACCTGCTGAACCTTTTACATCCTTGTCTGTGAGGACTGCCCATTTTTTTCCTCTTTATGAGTATAAGCGCTGAAATCTCCCATTACGATCCAAGGGGAAGTAATTGTGCCTGCCAAGAGTGTTCGTCTAGTCCAAAGATCTCGTCTAACTGAGGGGTTTGGGCTTCCATAAATTGCTGTGAGTAAAAAGTTAAACTGATCGGGAAGAAGAACATTTAGATGTAAAAATTGCCAATGAGCAAGGATAGTATATACAATGATAGGAGGATGCCACATTACCCAAATGCCACCACTATATCCGAATGCATCTACCCGACGTGAGTTTTGAAACCCCAGCTCTTGAATTGTTTTTTGTGCAGCAGAGCCGCTAATTCGAGGTTCAATTAATATAGCTATTTTGACTTTATGCAGGTGAATAAGATGCTTCATGACTGCTTTGGTATTTTTATTGGCAATACCACGACAATTCCAACATATGATTGGTGTGTCCATTGGAATAATGATTGGTAGATTTAGCCGGATGATTCCGGTAAAAGCGCAACATCCTGCAGCATGTGATCTTCATGGGAGTCAGGAGGCTCCTCTTGAGGTTCAAAGACGTCAGCAATACGATCCCCTCTATCTAATAAATGACAAATTTCCCTCTTGTCGAGGAGAGGGTTTATTGTTACCTGTTTAGAAAGGATTATACCTTGCTGCTATTTTGGGGTAACCCTCATTACCTTGTTGGGATCTGGGTGTTGGACATGATGGACTATGTGGTTGGTGGTGCTATCCATGGTATCATCCTGTTGCTGGCCCTTTGTGGGCTGCGGACCTTCTTGAACAGTGGTGGGAGGTTGCTGTTGCACTTGTCCTATTTGGGCCGGGAGGTGCTCTACCTGTGCAGCAGTGTTGGGCGTGGGTGGAGTGAGCTCAGCTTGCATGTGGGCATGTTCTCCCTTTTTAGTCCATACTGGGTCCACCTGTTTTGCAGCAAACCTTCTCTTGATCCTAGGCTGTTGGGCCTTGGATTTAACCTGTCTTTTGTTGGGTCGTTGTTGAAATGTTGTGTCTGGTGAATGTGTTTTAAAATTGAAAGATATGTTACTGACTTCTTGTGCCAGCTGGGCTAAATCTTGTTCTTCTGACAGGACCTGGAACCTTGAAGAAGTGGAGGGGCGATTTTATCCTCTTTTGTTCCCTGTAGCTATCTTTTCATTCTGTCCTTGTGGTAGCTTATGCTGGAACTGATTTCGCCCCCCTTTTTTCTGAGCTATCATCCAAGGTCTAGGTTTGCTGAAATCTTCCCGTTGTCCTGATTTGATGGGCTGTGGTTTGGGAAGTTGTGCCGGTGCTGCAGGCACATGACCAGGCTATAATCCCTCAACTGCCGAGGTCGATGATGAAGCTCCGGTGGAAAAACTTCCGGCAACGGGGTTTGCTGTGGCCTGAGATCGCTCTGCAACAACCTCTTTGCCCTTCCTGATCTTTTCTGCTATCTTGGGGCAATCCTCCTTGGAATGCTCGTAGGAGGCACAGTCAAAGCAAATACGGTAGAGTGATTCATATTGAACCGGGTATGATCGATTATCTACAGTGATGTTCCACACAAGTGGTTCATTAAGGTTAATCATAACTGCAAGTCTGGCAAACTTACCTTTCTTATTTCCAGAGGTGTGGACGTCGGCTTTAATATATTTGCCAATGGGCTTAGAAATTTCGTGTAGTATGGCCTCATGAAAATAGTGAGGCGGTAACCCTGGGATATGCATCCATGTGGTTACTGCGTTGATATGGTCTGATTTAGTATCAAAGTGCCTATGCCATTGATGCACGGTGATATAGTGGCCCTTAACAACCCACGGTCCTCTAAGAAGAACTTTGAGATAATCGTCATTACATTGAAACTTAACCAGGTAAAAGCCCTCGTCTGTGTCTAATATTTCAAATTTGTGTTTCGGTTTCCATA
>JANQBM010000220.1:29873061-29890077 GCA_025594535.1 Erythroxylum domingense
GTTTTCATTTTAAACTTTGATTATTTATTTTGTGTGTTCTAACTCTTTGTTCTTATTGTAGCACTTTACGAAAAATTTAAAAGATCTATTCAACCCCCCCTTCTAGATCGCTTTCACGGTTGACGTTGACAATACAACGACTACTCGACGGGAACCAAATTGGAGGTGGAAGATAGGACCATATTTTTGAGCAAGATTATGGAAAATACGATGCATTGGTGGTTTTAGGAGATGGACGTGACCCAAAAAAGGGAGTCGAGGTGGGCTAGGAGGAAGGTTTCGTAATTGGGACTTTTTTGTTCGATATAATTGGTGAGCCAGAAACAGGAATAAGAAGAGAGGAGCTGCGAGGTAAACGATAGTTTCTGCCATTTTTTGGTCTCTTTTCCTCAGTTACGGTTTGTGATCGTTTCTCAGAAACCAGTCTTTATATAAGCAAGGAAGTGTTTTGACATGGTTTTAATTGATTTCTCTTTCATTTTAAACTTCATTAATAAAGAAGCATGTAATAGGAAATAATTTTCTTGATTATAAACTACCTAGATGGATTACTTAACATTTCATCAATTTTATACTCTATATAACTTAAGTAGATGGACTACTTATCTGGTAGCTGCTTGCAATAGGACCAACAATATCAACTCATCATGTCCTTAGCTGTAAGAAACATGTAAAAGATTTGCACGGTTTGAAATCTGTTTACTTTGTTTGTTAACAACTCCAATTACCTATAATCAATCATTACTTTTGATGTTTAAGGTATCTGTTTTAGAATTCAAATGGGATTAAAGAGTTAAATGAAAAAGATCCATATATTTGTGTCTACATCACTTAATTAATCATATTAAATTTTATTTTCTTTGTTACATAAATTATTGCGCTATTTTATCAATATTATTGTATTATTCATTGTATCTTACCATTTTCTTAGGTGCCACATCAAAGATTTAATTCCATCTATTCCTAAAATTTAATTATATGACATAGACACACGGAATACAATAATTCTAGTATACCAAACTGATAAGACCAAAATGCAATACTTAGCTCCCAAAAGGTAGTCAATGTAAAAAATGGAGAATATTGAACTCGTTGTGGAAACACTACAACAAAGACACCATTTCCCTACGATTTCTTTTGCGATGAAATCAAATTCATCACCAAAAGACTACATATCGCGACATTTAAAAGTATTCGTTACTAAAACTTACCATTTAGTGACGAAATCACAAAACGTCGTCCAAGGAAAAACCTTTAGTGACGTACAGAGAAAATCGTCGCCACATCATGCACAATGAATGATGATTTTTGATATTCATCTTGAAATAATGCAATCGCGATAAAGTTTGAAAACGTCACCATAACTTGTCCAACATTTGGTGACTAATCCCTTAAATCGTCACTAAAGATTATATATTTTGTGACGATATTAAGAAGCGTCACCAAAAGGTCAGTATTTGGTGATGAAAGTCCCATTTCGTCGCAAAATCTTATACATTCAGCAACGATTTTTGGAATTTTTCACCAAATTTTCACATTCAATGACGAATTATAAAAATTATCGCTGAATGTATACATTTGGTGACGATGTTTAAAAATCGCCACTAAATGATTGACATTTTCATAAATTATTAAACTAACATTTTTATAATTTATTATAGTTAAGATATGTTTTATTGGAGATTTGTTTTGAATGTTTACAACGTATTATTGAAAAAAAAACTCACATCATATTTTTAAGTATTAAACAGTAGTATTAATTAATCATTAGTATTTACTAACATTACAGAAGTTAGAAATAAAAAGTTTAAATAATTTTATCAATATAATAATACGATATATGGAGTAATACGAGTTTTGAAACAGAAGTTACCCAATTCATACACTTATAGAACTATAACAATAACAGTCCACATTAAATACTACAAGACTTAACCCCTAAGTAGTAGATATGTTGTTTGAAAAATTATTACAGATACAACAATAAATAAACTTTAAAGGTGAGTTCAGTTGATTGACTCGCTAACTAATAATGATATAATTATTTATTTGGATTCCAAGTAACATAAGAGTCGGTAAAGTTAAATGAGTCCCCGATGTTTGGATTCCCTAGAAGGGTCATTGCACATTCGAACGCACCAATTGGAACAGTAATAGTTGTTTCCTCAAGTGTAGGGTTTTTCACACCCTCTTGCAACAGTTTTTCTGCTATAGCTAAATTTGTAGAGGATGCAGTGAATAAATCACTAGATTTAATACCTAAAACGTAATCAATAAAGAAGTTAGATATTATCATATTAGTAAACCGCTAAATGAACTAAAATTGGAGTGACATACATACGTGCATGAGTAGACGAAGTATTCAGAATTGATGAAATTTCCAAATCAACAGATTTTTCTAATCCTTTACAGACTATTGGGACATCGCTCTCCTCCATGGCCATACATGTCATATTCGAGACTCAAGGAAGCTTAAAAAAACATGTAGTATAAATCATCAAATTTGAATATATATAATAGCTTCATAAAAGGAAATGAGATGTACATAATAAGGAAAGTGACATTGTTCGGATGATACTAAACACCTTGAAGCAGAAGATCGGCTATAGAAGGCAAACGATGATTAGTATATAAAGTAGAGATTTCATCTGCATTGTCGAGTTTTCTCAGTAGGGACAATTTTGCCACATTCCTTCTAATGGAATGAATTAGGGTCATCCAGAACTAATCTCCATGTCGACGTTTCTTCATTAACAATGGTAAGAGGTAAATTCTGTAAAAGTTGTTTTAGAATAAAACAATGATATGTTTAACTCCAATTTCGATGACAACTAAAACTAGTCCAGTTTAGCACTTATACATCTTCAATCTGCCTAATGATATGAAAGTTACCCTTACTAAAAAGTAGAATATTCTTGAAACAATTTCAAGAGTATACAGAAACAAAGCTTTCATGAGATTAAATGTTAAACTTCAATGGGAATATAGACATAAAGAAATAAGAAAGACAGACAGTAAATGGTGGCGGGAGATATATGGTGAAAACAAACTATAAAATTTTAAAGTATTGCTAAGATAGAAGATTCATAGTTTTCAACAGTCCTAGTTACTGAAATTGCTTAGATTTAATTTTAAAATCATATATAAAAATGGAATGGATAACATTGTTAATGGATTGTCTAGAGTATAACACTATTCAAATACATATCGTTATAGAAATTTCATCGAATACCTTATAGACATGACAAACTCATCCCAAGATTTAAATACAAATCATATGTTTTCCCTTCCATCACTAACATTAACACATTCTATGCTACTTCCATTCACAGACAACTTAAAACCATGTAGTGAATGCATATATAATCGTCCGTTCAAAGAACAACCTATGTACAAGTCTACACAAAGAACGTCCAGATCTACCTTAGGAGGATAAAAATCACAATTTTTATATTTAATAATGGTAAAATACTTGTTTTCTTTCTCCCGCTGTCTCGAGAGCCAAATGCAAACATCACAGGCAAATAGGAGAAAATCCATCGAAGAGATACTAAAACTTGTGAGAAACCAAGATTGACAAACAAAGAGTCGATCTAATCAGTAATAGATGTAGAAATGAAGACTGTAACTAAAAATACAACAGATAGTAAAAAAGCACTGACAGGATTACAAACCGTGTTTTAATAAAGTCAATGACTTTGATAAATGGGTAAGACGTCAGAGATCGCTGATCTTGGGAAGACTTGACGGAGACTACAGAGGAAGAACTGAGTTTCATATAAAGGTAAAGTTTTTTTAAGAAAAATAAAGAAGTAAAGAAAATGCTTAGGTTTTGGCGATGTTTTCTACAATTTGTAGCAAATTTATACTTTTAAGCGATGATTTAATTGATTGGTAGAAAAAACGTGTACATTTTGCGACATTATAGGTGTTCCATAGCTAAAGCTTGGAATTTTGCGACGAATATTAGATTCGTCGCAAAATGTTGGAGATCAGAATAATATAACTACCTCGTTTTCTATGTAGTTCCAAATGTATTGGCGACGGTTATCATTTATCGTAGCTAAATATTTTGCATTTTACAACGAATTTTGTTTTTATCACTGAATGTTGCAACGGTAAAAAAAATTAGGTAGGACGACGTCATTTATGGACAAACGATGTCGTCCCACCTAAGTAAAAATCAAACCCGTTGTGCCCTACCCCGCCCTCTCCCGCTCCATCTTTCCTTGGTTTCTCTCAAACAAAATCCATTTTCTTCGGTTTCTTCTATTGTTCTTATCGATTTTGTGTTGTTATCTTTGCCATCTGTCGTCTCTTTTAGTTGAGCTTGTTCTGGTAAGTTTGTCTTCGATTTGTCGTAGGTTGGTTTTTGAATTTGTTATGCATATCGATTGTAAATTTGTTATGTTTTCTTCGATTTCTTGAGTTGTTGGCATGGATTGAACAACTATGTTATTGGGTTTGTGTTAAAGTGTGTTAATCATGGTGAAGAAAGGGAACTGAATGAATGAATGGTTGAAGTTAGGTGTGTTTTATGTTCTGCCTACAAGGTGTTCGATGAAATGCATGTTCCAACGTTTTGTGTTATTTTTTGTCTAAAATTGAAGCAACAAAAAACCATTATAAAATAATGATCCAAAGCAACAAATATCCATTATCAAATAATGATCCAAACATTAAAGATAACCAAATAATGTCCAAGAGCTATGGAAATCTAAAAGATTACTAAATAAAACATTAAAGATTAAGTATTATTGCAAGTGAAAAATGGCCCCTAAATAAATCATATTGGCTTATGTAATTACATTAATTGGAAGAATGTTTGACTTCTATTTTTTCATTTACACTTCTTACTTTTTATAAGAGAAGGGTAATTGAAATCCTCCAAGAAAAGTTAAAGCTACAGAAGTTGACACATCGAGCTTAAGGAGATTATTCCAAAGTTTCTTTCTAATTGAAATATTATTAGATGTATAGATGAATGAAAATTGTATTTTAGTTGAGGAAGGGACTATATTGATCTCAAGATGAATAAATTGATAGGAGCATAATTACATTAAGGAAAGGTTAAAAGCCACCAAAATTAGTTCATTTTAATGGTGTTGATGTTTGTTTAACACCAACCAAGTTTTTTCTTTGAATAGGTAGTTCTAGTTATTATTTGATGCTTAAAGGAATAGTTCAATCCTTTTTCATGGTATAAGATTATAGACGTATTAGGAAGAGATGGAGTTGGATAATGTGAGATAGGCCTTTTTTTTATTGAATTATTGAATTAACATTGTTTGAGAGCTTTACATAATCAACAATTTTAAGGACTCTAATCATTAGTCTCCATACTTTAGCAGAGTTGCTTTTAGAGATTTCCATTGATAGCTCACTAGGATATTTGCTTAGATGATGCTACCTTCATAGTTAAGTTTGAAGATCTTTAAAGTTTTTAATAAATACTTGTTTAGTTCAACTTTTATACAAACTTTATCATGTCTTCTTTTCTTTATTGGAGCCATATTTTCATCCAAGAAAATAAGTTTGCCTATTATATTAGGTAAATAGTTAAGTCCCTCACTAATAGTTACCTATTATAATGTACTTAATGATGATGATTTTCTTCATCTTGATTATGATGATTGAATGTAAATTTCATTGTTTGTATTGTTTCAAATGTTAATAAGATAACTATAGGTCTTATGTTGTTAATGTTGTAGTTATGTTAATTTACGATGACTATAAGCATATTTTTAATGTTTTAGTTATGTTTTTGCAGTAGTTCAAGATTTTGACAAAATCTTAATCATGACAATTTCTATAAATAAATTGTTTTTGTTGTTTGAAATGTTAAGAACATAATTATCTGATGTTGATGTTTTACACAAGTTCATTATAATGAGACCTGATTAAAACAAAAGAAAGAGGGTAGTGACGGGTGATGAAGTTTCTCCCATAGAACAACTAGCAATTGCTTCAACAAATGAGGAAAGTCAGTAACAACAACCTTTACCAACATCATCTAGTAGTCATGAGGGTCTTTAGGTCAGTTATTAATAACCAAACATATTTACATTTATTCTCTCATTATATGTTTACTGTGTTTTTATCATTATGTTTTTTTTCAGGTTTTAATATTGGCCTCAAAAAATGAGGTAGAGATAAGACAAAAGGAGCTGAATTACAAAGGATGAATGTTGCAATGAATACCAAGTTGTCAGTGACCATTGACACCACGCAAAGGAGCCCAGTGGATAAGATCCAAGCTAGAAAATTGGCTAACGAGTTGGGTGTCATTGTGAGGAATGACTTGCCTTACTTTCAGCATGTCAGGCAATTAAAGGAAGACAATTTGCTGCAAAATGCTTTGGATAAAGTTTCGGTAATATTTCTCAATTAACTTCATTATATGTATAGCAGTTTTACTTAACTAAAATAATAATTTATCTAATAAATGTTTTCACAGATGACGCTCAATATCGTTGATATCAACACGCCTGAGGTTTCAAGCAGTGTTAGTTTACTGTTGAAACAAAGGGTGAAGGATCATCAATATCGACTTCATAAATATTATCAGTCTTTCCCTTTCGAGGAAAAGGCAAGGAGACATATTCCGGAGCTGGTGACTGAAGAAAATTGGAATAAAATATGTAATTATTTGGCTTCAGTGAAGGTTCAAGTTAGTTTTTTCTCCATATTTCCTTCCATTAGTTATGTTTAAACATCTCATAACTACATCTCTTAATTTAGGAAAAGTGTGAGAAAGCCAAGGCCAACAGAGAAAAATAAAAACTCCTCATAACACCGGATCCAGGTCATTTGTTGTCGTCCAACAAGAATTTGTAAGTGTAAATTTTTTAATACAATAAATTCTAATTAGTTATAATTTTCTAAATTCATATTATAGAGTCAAATACAACTCAAGGGCAAGAATGTGATAGGATCATACTGTACAAGCACATACACTACAAGAAAGGTCAAGGCTAGACGTCTGAAGAGGCACAAAGTAATTATGTAAGTACAAATAAATTAATATTACAATTTATTTTTCTATGTAATAGTAAGTAATTATTTTTTAGTTAACTCGATTTTCTACTAATTGTAGGAGAAGATGCAAGAGTTGTTGCAGATGTCATTGGCTGAGGGGAATCAGCCCAATGTCAATGACATTTGCAACAATGTCCTTGGTATACGATTGGGCTATATCAAGGATCTTAGGTATGGCCCTAAGCCTATTAGTGCCTCTTTGCCCCGACCAGCATTATTGACAGCTCTTCAAGAGGAGAATAAGACACTGATGACTAAGTTAGATCATAATATTAAATAAGTTAACAAGCTAAAAAAATTTGTTGAACAAATACTAGTTCTACATATGTTAATGGTAGTGACTTAAAGACTCTTAGTTTGTAAATGATGTGTAAATATTTCTTATATATAATGCATCCCATTTTATATGTTTATTTTATTTCAATTTATTATTATTTAAAAAATATGTCACTGACATTAATTATAAAATGAATAATTTTAATATTTCAATCTGTCTTAAAATTTGTAATAAATTCAAAATAAATTCGTTTTAAACAATTATAATAATTATTAAATTCAAAATTTTAATTTTGTCACTAAATAATATTAGCTACCAAAACAAATTCGCCACAAAAAGTTTTTAAAATTGTAATAAATTAAAATAAATTTGTTTTTAACAATTATAATAATTATTATATTCAAAATTAAATTTTGTCACTAAATAATATTAGCTACCAAACACATTTCGTCACAAAAGATTATTAGCTACGTATACAGTGTGTGACTAAAAAGGTTTCGCTACAATAACAATTTAGTAGCTAAAAGAGTTTTGTTTCAAAAACAAAAACGTCACAAAAACTTATTAGCTACCAAAACATAATTCATCACAAAAAGTTTTTACCTACGTTTAAAAAATGTCTCTAAAAACGTTTTCCTACAACAAGAACTTAGTAGCTAATATATTCTACTACTAAAATAAAATCGTCACTAAAAACAATTAGCTACGAATAAAGTTTAGTAGGGAAAAAGTTTTATCCACGAAAAATAAACGTCGCAGCAAACTATTTACGATATTTTCTATTATCGTCGGTTATACTTTTTACCATCGAATTATTTTTATCAAAAATACCTTTTCACAACAACTTCAGGAAAACATTCGCGAATGTTGTTTTGCTACCGGGATTCAGCGACGATTTTGGCAACGATATTATTTCGTCAAAAATTAGTTTTTGCGACGATTTGTCATTCTTTAGCGATGTTTAATTTCATCACTAAATGTCCTGTTTGTTGTAGTAAAAGGTAGAACATAAATTATTATGAAGCTTTCACAGTATAAAATTTTTAAAAACTTATTATATATTTTTTAAAAAATATTTTAGTATTTTTATTATAGAAAGTCAGTTTTCTCTTTGTAATATCTTAAGAAACAGTACACCACCTTTGACTTTTAATATAAGCTATCTCTATGGACCATTGATAACAAAATTATAGATAGCTTGATAGGATTATCAGCAATCAAAAGAGTGAAAAACCATAGGTAGAAAAGTCTTAAACAATTAAATTCATCATGGACATGTGAAATTTTCAAGGTCGGAAAAGATTGACAAAAGGGAGATAAACATCAAATCGTGTTTGACATTACGAGGCTTCTCATCTTTTAGAATTGATACACATTAAACTCATGCATTGTGTTTATTTTTAAGGGTAGTATTTTATATCTGTCAAGAGAAATAATGAATATATAAGAAGACTCATATTTTAATTTAAAATATTAAATTATAATTTTTTTATATAGAAACTTCTCTATTTATCAGTTTATTTCTAATGTGATCATTTAATACTCTTCCCTTGTATCAAACATTTGCTTCTTTTTATTTCTCAAGTTATATGACCAAGTTTTTAGTCTTATCACACATTCATATTCTACTCGTGATCTTTTAGCATATTTTACTTCAGTATCTTATTTAATTTATTTTTATTGATAAGATCAATGAAGATAATCAATTTAAACTTTAATTTTCTTATGTTATATGTAATTATTAATTCTATCCTAAAGATTTATTCATCTTTTGTATTCAAATGATTCATGGTATATTTAAAGCCAAAAGAAATATAAAAAAAGGCACAAAATAAGGTGCATTAGATTAATAGAACTAACAACAATAGTTCTAATGATCAGGAATTGGAACATTAAGTGAAATTTTCAACTTTTATATTTTAAGAATGCAATTCAGTAGACGTTAGTGTAGTTTCTCTTCACTAGATATTAGTACTAGCTATAGTTATTATTGGCTAACTTTCTTTATCTTAGTTGAAGGAAGTTGAAGCCCTTAGAACTTTGTAGATTGAGAGATAATTGGATTTTATCTATTCATATATTGAATTATTCTTCTATTCTTTTGTGTTTATGATTATTTTTATTGATTTTTTATGAATTTTATTAGTTTATGGATTGAAATAATCAACTACTAGAATAAATATTGAATATGTAAAAGTTTACTTTCTTTAATCTTTGTAGTGAATTCACGTTTTTAGTTTACTGCATCAGAAACTATTAACTTTGAAGAAGAGCTTTCAACTAGAAATTATTAATTCCCTTGTGTCATAGGTAATTATTGATTCTATCTTAAAGATTTACTTATCTTTTCTATTCAAATGATTCTTAGAAAATGTATAGATAAAATAAATTAAAAAATCACAAAATAAGGTGCAATTAGAGTGATATAACTGACACCAACATTTATAATAATTAGGTGTGGACGTTTAACAAAAATTTCAACTTTCAGGTTTCGAATATGCAATTAATACATGTCATAATTTGTTTAAACCCTATCTTGACTAAGTATGGATGATAATCAGTGACGATATGATCTTTTGGAGCCAAAGAATTCCAACAAGAAGATCCCAACATCAAAAAAACTTAGGTGTAATACGACTATAAATAAGACCAATTAGGAAAGACATCTAAGTTTTCTATCTCGATTTTCTAGCTTCTCACAAAACTCCCTTTTCTTCTCTTTAGTAGATGTTATTGTAGTTTCTCTTTATACAAAAGTGGAGAATTTGGGAGTGCAAAGATACGAAATCAAAGTTCCACCAAGATTGTCAGTATAGGTGATATTTAAGTTTAGACAAATGTCGGATGCTTACTAACCTTCAGAAATGTACAACACATCCCTGATCTAAGGCGAAGTCTATTATCAGCTAACGTGTTAGATCAAAAAGGATTTTATCAGACTTTCGGGGATACACAGCCGAAGAGGAAACTTCTCAAAATCTATGGCATCGACGATTGAGACATACGAGTGAGAAGGGATTAAAATTGTTAGCTAGTAAATCTCTTATCCCAGTTAAGAAGACGCTACCTCTTAATTCTTGTGATCATTGCTTGGCTAGAAAGCAATATAGTGTCTCTTTCAAGAGAAGATCTATAAAGAAGTCAGAGGTATTAGAGTTGATGCATTCAAATGTTTGTGGCCTAATTAAGCAGGTGTCAAAGAGGTAGCAAATACTTTATTACTTTCATTGATGATGCTTTAAGGAAGACTTAGGTGAACATATTGAACTTTAAAAGTCAAGTATTTGAAACTTTCCAGAAGTTTCATGTCATGGTAGAAAGGGAAGCTGAGAGGAATCTAAAGTGTTTAAAGGTTATTATACATCATATGACATTAGATATGAAAGGACAAAACCAGGGACTCCACTATATAACAGTGTTGCTGAGAGGATGAATAAAACAATTGTGGAGAAGGTTTGTTGTATGCGCAGAATATCTATATTGTCAAAGACATTTTAGGGTGAAGTAGTCTGAACTACAGTCTACCTGATTAATAGAGCTCCCTTAGTTCCATTGGTTTTTGAGATTCTTGAGAGAGAGTGGATTGGTAAAGATCCCATATAAAACCATTTAAGAGTTTTTTGGATGTAAGGTATTCAGATACGTACCCAAAGATAAGAGAAAGAAACTTAACTAAAAGGTGATATCTTACATCTTTGTTGAATACGATAGTGATTTGTTTGGCTTTAGACTCTATGACCCAAAGAAGCAAAAGGTGGTCAGGAACAAGGATGTGGTATGTAGGAGCATGAGAGAGGTGTTGATCTTCTGAGAGGAGATAATTCATCACACTATAACTCATTATATGGCAATGTTAATTCTTCACTAGTTGTTTAAACTATTTAGTAGTCTTTAAGTGAAGAAGATGAAGTTTGTGACCAAACATATAAAGGTGGTGATCAGATACATCTTGATGATGATAAGCTACATGAACCACATTCAAATAATGTTGAAGACGAATCTATTAAGAATAGTGAGCAGGGCAATCGAATCCAACAACTAATGAAACACAACTTCGAAGGTCGACAGGAGAGAAAAAACCTTCTATAAGATATCCAAGTCCTGAATACCTGTTGGTTTCTACTGAGTGGGAGCTTAAGAATGTGTAAGAGGTTGTATCTTGTGAAGACAAAAATCTATGGCTCGTAGCTATGAAGGAAGAGATAGATTCTTTGAAGAAGAATCATACATATGAGCTTGTAAAGCTTCCAAAAGGAAAAAAAAAACTAAAGAATAAATGGGTGTTTAATATACAGAGAGATAATGACAAGATGATAACGTACAAGGCAAGACTAGTAGTAAAAGGATTCAATCAAAATAAAGGTATAGATTTTGATGAAATCTTTTCACCAGTAGTCATGATGACCTCAATCTGAACAGTTTTGGGTCTAACTGCTTGTTTGGATCTTAAACTCAAACAATTGGATATTAAAACAACCTTCTTATATGGAGATTTGAAAGAAGAAATAAACATGGAGCAGCCAAAAGCTTTCAAAGCTAAAGGTAAGGAAAATTTGGTCCGCAAGTTGACGAAAAGCCTATATGGATTAAGATAAGCTCCAAGATAATGGTATTGAAACTTTGATTCCTTTATGACGGATTATAGTTACAAGTGAACTTATGTCAATGCTTATGTGTATTTTAAGAAGTTCTTAAGTGAGAACTTCATCATTCTTTTTCTTTATGATGATGATAAGATGATTATGTGTCAAGAAATTGATAAAATCCAAAATTTGAAGGAGAATTTGTATAAATCTTTTAATATGAAAGATTTATGACCTGAAAAGCAGATTGAAGGCATGGAGAAAACTTTAGACAAGAAGAGTAGGAGATTGTAATTATCCTAGGAGAGATATATTGAATGAGTGCTAAAAAGGTTCAATATGAAGCATGCTAAGGCATTTAGCATGCGACTGGCATCTCATTTCAAGTTGAGTAAATGTGCACGTCCCTCAATAAAAAAGGAGAAAGATAGTATGTCCTTTGTTTCATACTCAATAACAGTAGGGTCTTTAATGTATGTAATGGTGTGCACATGACTGGATATTGCTTAAACTATTAGGATGGTGAGCAGATTCTTATCAAATCTAGGGAAGGTTCATTAGGAAATAGTTAAATGGATTTTGAGATACTTAAGAGGCATGTTAAAGTGTAGTTTGTGCTTTGATAATAGTGAGCCAACTTTAGAAGTTTTCAGGTTTTCTATTCAAGTTTGTAGGGGGAGCCATCTCATGATAATCCAAGCTACAAAAGTGTGTGGCTTTAACTATGACTGAAGCAGAGTATGTAGTTGCAGTTGAAGCTTGTAAGGAGATGCTTTGGCTGAAAAGGTTTCTTCAAGAGTTAGATATGAAGTAAAGAGACTATGTAGTATTTTATAATAGTCAATGTGTTTTTAACTTGAGCAAAAATACTATGTATCGTTCCTTCGCAAAGCACATAGACGTCAGATATCATTGGTTAAGGTTTATAATTGAAGAGCAATAATTAATGTTGAAGAAGGTTTAAACAGATTTGAATGGTGCTAATATGTTGACTAAAATGGTTCCCAGAAACAAACATAAGCTTTTTAGTAAACTTATCGCGATGTATCTCAAGTAGATCATAGAGAACAACATGTCTTCCCTATAATTTGGGATGGAGGGGGAGATTACTAAGTGTCCAATCTTGTATGCCTTTATTCTTCAAACATTCCTTTACATGTTTTTAGAGACTTACACAGTTGATCTACACGGTCGTATTGTTGGAATGTCAAGTGTGAATAGGAATCTCACATTGGAAAGAGATGGAACTAATGAAGAATATATAAGTGGAAAGGACCCATAAACTTAATGCCTTAAGGTTTTGAGTTAAAGTGTGGTGTCAAAGCTCATGAATATGTTCCCTCATTAGGCTAATATTGAAGATCTCCCATGAAAATGGGCTCCCCAGATCCAACAATTGGTATTAGTGCCGATGGTTCAGGAAGGGAGGAGTATGGAAATAGTAGTCAGATTCCGTGGTTGCCTCCCACGAAAAAAGCAAGGAGACTCCTGATGGGCCCAGACTAGTACAGTAAAAGAGTTCTTGGTGACGCCATATACTCGAGTTGCTAAGAAAAAAAGCCTTCGCTCAAGGGGGAGTCTAAGCCCAATGTGAAAGTTCACACTTGAGAGGGAAATTGTTGGAATGTCAAGTGTGAGTATAAATCTCACATTGGAAAGAGATGGAACTAATAAAGGACATACAAGTAAAAAAAAAAAACTCATAAACCTAATGTCTTAAAGTTTTAGGTTAAAATGTGATGTTAAAACCCATGAATATGTTTCCTCACTAGGCTCACATTGAAGATCTCCCATGAAAGTGGGCTCCTTAGATCCAACACGTGTAAGTCAAGGCACGGGCGTGTAGCACTCTACATTACCATGTATCTGTGGTGACAGTGTCTCTTTATGATCGTATACATCTCCAAGTGAGGCAGTATTGAAGATACATGAGCACTTACACTATGTAAGTGAAAAAAAAAACTATTTCGTGATATAAAAGAGAAAAATATACAAGTTCTTGTAAAGGGTGCGACCATAAGGTTCAAAAGTGAGGAAAAATGGAAAGATGACAAGTAGTATTATATTCTCATCTCCTTTTTTATTGTTTTTAGGAATTGGTTTGAGTGCTTGTTAATTGTTACATCAACTTTAGTTTCAATCCTCAAATTTTGCAAGACAACTTGTTGATGGAAGTGAAGGATCAATTTTTGTAAATCTTTATTTGAGTTTAATGGATCTACTTGTCAATTTGGCTTGTAGTTTTTCCCTCTATACTGGAGAGTTTTCTGCGTACATCTTTATGTTTGTTTAGTTGTTAAGTTTCTTATTTTCATACTGATTTATTGGTATAAATTGAAGAACATTTTTTGTTCTCAATACTTTGGTTAATTTTTTAGAAAGTGGTGTTATTGTCTCTCAATACATAATTCTCTTACGGAAAACAGCGTGTACTCATAGTTTTTTCTAGTAGTTGATTGACTCTTTCTATATACATATATAATTGTTTTAGAATTATTAGAAAGAATTAAAAGATTAAGAGAATAACCTATTAGTAACTAAAAAGGAGATAGTTTGGGAGTTCCGAAGACATCTCTAATAAGTTCATTTTTGCTGCTCCATTGAACGATTATACAGCATATATAATATGTACGATGATAGCAAATGCAGAAGACTTAAAACTTCTTTTGTAATTTTATTTATTTTAAAATATTTTTACCTTATAATATTAAAAAAATTATGTATCAATTTTAGAGATATGTATAATTGTTATGAAGAACCGGACGAGGTCTGCACATGGCCTCTAATGGGATGATCTTAGGCGTAGTAATACCAACCCTTGCTGTCATGTCAATATCCTCGTCGTCAGAGATATTTTTCCAATCGAAGCATTGTATTAGGGTACCCAAAGTCAGCCCCAGAATACGAGAAGCCAACTGCCTTCCAGGGCATGACCTTCTTCCCATTCCAAAAGGGATCAAACAGCTTCTCACGTCCAATACTCCGTCGAATCTTTCAGGCCTGAAAGTGTCCGGATCATCCCAAATTTTAGGATCTCTGTGTAACGTCCATGCATTTGCCAATACCACTGCACCACGTGGGATGACGTACCCTCCTACAATGCAATCATCGGATGCCACGTGTGGATCAATGACAGGTTCAGCTGGGTACAGTCGATGTGTTTCTGAAATGACATTCTGAAGGTACCGTAACTTGGGAACATCCGATTCATCTAGCAAACTAGTTTGGCCAATTATAGAATCTATTTCATCTCTGACCTTCCTCAATACATTTGGATACTTGAGTATGCAAGCCATTGCCCATTCTAATGCTACCGATGTCACGTCACTTCCAGCAAATAAAAGACCCTATCCAAGTCGGGAAAATATAGCTGTGTTCAATTCAAGAAAATTTCATATGGGAAGATCGAAGCAAGGGCACTAGCTAGGGCAGAGTTTTTCATAATTTTATTTAATTACATAAAATGAATGTATTTAATAGTATTGACAATAAGGAAATTATGCTTCAATTTCAAATATGAAAACTTGCTAATGTTAATTTATTTTCAATGCCTCCTCTAAATTAAATTTCTAGCTATGGTCCCTGGATCAAAGTGTTTATGCTTTTCTATATAAGTGA
The DNA here is from genome assembly GCA_025594535.1 of Erythroxylum domingense. NCBI lineage: Eukaryota > Viridiplantae > Streptophyta > Magnoliopsida > Malpighiales > Erythroxylaceae > Erythroxylum > Erythroxylum domingense. Next base: position 29,888,578 of record JANQBM010000220.1, read on the forward strand.
AAACGAACTTTAGAATTTTTCAAAACGAAATTACCAATGCACTTACCAGCAAGTTTGCTTTGATCTTTTCATCTGTCAAAAACTCTGGTTCTGACTTTTGCATGAAAAGCAAACTGTGAGCTAGAGTTTTCATGTTGTCACGATGCGAATTGCTTCTGCACTCATCTAATATATTTTGCATAAATGTGTCGATCCTTTTGGTAAGGTCTATCAACTTGCTCTCGTAACGGCCAAAGTTAAACCAATTCCATAATGGAAAGTAATCTCCAAGATGTATTGGATCAAAAAAATGTGGTAACTCAAAAAGTAGTTGTTTGAACTCATTTGCCTCCTTCACATCAGTCACATCGTCACCGAAGTACCTTTTACCTGTGATCAATCTCATTACAATATTAAACGATAGATCCTGAAATGCTGATTGTAATTCTACCTTAGCGAAAGCTTGCAAGGATTCAGAGGTTAGTTTGGTGATAAGTCGCTTAAGTTCGTCTTTTCGAATGTTGACAGTCTGATTAAGGCGATGATTTGACAAGAGTTCCAAAGTGGCAATCCGGCGTAGGTTTCTCCAATATTCACCGTATTGTGAGACATCCATGGCAGTGTTATTGTAACCAACATGCTTGGTCACCAGAAGCTTGGGGCGATTGGCGAGAATGACGTCGTTTTTGTTGAAGCATTCTTCAATGGTTGACGTTGACGATACAACGACTACTCGACGGGAACCAAACTGGAGGTAGAAGATAGGACCATATTTCTGAGCAAGGTTATGGAAAATACGATGCATTGGTGGTTTTAGGAGATGGACGTGACCCAAAAAAGGGAGTCGAGGTGGGCTAGGAGGAAGGTTTCGTAATTGGGATTTTTTTGTTCGATAGAATTGGTAAGCCAGAAACAGGAATAAGAAGAGAGGAGCTGCGAGGTAAACGATAGTTTCTGCCATTTTTGGTCTCTTTTTTGGTTTGTGATCGTTTCTCAGAAACCAGTCTTTAATTATATAAGCAAGGAAGTGTTTTGAAATGGTTTTAATTTATTTCTCTTTCATTTTAAATTTCATTAAAAGAGAAGCATGTGATAGGAAATAATTTTCTTAATTATAAACTACCTAGATGGATTACTTAACATTTCATCAATTTTATACTCTTATTTAACTTAAGTAGATGGACTATTTAGCTGGTAGCCGCATGCAATAGGACCAACAATATCAACTCATCATGTGCTTAGCTATAAGAAACATATAAAAGATTTGTACGGTTTGAAATCTGTTTCCTTTGTTTGTTAACAACTCCAATTACGTATAATCAATCATTACTTTTGATGTTTAAGGTATCTGTTTTAGAATTCAAATGGGATTTCAGAGTTAAATGAAAAAGATCCATATATTTGTGTCTACATCACTTAATTAATCATATTAAATTTTATTTTCTTTGTTACATAAATTATTGCGCTATTTTATCAATATTATTGTATTATTCATTGTATCTTACCATTTTCTTAGGTGCC
>JANQBM010000220.1:29914599-29936947 GCA_025594535.1 Erythroxylum domingense
TCCGAAAATTAATGTCTAAGAAAACATAAATAAGGCCTATTTATAATGGCCGCAAACCCTAATCCGAATCCTAACAAAATTAGGAAAATAAAAAACCGAAAAATAATAAAATAGTCTTTTTCTAAAAAAACGAAAAATTGGGCCCCTATTTAGGTCTTTTTTCACATCCTGCCGCAAACTTTGCCGCGGTTAAGATATTCCATGTAATCCAAAACTAACTAGTTCGCATCACAATGGGTGATTTTCACCTAATGTTTTTCACGGTGGTGACATCAATCAATGGGATCGTCACTCAACCATCACTAGCGTCATTCGCCCTGGTGAGACATGCCTCAAGTGGCTTTTGAGCCACTTATTTGTTTAATCCATAAACCCAATAAATGTTGACAAACTTAGAAAACAACATATGCATAAAATCATAATGAGCAAAAAGCATGAACAGTGAATACGCATAGGCAAAAAATGCAAAAAGGAGATCCAAACAATGTTTACAATAAACCTTCCAGAATCATCGCATACGTACAGTAAACTATGATTTTTCTAATTTGAGGGTTTTTATTGTTGAGAAATAAAAACCATGCAGAAGGTAGAGAGACAATAAGAATGCCAAATTAATTTCCAGAAACCCAGAAACCAAAATGCAAGGCACACAAAAACAATTTTCAGAACCAACTTATAAGCATCGTATATGCTCTCTAGGGTTTTTAATTTTTAAGAAATTAATTTTAATTACACATTAATTATTTTAGAAATTTTACCTTTATTATCAAAACATCAAATGTAATTAAATTAATATACAAAGACAAAGAAAGATTTTTCATTAATTAAATAATAATGTTATAATCAATTGCATCCAATTAATTGGCTGCAAGGACATAAACTATCGTATATCAGTTTAAAATGCTTATGCTTTATTTTTTATTGTAACTCAAATTTTAGGATGAATACTATAACTATAAAGAGTAAGAGAATTAATACTCCAACAAATAGTTCACTCTACGACTCAATTCCCTTCACACTGAGAAATCTATGAAAAATATTTAATATCTTAATAGTTATCAATCTTATTTTTCTATAATAAGTTTGCACTATTCATTCACCATCTCTGCATTATACTTTTTCTAAATGTTTTATCGCTATCATGTAGTCTCACTCGCTTACGATTTGAAGTTTGGATGCGTGGAAAAATAATTTAAATAACTTTATTTTCTACACATTCTTATATAAATAGAAATAAAAGGAAAGAAAAAAAAAGAAAAAGAAACTTAAATTCTATTTGTCTATATATTCTCTTTTATTTTTTACTCAGTTTTTAAGTTAAACTGATTTTAGTATCAAAGTACTAATGTCAAAATAATTTCCAACATTATTTTATAAAAATTGCATAAACAACTCCAATAAAACAATAAATAACTAACTCAAATATGTAAAAAATATATTTATACGATGATAAGATTATAAATATAGATATCTATAGACTTCAATCATAAATTCATTCGATGTAGATTCTATATAATTTGGAAACAATTTTTTTACTAATCAATAGTAAGATTGTGTATTATTAGATCTTTTTATACCCTGCACCTCAGTAGAATATTTACTAGTTGTTGTTGTTGTTTTTGTTAGATTCCATATAATATAAAGGGAAAAGTTGGCCACTTTACCTTTTTGAAAAAATAATAAAAATAAAGAAAATATAGTTATATTTAAGTTATAAATTTAAAGAGTTCGTAATGTAAGAAGTTTTAAAAATAAACTCTGTCCTCCCTCAAGCCAAAACTTGTATACCAAAAACTAAAAAAATTGAATTATTTCAGTATATGGTTTGATTCATTGATGAAAATTTTAATATATGTGCCCAACTCAAATGTATGCGACCAATCCGCACAAGTTGACCCGCTCGTCCACTCGGCCTTTGGAGAGTGGCTTGAAACCCTAATTAGTGGATTGGACCAGGCCCAGGCCCATCTAAAATCTCTCAAATGCCGCTAACCAACCCACTTAATTCGAGTCGAATTATAAAGTAATTCGGGTCATTGGACTCGGACTCGGACTCGGAGTTCTCAAATAGAGAAATAATTTAGATGAATCGACAGAGTTTATGCGGAGCCTACTGGGTCTAATCTCGTTCTTTCTACGTTCTATTGTTATGAATTGGATTCGCTTGCTTACTTTATTCCAAATATCTTGTCGGTGTCAAGAATACGGTCTCCGGTGAACGGAGTAGCTAAACTAAGGTATGCAAATGGAGGAAGGAGAGAGTGAGAGAGTTACAGAAGTGATCTACGAGACACGCTATCACGCCTCTTCAAGGGTTTGCTCTTCTGAGTGCCCTCGTCTTCCTTCTAATAAGGTTTGCTTTGACATTTCTTCTCTCTTTTTCTTCCTTATTGGATCCTATCTTCGTTTTAAAATCGTTCTATCTCTATTTGGTACTTGTTGGCATTGAAGTTTTCAATTTCTTGTCATTAGAAGTCCCCAGTCTTTTCAATTTTTATCGCAACAGCATGATCGATCTTTTTGTTTGTTTATCTCAGGTGATAGATAGCTGCAAAGGAGGTTTTCTATCCCTTTTCTTGGCTAGAGGTAATTTCAATTCGGTCGAGTTTTTTTCTTTCTTTTTTTTTTCTTTTGTTCAGCTACAGGGGATATGATAGATTAACGACTATGGATATATTTGTAAAATTAGAATGAATAGATTGCAGTTGTTACTTAATCTTTTGAATGTTGTTTCTTATTTGTTCCAACAGTTGGGCCATTTTCAATTGTTTATACATAGAGGCTTAACTGATATCATGTTTGATTCATTTTTAAATTTGAAAATGTTATTGTTATTTTGAAAGAAGATGGACTTTATGCTACTTGGTTTTGATAGTAGTAGGTATTCTTTTTTTTTGTTGGTGGCTTTTGGTTGCTAATAATTTTTTTTTAATATGTTGGTTTTCAGCTAACGCTTGAATGATAGTTGTTTACCTTATGGTTGATTATATCTTGATTGTTGGATTTTAATTAATCCCCACCTTTTCTTTCTTCCTCTTGTTGCTGGTAAGGTATCAGTCAACTTAAAGAGAAATGGAGGGGGAAGAAGGACCAAACAAGAATCAAGAAACCCGCATCCTTGTTTATCTCTCCGAGAGGTGAGCGTGTGGCTGTTGCTACTGGAGATCAGATTACCATCTTGAGGAAGGAGGATGACTACCAAGAACCATTTGGAGTTTTTGCGAGTAAGATTTACTTTGTTGAAGTCACAAATTATTTATATATGTCTTTGTTGATACTGTCCAATTTGGTACATGGGAGTTTTTTGTGTTTCTTTCATTTGTTATGTTCTTCTAAGGCTTTTCTGCATTCAATGACAATTGCGAATATTAATCTTGATCTTGAATTTGGTACTTTCTGCTCATTTTTTTGTGTTAGAGCTATAGACATGCCAACTACTTGTATTAAGTCAATGTTACCCTGTCTTCCTTTTATTTATATATTCTTTTGAATAATTTGCATCACTTATGCCAAGAGCATATAGCAGACAAGAGCCTGCTCATCAATGTACTATTGCAAACTATTTCTCAACCAGAGATAAATTTAAACGTCTAACTCTAAACTTATGCCAACGAGGGAATTTGATGCTCAACATCAAAATGAAATTAAGCATACAGCCTAACAGTTGCATACCAAGATCCCATATCTCGTTGCCATAGATTGCCAGTTGGATCTACTTGCTTCCCTTGCCTTATACATCTGTCCTCAGTAGGTATTCTATTTAGAATGATTAGAAAAGAGACAAAGTTGTTCTTTGTAATTACATTGAAACTGCATGTAATCTTTCACTAGGCATTCTTTGGCTCAGTTGCTCCGTACACTGTAGCTTGCCTTTTTAAAATCACCTCTAGATCTGCAGCCATCTAAGTCCAATCACAGCCTTGCAAAATTGCAGACGCTTTACTCTGGAGACTTATATCTGAGTCACATACTGTTCTAAAAGAGATATTCTTGATTAGGACTATGATGCCAATTATCCATCAGAAATGAGTATCCTTCCGATTCCAAACCTTCGTTTTAGAAGGACCCTAACACTATTCTTAACCTATCTATCTTCCTGCAGTCCAAGTGTAAGTTTCTGGAATTTTAGGACTCTAGAAACTTCTTCCCTTCAGCAATCTTCTGCTTCATAATAAGCATCTTGATTTGAGTTCTTTGTAGGTTTGTATCTGGTCCACCAAATTACCATTTGAGAACAAGATATTTGGCAATGTTTGAAAGGGTTAAAATCTCTCATCGCCATGACTTTCTTGCAACATATTGATGGTTGATTTATGCTCCTTAATGATTCTCTGTTGTGAGTTTTCTAGTTTGTCACTTTAACATTGAATACACTTCATAATCCAGAGAGTTCAGTTTTGTACTTTTTGCTATTTACTTGTGTTGTGCTGAAGCTTTTTTCTGACTCATATTCCATGAATCAGGTAGCAGCCTTGGTACATTTATTTCTGGAGTTTGGTCAGAATCTCATGATATTCTTGGTGTTCTAGATGACACCAATACACTTTACTTTGTCAAAGAAAATGGTGAAGAGATGACAAGGATTACAAACAGGCAATTAAAAGTGTCTCTACCAATAATAGGGCTAATCTTGCAGGATACTTTTGATGCAAAATCATCTTGCTTGTAAGTTTCCATCACAAATAATCCAAAGTTGTGCATGTTTTTATAAATGTTTGCCCGCTATGTCAAACTTGTCAGCTGATTACTCTATCGTGAAAAATTTCAGGTGTAGCTTCATGTTGTTAACAAATGATGGATCTCTTCACCAAATAGAACTCAGTCAAGAATCAAACATTTCAATTGCCCCATTGATAAGCTCAAGCGGTGGCTTAACCACAAAGAGACAATTCCCTAACAATGTTGCTTGCTTTGAATATGATCCAGAGCATTCTCTGCTTCTTGTTGTGGGCAGTACTGTTACTATGCCATTGGCATCTAATGGGGATTCTGGTAAGTTTTAATTTGATTCCTATGCTATTCAGGCATAATATTGATCTGTTAAGGGTTTTCTTGCACATTATTTTACTAGTTATTTTATTGGGCTATGCTGATTTCGTTTCAAAACTGTGATGTTGGGTGACCTGATACTTCCATCATTGAGCACAATTGATCTTTGTCAAACCTGTTGGGAATGAATTTGCATAAATCACAAAACCTTGGGGAATTCTTGCCATCAGACTGTTTTTAAAACTTTTAGTTAAATATGTTTGCTGATTTGTTTATTTTCTTACAGGATACTGTCAACTGTCTCTTTGGCACAAACGTCAGACGTTAGAACTGAAATCACTGTTCACCCTTCAACTTGAAGGCATGTATTTTAAACCACAAGGGTATGTAGGTCATCTAATACAGCCAAAGGTGCTAATGTCACCACAGGGCAAGTTTGTCGCTACTTTGGATATTAGGGGATGCTTCTACATTTTTAAGCTCAATATAGAATGCCACACACTTTCTAACTTTTCTGGCCGAGTGAGTGTCAGAACACCGGAAACAAATAAGCTATCCACTGAGGTTGATGAACCTTTTGGTAACATAAAGGACTTTACTTGGTGGTCTGACCATATTTTGTCTATTGTGAAAGGAGATGGCACATTCACTATGATCAATATCCTTACTGGCATGAGTGTACAAGAGAATAATCCTGTATATTCAATGCCTGTTGTAGAAAGAGTACGACAATTGAAAGGACATGTGCTTCTTCTAGAGTGCAAAATGTGTGGAGAGATTCAAGTTTCATCTGAACATGAGAGGGAATCAAGTGACTCTTCTAAGTTAGAGGAGAATACTGGAGAAGAATGTGACTGTGCTGATATTTTCAGATTGCAATGGAGCCTTATATCAATTTCACAGAGATCTATTCCAGAAATGTATAATATCTTAATTAGCAAACATGACTATCAGGCAGCATTGGACTTTGCTAATCATCATGGCTTGGACAGAGATGAAGTTCTGAAATCGCAGTGGTTACACTCTGGTCATGGAACAAGAGAGATAAATATGATTTTATCTAATATTAAGGATCAAGGTTTTGTAATTTCTGAATGTGTTGATAAAGTTGGACCAACAGAAGATGCAACCAAAGCATTACATGCACGTGGGCTGCATGCAACTGATCAGTTCTGCTTTTCAGAGTCTTATGATTGCGAATATGGCCAAATGTGGAAATTCCGTATGGCTAGACTTCAGTTATTGCAATTCAAGGACAGGCTAGAAACATATCTGGGAATAAACATGGGCAGGTACTATGTCCTCTTGGTGATATGGATGTTCACATTTTGTTGTTCCCTGCTTTTGCTCCCTCCCATAAATTAGTCTTAGAACTCAACTTGGTTGAGATATACAGTTGCATGGAGAGGCACAATAGCGTTTACGTGAATTCTTTTGAAACTACTTTGGCAGAAAATGTTTTATGATAGCTATGAATCATCAGTACTTTGTCTGAACAGTGTATGTGTTCATGTGATTGATGTGCTATTCATGCATGTGATTGTTATCCTGTAGTTGCAGTGATCATTGCTTTTGGTATTAGTTCTACCTTGAAATTTTAGATTCTTGAAATCCAGAAACATGTTAAGCTAAATGCAATTGAGTTTGATGCATATATTCATTGATGGTTTCTTCCCTAGAAGTTTTATGCACCTTTTACAAGTGACAAAAATGCTGTGATTCCTTAAAGCTACAATAGGACTACAATGGTTGTTGCGGCAATTAAGAGTTTCTTTGACACTTTCGTTAGTATGGAGATTTAGTATGTAATATCTACCAAGATTTACCCATGGTTATTAATTGTTGTCTGCATTGTTTTTAGGAATTTGCTACACTTTCGGAAGTCTTACGTTGTTTAACAAAGTTATTTTCTGTGGCTTTTCAATTGACTGAGAGCTTAATGATTTGGTTTTGTGCAGGTTTTCTGCACAGGAATATAGCAAATTTCGCTTTGTGTCTCTAACTGAGGCTGCTGTTACACTTTCTGAAAGTGGAAAAATTGGTGCTTTGAACCTTCTCTTCAAGCGTCATCCCTATTCGTTGCGTCCTTCTATTTTGCAAATATTAGCTGCAATCCCTGAAACAATTCCTGTTCAGACATATAGGCAACTTCTCCCTGGAAGTTCTCCTCCCTCAAGCATTCTTCTTAGAGAAGAAGATTGGGTTGAAAGAGAGGAGATGGTAAGTTACATTAACAATTTATCTGGCAATCATGAGATTGATCTCCAGATCAGAACTGAGCCCATTATTAAGCGTTCCATGGGTTCTCGTTGGCCATCAGTTGATGAACTGTATTTGTGGTATAAGAATAGAGCTAAAGATATTGATCATTACACTGGACAGCTGGAGAACTGCCTTTGCCTTATTGATGTTGCTTGTCAAAAAGGCATTGAATTACAAAATTATAAGAATGATATTTTATATTTACACCACCTTATATATTCTGATGACAACAGTGATGAGATAGGCTTCAATATTACTCTTGTTGCCTGGGAACAGTTTTCTGATTATGAAAAATTCAGAATGATGCTTAAGGAGGTGAAAGAAGAAAATGTGGTCAAAAAGTTGCATGATTTGGCAATTCCTTTTATACAAAGTAGGTTTCATGAGTCAACCTCTATTACTCAAGATCCACCCTCACATGGACAACTCTCATTAGATGAATGTGAATCATTTATGGTCCGATGGCTAAAGGAGGTTGCATTGGAGAATAAATTAGACATCTGCATGAAGGTCATTGAGGAAGGATGCAAGGATTTGCAAAGTAATGGTTACTTCAGGGATGAATTTGAAGCTGTAGATTGTGGTTTGCAGTGCATATACTTGTTCACAGTTACAGATAGATGGGGTACTATGAATGCCTTATTGTCAAAGCTTCGACAAATGCAGGGTAAGATTCATTTCGACATTCTTGTTCAGACAATGCATATTGAAATTTTGTTGCATATCCCTTAGCAAGTTAATTTCTTCTATGCCCAATCCATCAGGGGATTCTAGCCTCGGCTTGGGATTGGCTATTCACATCAGGTGGAAGGGAAGGAAGAGTAATAGTTGATGCAAATTGGAGGTTTAATGATATTAGGGATATAGAATTTTAATTTACAGATAATATTATATAGATAAGATTTCATCATGTGTTTTTAATCAAGTTCATATCTCTGATTTTCAGCTTTTTTTGGTGATAAAAATAATTTCTTTTTCTTGCTTTTCTTCATCGTCCATTTATCTTGGATCGTGGCTGTATTGACCTTCATTGTCTTTATACCATTGAAAAATAATATTTCATTGTTTCTTTTTTTAACTTGAGATATGTATCCTCAGAAATCCTATTTTCTGTTATACATATTTATCTGGTTAATTAAGACTATAGTTGTTATATTTGAGACTAAAATGTGCTTACTAATCTCAGTCAATAACGTTTTACTTTACTGATGCAGAAATACATATTGAAAGCCTTGAAGAAAGACTCAAACTTGCAGAAGGTCATATTGAAGCAGGCAGGATTCTGGCACATTACCAGGTCTTTGTTTTCTCTTTGTGATGATTTATTCTGATTTGGTGTCTTTTATTACTTTTCTCTATGGTTCACACTCCAGCTGTACATTATGTGAAAATATACTAATCGTGGTGTCTTCTGCTGCTTGACTAATTTATTGTTTTATTAGGCATTTATTGATGTCTTACCTTGTATAAGGAAATCTTAATAATGATTTTCTTTTAGTTAAGATCATGAATTGACTGCTTATTGACAAAAAACAGAAGCAGTAAGATCAATGGTGAACTGATATTGGTAGCTGTGTCATACTAGTATGATGATTCTCCAATTTGCATTTATATGTATCTTCTGTAAAATACTAATTGAAACTGACATTTTTTGAATGATAGTTGTGTAATCTAATGGCATCAATTAGTTAAGTAAACTGGCTAGTCCAGCTCTTCGAGCCTCGGGATCATTTTGGTTAGTGTTTTGGTCAGTTTCCCAAAGCTGGCCAGAATAACTAACAGTCTGATGACTGTTTGGGTAGGGAACCAAGTGAAGTGATCTGTTAAACGAAGTCAATTGTGAAATCCCTTTTTTTTTTTCTACATTCTGATTCATTGCCTGAGTTTCGCTATGGTAATATTCATTGAACTTTTAAAAAATTACCATATATTTATAACTTATTAATAAGCTGTAAAGATTGATTATTACATTTAGTTTTCAATCTTACTTTCTGAATCAGTTTATTTGTTGCTTAAATTTGATAGTTTGGGAATCAAAGAGTTATAAACTAGTTCTTTTATATATTTCAATCAAATATTTTATAGGTGTTAAATTTTTTGAAAAATTGGGCCCAAATAAACTGAGTACATTCAAGTCCAAATGAGGTTTCATCCTAAAACCAATTGGTGATAGGAGGAGTAATTAATTAGACTTATATGTATGCTTAAGGCCATATATTCTTTTCATGTGAGACAAACTCCCACTTATATTTCAACAAGCTCCCTTCACGTGTGGGCTAATTTAAGGCCCAACACGTGACAGTCTATCATGTCGAGGTGGTGACGATTGATTCACTAGGCTTGTATGTTAGTCTTCTTTTCCCTCTTTCTTCAATGTGGGACACTTATATGTAGGTATTCTCAACACTCTCCCTCACATGTGAGTCCCTTTCTACTTGGGCAATCTGGAGAGGTACATAAACAATCCTCATTAGGGCTGGACTCCTGTTGGGGCAAACAATACTGCTGGGCCACTTGCTCCATGTAGACTTGAAATCATTCTCAAGTCGCTTAAATGATGGGTCCCCTTCTAGGGCAAATAGTAGGTCAAAATCTAATTTGCTGTGATATCATGTTAAATTTGCATTGGGCCTACGGGCCCATACGAGGAGGAAAGTTAGATCACATAAGCCCAAGTAAGCTTCCATCCTAAAACTAATTGGCAGTAGGTGGAGTAGCCCACTAAGCTTATATTTTAGTCTTCTTTCTGCTCTTTCTTTGACGTGGGATACTCACATGTGAGTATTCTCAATAATAGGTTGGAAAATTACTAATGTATTTAACTTTATTAATATATACTTTTTTATTTGTTACTAAATTGTCTATAAAATTAATTTAATATAATATGCAAAAATTTCATACAATGAATACAAATTATTACTTATCACTAGTCGACTTTTGTTTGATCTTTACTTGAGCTTCCTGATTCAATGATTTAGTATAGTATTAAAGTGTTGATCAGGATTGCTATATGCCATGTTTGCTGTGGTCTTGTCGAAGTGATTTTGATGGTGTCTTTTGCTTCCAGGTACCAAAGCCAATAAATTTTTTTCTCAACGCTCATGCCGATGAAAAGGGTGTAAAGCAGATTCTTCGCCTCATACTTTCAAAATTTGCTCGTCGACAGCACGGCCGGTCAGATAATGATTGGGCAAGTATGTGGCAAGACATACAATGCATACGAGAAAAGGCTTTTCCCTTTCTTGATCCCGAGTATATGCTAATGGAATTCTGTAGAGGACTACTTAAAGCTGGAAAATTTTCTCTGGCAAGAAACTATCTAAAGGGTACAAGTTCTGTGGCCTTGGCATCAGATAAAGCAGAAAATCTTGTCATTCAAGCTGCACGTGAGTACTTCTTCTCGGCTTCAACTCTGTCTTGCCCTGAAGTAAGTGCACATACATTCTATGCTGGTTTTTGTCAATGAAATTCCTTCATCTTATACTTTAATGGCTTAACATTTGCTCCATGAAATCTTGAAGATATCATGATCAGTTGCATTATTCCTCATTATTCCTTTGGTTTCAGGGCTTGCATTTTTAAATGTCAAATATTTTATTTCCTGAGAATTTATGGTGAAATTTCTGAATTGACTACAATAGCAACCATGCTATAATAATGGCCCTAGCATTTGCCTTGTCCTTAAAAGTAGATTTCTATGTTCATGATCTCTTTTTTTATTAATCAGAAAAGCTGTCCAACATATGTACTACTTATGCCAATTAGTACAATAAATATGATATATGTGGAGTTTCCTCGTTCATTTGGGCTTGATTGCTTCATTATGAATAATATCTTAGTCAATTAGATGTTTATTGATTCTGCTGCTCACGATCTTCCCATTTATTTTTATTGATTCTTTTTCGCAACTTGTTTCAGATCTGGAAGGCCAAGGAATGCCTCAGTCTGTTTCCAAGTAGCAGAAATGTTAAAACAGAGGCTGATTTAATTGATGCACTCACTATCAAACTTCCAAACCTTGGAGTTACTCTGCTACCCTTGCAATTTAGGCAAATAAAGGATCCCATGGAGATGGTTAAAATGGTAATCACTAGTCAAGCTGGAGCTTATTTACCTGTTGATGAAATTATGGAGGTCGCCAAACTTCTTGGATTAAGCTCTCCAGATGACATATGTACTGTTCAGGAAGCTATAGCTAGAGAAGCTGCAGTAGCTGGTGATCTGCAATTGGCATTTGATCTGTGCCTTACATTGGCAAGAAAGGGACATGGTCTCATTTGGGATTTATGTGCTGCGATAGCTAGGGGACCTGCACTTGAAAATATGGATTTGAGCTCTCGTAAACAGTTATTAGGTTTCGCATTAAGTCATTGTGATGAGGAATCTGTTGGTGAGCTGCTTCATGCATGGAAAGATCTAGACACGCAAGGCCAGTGTGAGAATTTGTTGATGTTAACTGGGATAAATTCTCCTACATTTACGACTCAAGGTTTAACAGCATCTCCATTCCATCAAAAGCAGCATATGGTTGACCTCAGTGATTACTCTGATCAGTTTAAAGGGATAAGCCATGATGATAATGAAGTTCATTTCAATGCCATCAAGAACATACTTTCTTCTGTTGCTAAGAGTTTCCCTGGTGAGGATGGAACTGATTTAGGATTGCCATGGAGAGAAAGCACAAAGATATTATCTTTTGCTTCTTGCCAACTTCCATGGTTGCTTGAATTGAGTAGGAAAGCCGAAAACCTTAAAAGATTGACACCTAATTTTATTCCTGGAAAGGAATATGTGAGCTTACAAACACGAGCTATGATGACTATTCTGTCCTGGTTAGCAAGAAATGGTTTTGCACCCCATGACAACGTAATTGCCTCTCTGGCAGGGTCCATTATGGAACCTCCTGTTACAGAACAGGAAGATGTCAGGGGTTGCTGTTTCTTGTTAAATCTTGTGGATGCCTTTAGTGGAGTAGAAGTAATAGAAGAGCAGCTGAGGATAAGAGAAAACTATCAAGAGATTTGTAATATCATGAATGTCGGGCTGACATACAGTTTACTGCATAACTTTGGAGTTGAGTGCAAGGGTCCAACTGAGAGGAGGGAACTTCTGATAAGGACATTTCATGAGAAAAATACACTACTCAGTTCTGGTAATTGGCTTTAATGCTGAAGTTTTTGAAATTTGTATTCCGAACTATTTGGGTACAATTTTGTCCATGATACTGGATGTTTAATGACAATGACTGTGAGGTCTTTGCCTCGCAACTACAGTGATATAATTCTTTTCTTATCATTTCAAATGCAGATGAAATGGAAAAGTTTAACAAAGTGCAATCCACATTCTGGAGGGAATGGAAGCTGAAATTAGAAGAGAAAAAGCGTGCTACTGAACATTCTAGAACATTAGAGCAAATCATAAATGGTGTTGATGCTTCACGCTTTCTGTCTGGTGATGTAAATTACATTGAGAGTTCTATTTTCACACTGATTGAATCAGTGAAGACTGAAAAGAAGTTTATAATAAAGGATGTTTTGAAATTGGTGGGCACTTATAATCTAAATCGCAATGAGGTACATATCTATAACCTATCAAGGATGCACATGATATGCATGCATATATAATTTTGTCTTTATGACTAAAAATAACTGTTAGTTTATGAATGGATTCTCTGTTCTTCGCTAAGCTTTAATTTTATGGTTAGTAGTGTCAACATTACCAAATTTATGAGGGTATTTTCTTTTAATGAGAACTTGAGATGAATTTTGGGTTCCTAAGGTTTTTGGTAAATTTATATATATATATATGTGCTTATCAATGCATTTGCAGACTGCGGTCTAATTATGCTTGCCTTCAGCCCTTTTCTACGTACTATTTGACCATGATGTAAAGATGTTATTGAACCTATTTTAGATTTAAAATAAATACCACAATAACATCCCTGCGTGAATATATTTATTATGTGTTCATGTTGTTCAAATTTAACCCAAAATTAGTTCAAAAAGAGCAATTTATGTTGATCATCTTTCAAAACATTCCCTATTAACATTTCATGTTTCCATATATCTTAGCAAGATTATTTGCTAGTGCGAGAGAATTTAGTAACATGTTGAAATTTACTATTTAGTTATCAGCAGTATTTTATCCTTGGATTTGCAAAAAGAAAATCACTTGCGCTTGTGACTTGATAGATAATGAAGTCTTACTTTGTTCAACAGGTGCTACTGAAGTACCTAACCTCTATCCTTGTGTCTGAGGTTTGGTCTAATGATGATGTAACTGCTGAAATATCTGGAGTAAAAGGAGAATTAATTAATTGTGCTTCCAAAACTATAAAAACTATTTCCTTGGCCGTATACCCTGCAATTGATGGGTGCAACAAGGAGCGGCTTGCTTACATATATAGCCTCCTCTCAGACTGCTACTTGCAGTTGGAGGAAAACAAAGAACCATTGCCAGTAATGCACCCAGATTCTTCAAATCTGTCTGCTTTAGAAATGTCTCACTTGTGCAAGGTGTTCACACAAGAATGTCAGAGAGTTTCTTTTATTAAGGACCTAAACTTCAAGAATATTGCTGGATTGGACAGTCTGAATTTACAACATTTCCGTGATGAAGTCTACAGATGCATTGATGAAGTTAACTTAGATGCCTTGGCAAAAATGGTACAGACACTTGCTGGTATTCATGGAGATTTGACGCATGATGATCTCATGTCATGGCAGGATGTTTATGAGCATTATATTCTAAATTTGTTGATGAATTTAGAAAAGAGAGTTATAACTGAGTTCTGTGTTGCGAGTCCTGAATACTTTCAGCAGTTTACCTGTCAACTTGAACAAACGTATTCTGTTTGCAGAATGTACATAAGACTTTTGATGCCTGCAGATGCTTTGGGCATTATGAAGTGGTACTTCACTGTAATTATACATCTGCATGGATGTTATGGCACTGTACCTGATAATTCTTTGTGGCAGGACTGCCTTATCGCCCTTTTGAACTTTTGGTTTAGATTAACTGATGAAATGCAAGAAGTTGCATCTCTTCAGAATTTGAAAGAAACTCTTGTATTTGATACAGTGTGCTTGTCAGTTTGTGTGAAGATTTTTACCAGGTTAGTGGTAGAGGACAGTGTTTCACCAAGTCAGTGCTGGAGCACCATTGTTACCTATGTCATGTTTGGTTTGACTGGTGATTTTGCAGCCGAGATACTTAATTTTTGCAGAGCCATGGTGTTTTCTGGTTGTGGGTTTGGAGCAATTTCTGAAGTTTTCTACAAAGCAATGTCACAATATAATCTCATTTCAACTCCTAATACTGGATCCCAAGACCTTCCCTATATTTATGCAAGCATACTTGATGCTATTCTGAAAGATTTGGTACACGGTTCCCTTGAGCCTCAGCATTTATACAGTCTGTTGTCGACTCTAAGTAAATTAGAAGGTCAAATGGAGGATCTGCAGAGAGTCAGGCAGGTGGTGTGGGAGAAAATGGCCCAATTTTCTGATGATCTGCAGATACCTAGTCATGTCCGAGTTTATGGTCTAGAGCTGATGCAATTTATCACAGGTACAGGTATAAAGGGTTTCTCTACAGAGTTGCAATCTTGTGTCACTCCGTGGGAAGGATGGGGTGAGTATCTTTCTGCAAGTAAAAGGAGTGACACCAATGCCAGTCTTGGTTTGCCAGATAACATAGGTGGTTTTAACAAGCTTACAAGCACTTTAGTTGCCCTGAAATCAACTCAGCTTGCTGCAGCCATTGCCCCTAGCATCGAAATTACACATGCTGATCTAGTCAATGTTGAGAAAGCAACCTTGTGCTTCTTGAAGTTGTGTGAAGCTTCAAGCACTGTTCACCATTTTGACACATTGCTGGCTATTTTGGAAGAATGGGAAGGGTTTTTTGTAGTTGGAAGAAAAGTGGTAGAATCTACTGAAGCATCTGAAGCTGGAAACAGCTGGAATGATGATGATTGGGACGAAGGATGGGAAAGTTTTCAGGAAGTAGAATCTTTTGAAAAAGAAAAGACAGACAAGTCGCTGTGTGTTCATCCTTTACATCTGTGTTGGGTAGAGATTTTCAAAAAACTGTCTACGTTGTCCCAGTTTGACGAGATCTTGAGACTGATTGACCAGTCATTGTCAAATTCCAATGGACTCTTTCTTGATGAAGAGGATACCCAGACTTTAACTGGCATTATCCTTTACAGCAATTGTTTCGCGGCTTTGAAATTGGCTCTTCTTCTGCCTTACGAAGCAGTTCAGTTACAGTGTCTAACTGTCGTAGAAGAGAAACTGAAAGGAGGCATCTCAGATGCACAGCGTGGGGACCATCATTTCCTGACTGGTGTTTTATATTCTCGGATAATATCAACCGTAATCACCAATCCACTATACGGTACTACTTTCTCTTATATTTGCTATTTGGTTGGTAATTTCTGCCGCCACTATCAGGAAAACCTGTTATCACGGAGTGGAAGGAATGAAAGTGTTGATACTGAGACAGACTTTCTGGTCTTCGGTAGAATTCTGTTCCCTTGCTTCGTTTCAGAACTTGTGAAGGCCAATCAACAGATCCTGGCTGGATTTATTGTCACAAAATTCATGCATACAAATCCAGCTCTTAGTCTCATTAATGTCACAGAAGCTAGTCTACGTAGATTCTTAGGAAGACAGCTTCATGTCTTGAACCGCGATGAGTTTTCTACTGAGTTACCTGTTTCATGTACGGTATTAAAAAATGCGATCTGCAGCTTAAAAGTCAAATTGGATAACTTGATTCGGTCTGCTTTGGAATTGCTGTAGATTAATGTTAGATGAGTCGTGATAGGGATATGCACTAGAAAGTTTCCAGTTTAGGTTGGCGGTCCGTACAAAACTTCGTGCGGACAAGATCTTGTTATTGGCTACTATGTTTACGGGTTACCAATGATAAGCATGTAAACAAGATGTATATTTAGGTGCGTTTGTTTCCATTTTTTATTTTTTTGTTTTTATTTTCAAATTTAATAAAAAGTTTGTTTGTTTGAGTTTTTAGCTTTTGTTTTTTTTCCAATTTTTTAAAATTATGAAAATTATAAAAGTGATTTTTATTTCCTATTTCTGTTTTTTATAATATGATTTACTATCATTTAAATATATATTATTTAATTATTTAATAAAAATTATAAATAATTTAATTCAAGATTATATATTTAATAAATTAAATTTAATTATCAATAAAAATATGAATAATGTAATTTAATTTAATTTTTATAATTAAATTATATGAAATTAAAATTTAATAATTATTAATAAATTTAATTAAATTTAAAATATATAAATATTCAAATAAATTTTGATTTAATAATTAAAATATATTTCAAATAAATATTAATTTATAAATAAAATTTTAATTTTATGAATAATTTGTTAATAAATATTATATAAGAGATTAAATAAATTTATTTAATTAAAAATAATTTATCTTTAAGTTTTATATAATATGTAATTATTATCAGTGATAAAAATATAATTACAATAACAATCAAACAGGTTTTTGTTTAATTTGAAAGCAAAATAGAAAATGAAAACTAAAAACTACAACAGAAAAATAGAAGTAGAATTAAACGATTCCTTAGTTAATCTTGTTTTTGGACTTTTAACTAACGAAATAACTTCTTGAGTTAAAAGTGAATTATGAATTGAATCTAATTCTTATTCTAGGCTCAGTTTGGTACTGTAAGGAAATATTTATATGAGGAAGAGTAATATCTCCCTCTTTATTGTTTGATTTTCTCTTTATTCTTAAGATCTTTTCCTTATATAATTACTTGCTACAAGGGTCTTGAGTTAGAATCAAGCCCTTAGCTAAATATTCTCTCATTTTAACATGAGATTAGAGTCTAGTTTTCAAACCTCAAAATCTTCTTTACCAGTAATATCTTAACACCTTCTAATTTATCCAAAACACTTACGTCCACTTATCAAAACCAAAACCAAATCACAGATAGTATCGTCATTAAAATACTAGGAGTTGCCAGCGGCCATCAAAGAACTGATAGCGTCGTCGAAAAAGCACCCATATGCTGACCCATGGGCATCACATGCCATCATTCGACGACGACAGTTTAATGGGTCAGTTTGCCTCTTTGTCCTGAATGAAGTTTTGGTCTTACTTTCTGTCAAAACTAACTAGAACATGGGTATTTTGATAATAGTAACGTCTTTATACGTTTTAGAACATTGTTAGTAGTGTTACTAGTGTCCGTTTAACAAGAAAATATGTCCAACATAACGGAGAGATGTCAGATTCTAGTAGCAAATCATTGATAGTTGTTCCAACAATGGGTTCCTTAACTTTGCGAATCACAAAGCAATATTTGAATGGTAATAACTTTTTTTTTTAATCTAAGAATGTAGAATTGTTCTTTAAAGGTCAGTGAAAGTTGTTCATCTTACATTTGATCCTCTAATTGATTAGAAAATACTGAAAAATTGACAAGGTAATGATGCACAATTACTACATATTCTTTTCGATTATATGAATCTGATATCTCAGTCCTATTCTCTCATGTTAACACTTATAAGCAAGCTTTGGGATTATGCTAAGCTTCCTTACTCCAGTAACATGCTTCACATGTATGATATTTTTGTTGAGTTATTTCAGTCTAAATAGGAGGGAAGATTGATTGAATACTTTGGGAAAGTAAAACATGCATTTGAGGAGTTGAATTCTCTACTACCGATCACATATAATATTAAGGAAATGTAGATTCAAAGACAACCCTTGGTGACTATGACATTTTTGGCTGGATTCAAACCTGAGTTTGAGCCTGTGCGAGTATAAATCTTGGAAGGAGTAAACTTTCCATCCTTAGTTGAAGTATACTCCAGACTCTTTCGCTCTATGACTACGGCGAATCCACTAGAGAATAACTTTGATAGGTTAGCACGTGCGGCATAATTTGATTCACAAGTCCAAGGAAGCCATAGGGGAAATCGAGGAGGACACGGTGGTCCTGGTGGTCAAGGAAGACGTGGTAGAGGCTCACAACTCCATTGCACAAATTGTGATAAATTATGAAAAGTCTTGTTGCGATAAATGATCGCAAGGTTACGTACGCTGAGTTTTAATATTTATAACCTCGATATTTCCGCAAGTGCACGAGTCATTCACGTAGTAACTAAGGTATCGTTCCCAAGAGGAGGGTTAACCTAATCCTAAAATCTATTGCTTGACTAAATTTCACAAGAAATCAAAATAAACAACTAATGCAGAAATTAACCAATCAACAATCAATATCAAGAATTGAACTCATAAAATATAAACAAAATAACAATTTTGCACAACCTAATCCAGAATCAACCTAGAAACTATCAATTGAGAGAAAGGGAGTTTTAATCCGAAATTAATGAAAATCTAATCAATTATAGAATTATCAAATTATTGGGTCTAGATGGTCCTAGGGTGGATTACTCTCTCTTGAGTTATAATCTGTAACCCTAATTTAAATTATAGAATTATAATCTATCAAACTACCTAACTCTCGTTAGCCCAATTTGATGATACTCACTCGGTTCACCCTCTCAGTTTATTATTGAATTATTAAGCACAGATATTGAATCATAAATAACTTAATGAAAACACAGTAAATCAAACTTCATTAATCTCAAGAATCAAAATCTCGAAGGTGAGTTTAGACAAAAATCAACATTCAACAACAACTATTCTCAACAATTATCCCAAGTCTATACATCAATAAAATTGAAATAAAAACGAAAAATATTGTCGAAACAAACTCGTGGAGGCAGTTATTGCGGGAAACCATCTGTTCCGGGAAGTACCTCGCGTCAAACTTCTTCTTCGGGTCTCTCTTCCTTCGTCTCCTTCCTCAAATCTCTCGATATGCTCTCTAGGGTTTTGGAATTGACTAATGTAAAAAGGCTTCAAAGGCTACTTCCGCTGTTCTTTAATGTTCTATCGTGGCCCAAAGTGCACGATCGTAGCCTGGTTCAGAGCTCTCTGTCACGATCGTGACCCAAAGTGCACCATCATGGCCTGGGTCTTATCATCTCGCCTCTTTTTGCCACGATCATGGGCTATGTTTTTGGCTCAAAACTCTTCAAAACTACTTCGTTCCTTGTCATTTACCCTGAAACACTAACAAACACATCAAGGTACCTTAAAAATATAACATTTAAGTTCAAAGACTCATACTAACCTATAAAAACACTTAAACACATACACTAACACAATTAAATCATAAATACACACTAAACACTCAAATTAACACTAAATACCTGACAAATTAAACCCTAAAACATAATGCAAATCACAATTATCAACATCCTCACACTTAAACATTTGCTTGTCCTCAAGCAAACAAAAAAAAAACACACACAACACACAATGCAATAATGAGACAATGGCTTCGAATTCATGAAATAAATTTAATCTTAAACACAATTATACAAGTTATATCTAATCATTAACATGCAAAATCTATGTCTAGAGGCTTTGAACTAAATATACAATTTAATCGAGATCTAGGTGTTATTTTATTTACCCTTTTCAATTGTACACATACATTAATAATTCTTTGGTCCTTCAGATTCTGTAACTGTTCCTAAGTATATTATCATGAAAAATCAAGCTTATTACAAGTCCGGTAGGTTTTATTAAGGAAACACAATTTTTTAATTCGTTTTTAAACATAGACTTAGTCTTTTTACGTGGAAGCAAACATTAGTAATGAATGTCAATCCGGTTACTCAACTAAGTCATGTTCTTAATAAACAGCTTGGTTGAAACGTCATTATAACTTTTTGACGCGAAGGCACACATTTGTGATACGTGTCGATCCGATTACTTAGCTATATTATGTTTTCAACTGGCTATTAGCTCTATTCATAGCCCAAAAGTCAGCAGAATAGTGATTTATTTAACAAAAAGTTTTTTTATTTTATTAACCTACCTTGTTATTTAAGCAACTCATTTCCATGAAAAATACTAGTTAAGCTACTTGAGTTGAAAGGCTTCAAATTATCAATGAATGTGACAACCTATAGGGTGCTAAATTTACACTAAATCCTAATTAAGCTGTATATTTATCCAAAGACTCCTAATTTACTAATTTTGCAAGCTAATGATTATTCACAACCTAATAGACTATGTTCAAAATTAAATAAATTTCACTCCATCTAAGCCATTGATATATTCAAACAGTTCATAAAATGCAAGTTAATAACTATCATACAATATGCAAAATCACAATCAAAAGTAAAAAACATAATCCCTCCCCACACTTGAACAACGCATTGTCCTCAATGTGAGAAGAGAGAAACCAAGGGCATAAAAGAAAAATAGAAATTAAAGTAGATAAAAAATAAAATAAAAATAAACATAAAAATTAGAACTGAAGACTAATTTGAAAAAAGGAAAACTGAATGGAAAAATTGGGATAGACATAAATCCTATAGAGATGGAGGTGATGATGGTGTCGAAGGTGGCAATTGAACCCCTTGAGTCTCGAAATATCTGTGGATCCGACGGATATCCCAACTCTGGCATCTTTGTGTCCGGGCCATCTCTTTCATCATTCTTGTGTTCTCCACAAGTGTCTTGTTAGTTTCGGAGATCGCATCCAGAACTTCCTTCTAGCCTTGCTCTTCTTCCTCTTCCTCAGATTCTTTACTAGACTCTTCTACTTGTCGAGGTAGCGCTAAGCTCGAACTCGCCTAACTAGCCCTAATTCTGACATGTGTCTTTTCGCTGATTTCCCTAAGTTCCATGTTTTAGGAATGAAGGATCTCAGCTCGCCATAAGTGGTGATGGTTTAGGAATTTCGGGAGATGAACAATTAATCCCCTCTGTTCCACACCATAATATTCTACAATGGCAGATACTATATACCCCATTCCTAGATTGTTGTTCCTCTTGCACGGAGTCATAACAATGACATTCAGCTCATATGTGGATGTGCAGATTGAAATACTGTGGTACATGCACCACAATATAAAAAGTTCCTTTGTGGAAAACTTGTTGGTTTCGGTTTTGTCAAAAATCAGCTAACATATAAATTTGTGCAGTAAAAAGTGTTTGTGGGACCTTATGACGTTGTTATGAGCATTCTTGGCATGAAATTGCTTAATTCCAGTAAGCTCATTCCAGTATTGAGAAGGAAGAAAATCTTCATGACGATAGATGATGGAGGATTTGGGGAATCCACACATCTCGCACATGATTTCTACATTTAATTCATAGGCTTGTTGTTGGCCCTAGGTCCCCATACGGACTTTATGGCGACTATGTGTCACCCTTGAATCAGTTAATACTAAATAAATTATAACATTTAAATAATTCGAAGACTAGGTGGGGAAAATTCGTGGTAGGGTCATAGCATAATTATAGACATAAAATTAAAGTATTCAAAACAAATAATTTAATTAGAATAATTAATACACATTTTAATAAATAAAATCAAATTAAAAGAAATAGATAATGATCATATTAAATAAATAAAAATTTATAGGAAAAATAACATAATACCCAATGATTTTATAAAAATTTTCCATACCAAAAATGAACCAAAAAATATTTAATTTGATGGTAAGAAGAATTTGTATCATTTTGAACTTAGGGAAAGAAAATCATAATTCAAAGACTGTACAGTTCACACGCCTGTGAGAGAGAGTCGGTACCAATAAGCAAGTCGCGATCGTACCGTAGAACAATCGCGACTTTGAACAAAATCTTGCGAGTCGCGATCGTACTACGGTATGATCGCGACATTGATCAAAGTTCAGCCCCATTGCGATCGCGATGCGGGGAAACATTCCGGATCGGTTCGCGATCGTACCATGTTACGATCGCGACTTGGTTGGTTTTTGGGAATGTCACGATCGTTACGGGTAACGATCGTGACTTTCCAAATACAACATCCTTACTTCTAAATAATATATCTCTCAATCCAGAAACCCAAAAATTACAAACTATATATCATTGGAAAGATAAGAAAGAGATCTACAACTTTTATGAAGACAATTTTGCCTAATTCGGCCTGTATCAATACAGTTTAATCATTTAAACAAAGTTTCCATTTCAACCAAAACTA
>JANQBM010000220.1:29943755-29956513 GCA_025594535.1 Erythroxylum domingense
TCTGTTGATTACATTGTTTTGTATCAAATGGTTATAAAACAAAGTGGAACATTTTGGTTATCGATTTTCTGTACTTTATGTTTGTGGTTTTAAAAAAATATATACCGACTTCCGATTGTTAGTGATGTGGCACACCACCCTCGCGGGACACGGACTCGGATATCACCATTGATATCGGGTTCAGGTCCAGCGGGAGTAGGTGTTACATATATAGTCTAAAAGAGTCATTGAGAGCTTAGTTTGGGTGCTTTAATATAGTGGTTATGGAGTTTGGTTTGCTTTAATGTGGTGTGGATCACTCTATGTTTTATCATCACTCCGAGGCTTGTAAAATTCTTTTGATCATTTATGTTGATGATATTGTTATTATTGGAGATGATAAAGTAGGAATCCAATTTTTAAAGTCATTCCTATGGACTAAATTTCAAACAAATGATCTCAATTTACTAAAATATTTTCTGGGTATCAAGATAGCAAGGTCAAAGATGGAGATTTGTCTATCTTAAACAAAGTCCGTTCATGATCTTTTAAAAGAAACAAGTATGTTGGGAGCAAAGCCAGATAGCCCCATAGAACCAAATGTAAAACTTAATGCTGATAAAGGAGAGCAGTTGAAAGATCTAGGTAAGTATCAAAAACTTTATTGGTAAACTGAATTATTTGGTTATTACTCATCTAGATATTTCGTTTGCTACAAATATAGTGAGTTAGTTTATAGGATCTCCCTGAACTGGTCATTGGGATGCAATTATTAGAATTTTGAGATATTTGAAAGGCTCTCTAAAGCAAGGTTTTTTTTACCAAAATCATGGACACATTCAGATTTAAGGGTATACTGATGCAGATTGGGCAGGCTCTTATGATTGATGGTCTACTTCAGGGCACTGTGTATTTTTATGTGGAAACATGATGTCATGGAAAAGTAAAAAGCAGTCAGTTGTCACAAATTCTAATGTTGAGTTTGAGTACAGGGCTATGACATATACTACATGTGAGTTGATTTGGTTGAAACATCTTTTTGGGGAACTTGGTTTCTAGTACTCCAATCCAATGAAATTGATGTGTGATAATCAAGTAGCCATTCATATTGCCTCGAATCCAGTCTTTCATGAGAGAATAAAAAATATTGAAGTGGATTGTCACAAATACCGGCCCTGAGCAAGTGTAGTCATGGCTCTTGCTTAAGCCCCCACCCCATTAAGGCCCCACTTTCACTTCTAGTAACATTCCAATGTTTATTCTTTTAGTTGTTGGAGGTTATTAAATGTTATTTAATAGTTGCGGGGGTGGGGGGAGAGATAATTTTGAGTTGAGACAATTCCCATATTACTATATTAATTTTTTAGCTTCTAAGATTAACGTTAACTTTTAATCAATATATAAATATAAGATATTCCAACTCAAAATTTGCAGCAAATAATTTTCACGATTATGAGTTCTAAGTGAAAATTTAGGAGTAAAGTTTTTACATTTTTAATGTATTTTTAGCTTACTAAATATTTAAATATATTATACTTAATTTATAATTTGTCATTCACGTGGACACTATATTAGCATTTTAAATCAGAACATTAATATTAAATGATATTTTGTTTATTTGTGATTCTCCTTTTTTGATTTTTAGATTACTTATTATTTATAAAAATATAATTAAACATTAATAAATAATTTAAATTTTGCAATTGTAATTTTCATTATACCTGTGACTGTAGCATCAGCTGAGAGAAGTTTTTCAAAGTTAAAATTAATAAAAAACTATTTGAGGTCATCAATGTCGTAACAAAGGTTGAATAATTTAACTATTTTATGTATTGAGAAGGATATCTTGGATAACATTGATCTTGATAATATTATTAATGATTTTGCATTTAAAAATGCACAAAGAATTTTTTTTTTATTAATCATGATCATCTGTGTATTTGTTAGTGCAATTCTCCTAGTGTTTTGCAATCTAGTATTGTTGTTTGGTTGCTGCTATTGCTATTTTGTTGTTACTGCTATTATTTTTAGTGATTTTATTGTTACTGGCACTTGTAAGATATTGTTAGCTGATGTTATGATCATTTAATATTTTGTTGAGTATATGAACTTATAAATCGAGTCACCTATGTATGATTATTAAATTTTAATAAATAAAAATATGCTTTTAAAATTTACATATTTATATATTGTCGATTTATTGGGACCTTTTTTAACTTCGCCCAAGGCCCATAAAACGTTAGGAACGACCCTAATTGTCACTTTGTTCATGAAAAGCTTCAAAAATAATTGATTGAGACACCATATATAAAGTTCAAATATCAACTTGCTGACTTACTCACCAAAGCATCAGGGGGTCTTAGTTGAAACCTATATGTAACAAGCAGGGTCGTTCCTAAAGTTTTATAGGCCCTGGGCAAAGTAAAAGAAAAAGGCCCAATAAATCGGCAATATACAAACATGTAAACTTTAAAAGTATAGTTTTGTTTATTAAAATTTAATATTCATACATAAATGAGTCAATTTTTAAGTCCACATACTCAACAAAATATTAAATGATCATAACATGAACTAATATTATCTTACAAACGTCAGTAACAATAAAATAGCAATAGCAGCAATCGAACAATAATATTAGACTGTAAAATACTAAGAAAAATGCACTAACAAACACATAGATGATCATGATTTATAAAAAAATTGCTTTTTGCATTTCTAGATGCAAAATCATTAATAATATTATCAAGATCAATATTATTCAACATATCCTTTTCGATACATAAAATAACTAAACCATTCAACTTTTCTTATGACATTGATGACCTCAAGTAGGTTTTCATTAATTTTAACTTTGAAAAACTTCTCTCAACTGATGCTACAGTCATATGTATAGTCAATAAAATTCGATAAGCAATTGAAACATTTGGATAACAATCTACAGCTTTAACAAATTCTAAAATTTCAATTGATGACATTAACTCATTTGACAAATTCATTTTTAACACTTTTAATTTAGAAAAAAAGATCATCTCACATTTGACACATTATCATGAGAAAAAGTTGTTGTAAAATTAGTACAACATTCTCCTAATTGGTTATCATTTAATGACCTCAACTTCTTCGAATCAAATAAGAATCCAAAAATATTTCAAATGTCGTTAATTGTTTAAATCTATTTTTCAACCAAGTAATTGCCATATCTACAACATCTTAAAAGTAATTAACTCTAAAAGAATCCTTAGCTAATTGTATTTCTCCATCATGATCAACTTCATCAAATTTTCTTTTCCTAATAATACAACATCTAGTTAGAAATGTAGGCTTTACATTTATCTCATGTGCAAAACTTTTGGCAATATTCATACCAGAGCCAAACCCTTCATCTTTATGTTTCTCAAAAAATATCATTACGCCTTCTAATTGCTTTATGGTAGCATCAATGTACATAGATTTAGATTGTAACTTTTTACTCACCATGTTAATAGTGAATAAAATATCATACAAAATAACCATACCAAGTAAAAACTCAAAACTCTCAAGTACACTAACCAAACTTTCCGCTTCACTCTTTGACTTAGCATCATCACAAGATTTAGATAATTCCATCAAAGCAAATCTTATTTGAAGACCTTGAAATCTAATAGCTTTAACACTTTTTATTCGACTCTTCCAACAAGTGTTAGACAATGATTTCATGGTTAAGCCTAAACCATTATCAAGTAAAACCTTTCAACTTTTAAGAGAACTTGAAAATAATGCATATATGCGTTACATAGTTCCAAAAAATGAAACAACTTTAACACAAGAATGTGTCATATCACTATAAGTAAGATTAAGATTATGACAAGCACATGTCATATTTAATGCTCTCGAATTTATTTCAAGTAATCGTTTTTGAACCTCTTGGTGTTTTCCCTTCATATTAAAACCATTGTTATAACCTTGACCCCTCACATTATAGACATTAAGATCAAGAGGCTTAAATGCATTCAGTAATTCATTGAAAAGTCCTAATCCATATGTGTCATCTACCTGCAAGAATTTTAAAAACTACTCCTCTATTTTTCTTTTTTTATTTGACATATTCACACATCGTACTAATAAACTCATTTGTTCTTGATGACTCAAATCTGGGGAGCAATTAAGAATAACAAAAAAGTATTTCGCCTCTTTAATGATCCTTATGATAGAACTTCTAACACTATGGGCCAATAGAGAAATCAACTTATTTTGAATTTTGTGACCAAGATAATGATGATGAATTTATGACTTTGAATACGTCTAACATGATCTTGTATTATTACATCAAATCCAGCAATCATCTTAATCAATCTTAAAAAATTACCATTACTATCTTGATAAAGTTTCTCATTAGATCATTGAAAGACCAAATTATATTTAGCAAGATATTTCACAACATAAACTATTCTTATCAAAACTTATCTCCAACGTTCTTTCTTTTTTACAATTTCTTATTACAAATCTTTATCAACTGTTTTATTTTTGCTCAATCTTACTCTTAATTCATTTCAAGTTCTCGTATTAGTCATATGCTCAATGCAATTCTCATTTTCTTTGAGTCTCTCACTAAGATGTTTCTAATCTCTAAATCCATCATTTGCTAATGCACTTTGTTTGCTATTAGATTTGAACAACTTACAACAAAAACAATATATTTTATCTATATATTTATAATAAACCAACCGTTTTCTATCGCTAATCTCTCAATTACTCAAATTTCTATAATAATAAGAATATGAAAAATGTCGAGAGGTATTGTCTAAAGGAAACATAAGATTCAATTATCTTATAGACCCTTTTTTAACTAAAATGTCTCTTGTTTTATTATCAAGATTATCCCAATTTTTAGGATCATAAATATCCAATATAGGGCTTACTTGATCATCTGCCTTTAAATTTTCTAAAGTGGATGCATTTGATACATGATCATGCCCATTCAAATTTTTATTATCCTTATGAATTTGAATCTCATCACTTAATTTTTCTTTATGTTGTTCAAAACTATCTTTACCTAATTCCTCATTATTCTCACTAGAGAAGTCTACTCTATTAATAAATTTATTAATTGTTTCTTTTTGGGATTCTATTAACTGTTTCACTTGTTTTTTTTCTTCCTTTTTTTACTTTTAGACAAATACTTTTTGTGCAACATAATATAAACCAATTATAACACAATTAGACTAGAAAAAGAATAAACCTATATGAAACTGGAAGAAGTATGCAGGAACAACAGAGCACCAATAGCTTGACAATATATCATAAAGATATATTAGTAGTATTATATTTATGACAGAGGAAAAAATAAATAACAAATTTTAATGATAGATAAACACCAATTTCTAAAAATACAAGAAATTAACATACTTAGGATTAAATTATATTACAATTTATTAACTATCCTGACTTTTAACTATTCGAAGTTTGCAAAGCCAAATATTATCCTATTCTGCAAGTTGTGGAAATGATTGAATATTATTTAGTCAATCAACTAATAAAGGTCTAAATTATTAATAATTTTTATTAAATTCTCAATAATAAATTTTTTATGGTAATTAACATATGGTAAATGTAGTATATCATATTAACTATTTACGGTATTATTTAATTATCAAATAAATTTTATTATATTTATTAAATTTTATGTAATAAAAAATTTCTTTTATGGGAATTAACATAATAGTAAATGTAGTATTATCAACTATTTATGGTATTATTTAATTTTCAACTATAAAATAATAGTAAATAAGTGTTACTATATTATTAATTATTCATACATTAACTTATCAAATCCTCAAATTTGACTCTAGTCATATTATTACTAAACTTATGTGAACCTCTACAAGAACACAAATCTAACAATTATTATGATAATTGTGGTAAAGTATAATGAAAATTACAATTACAAAAATTAAATTATTTATTATGTTTAATTATATTTTTTATAAACAATAAGTAATCTAAAAATAAAAAAGGAAAAACACTAATAAACTCAATATTATTTAATATTAGTGTTCTGATTTAAAATACTAATATAATATTCAAGTGAATGAAAAATTACAAATTAATTATAATATATTCAAATATTTAGTAAGCTAAAAATACATAAAAAAAATTTAGAAACTTTACCTTTAAATTATCACTTAGAACTCATAAGTCGAAACTATGAAAATTCTTCGTTGTAAATTTTGAGTGGGAGTATTTTATATTTATATGTTGATGGACATAATAAAAAAAATTAGAGTTTAAGATGCTTCAAATGAATTTATAAGTAAAAGAAACTAAAAAGTTAACGTTGGTTTGGAATCTAGAAAGATTACTTAGAATTATGAAAATGAACTCCACTCAAAGTCGTTTCATTCCTTCTCCGCAACCATTAATTAGCAATTAATGCTCTTTATCAATTAAAAGAGAGTTATCGTTACTTTGGAAGCTGAAAAGATTAATTTGGAAGATGAAAAGATTATATAGTTGTTATCTTCACCAAAATTATTTCATTCTTTCTCTGCAACCATTAATTAGCATTTAATGCTATTCATCTATTAAAAAACGTGGGAAGGTTAGACTGGGTGAGCCCCTAATGGGGTGAGGCCCTAGGCTGGTGCCTTTGCTGCCCCTGCCTAATGCCGGGACTGGTAACAAGCTCAGAGTTTATAATATTTATGCTTCAGTTTGAGAGAAATGTTAAGAAATATCTATATTAGATGTTAAGAAATATCTATATTAAAAAGAGTGATGAGTGATCTTTTTTATTGTGTGATTTCCTCTTTATTCTTAAGACCTTTTTCTTAACTACTTATATATAAATGCTATAAAGGTCTTGAATTAGAATCAAGTACTTCGTTAAATATTCTCTTATTTTCACATGTATAAGCTATAGCATTTGAAAGACCCATTTGTGACACTCAGACAGATTTTATGATTAGCAACTTTCGAAAAGCCATTGCAATGTCCACCATCGCAGTTGGTCTTCACCAGCATCTTCTTTTCGTACACACATCGCCGTTGCTTCCTTTTCATTCAATCATTGCCCTTTCAATTAGATTGTAAACTATGGTTGCATATAATCGTGCTTTTGTCGTATCTTTTTTCTTAATATAGATTTGGATTTCTAACTGAACGTTCTTTAGTATTCATCATAGTTTGTAGATTTTACATTTCTCCATCATTTTTATCTGAGTTCTTGTTAAAAAGTTGCAAGATCGAAGCTTTACGTGTTCCCGATACATCTATGAGATTTGTTTTTGTGATTGGGTGGTGGGATATTTGAACCATTGCGTGCTTCTCTTCTAGTAGTTGCCTCCAGTCTTTGATCGGAGGTTTGTCTTGCTTGTCTTGACCGTAGTCTCAGTCCGTGCTTGTTTGTCGTCACTGTATTGGCTGCTAATTGAACTGTTAATGATTTGATTTATGGTATTCTTTTCTTCTTGGCTTCTAGTCTCCTAAACGATGACTAAATTGAAGCTGCTTCTTTATTGGCATTATAGATGTCAATTTTGGTCTGACCCGATTTGATAAAAAAATGTCATTTTTTTAAAACGACGTCATTTTGTATTTTTTAAATTTAAAAATATAGACGGGTCAAGTTTGACCCGACCTGCCCATGGCTCACTGGCCCACTGGGCCAACCACGAGCCATCCGACCTATTACGCCATGGGCCCGCCCACGACTCGCCGTAATTGAGGTCGGGCTGGGCCGAGCAGAGGGCAGCCCAGGCCCGATTCAGTCCATTGACATCCTTAATTGACATTCTCTTATTTCTTTGTAAAATTTGTAATTTGGGTGTTAGATTATTAGGTACTGAAAAGAGTTTGCATAATAATAATAATAATATTATTATTACTACTACTACTTTTAGCATTTTCATGTTTTTCTAGGTCTTAGATTTTGGAATCTCATTTTTGTTTATAGCTTAGATTTGATCAAGTTTGATCGATTTTAAATCCTCTTTTAGACGTTTTCTTGTCTGGCTTTTGGAAAATTTTTTGCTTTACCTTGTTCTTTTGCAGATCCAAAGTGAGCCCCACAATGAAGGAATTTTTGATGAACGATGCTAACTTAGACGAGAAGATACACAGTTAATGCGTGGCATCTTAAATTGATCGGATTGGTTTGGTTGATTTCCTTCTCTGGTTAATTGGTATCTCAAAAAATTTTCTTCTCTTTTTGGCTGATTTGTTGACCTTTGAGTGTTGGGATTTCAATTTTCAGTCTTCATCCATCCATCGAAAGTTTTAAATTATTTTTTGTTTATAATTTTCAACATTTTGTTTGGTCTTTCCTAACTTTATAGTGATGTGTTTTAGCATTATGTAAAAACCTTAGTGATTCAAATTTTGGACCATCTAATTTTGATTCTCTTGTAGTTGTGCGTACTTATGATTTTCACGTCTGTTTATTGCAATGCTTATTTTGGTTCTTAATATTAATTCTTATTCTCTTTCTTGAGTAATATTAGAGTTGTTTAGAGGCTTGTTAGACTTATCTTCAATAGCTTTTGATGGGCATTAGGGTAGGAGTAATAGCTTTGACTTAAGATGAAAGAACAAAGGCCAGTCATTTGATGAATTTTGGGCAACATAAAGGGCCAATTTTGACGCTAAATTTTATACCAATTAACAAATTTAACTATAATATTTCAGAGAGTGCTTATAAAATTTTAATATTTAGAGAATTTTGAAATTTAACCCCATCGTTACCTGACACTTTTTAGTATTATTTTATTTTTGACTTGACATGTGAAGTCTGCTTTTTTAAAAAATTAAAAAATTTATTTTATTATTATTTTATATCAAAAGTGGCCCCACGTCTCCTCCAACCTAGATTGCTATTCATTTTTCGACTCCAACATAAGCTTGGGAAAAAGGACGATAGTATCAGCTATGGAATCGGAGTCTAATGATGGTGGAAGAAAATTGGAAGGGTTGTTTTCTGACATAGGCTGCTGTTGCTGCTTGTTTGTTGTTTGGGACACCATCTGACACTACTACTTTTGTTGATTGTGTCGTTTTTGGGGGCTTTATAGTGGCATTCTGTTTCCTGTTACTAACAGTGGCAGGACTAGCAACATTCTCCATAAAACAATGATAACTCTCTTTGACTATCATTTCTTGTGTGCTCTTCTTCTTCTTCATGTTGTTGTTGAGTGGTTCTTGTTTTAGTGGAAGAGGTATTGGTGGCAGCAGTTGTTCGGTCCCATACGGGTAGCTCAGCGAGCTCGTCGATGGCGGTCTTGGCTTTCTTCCTGAGCCAGTCGATGACTTTTCTTGGTCAGTCGTCGGGGCAGTCCTGGACGTCGTAGAACTGAATGGTAGTGTGGCCTGAGAGACGAACTCGTCATCGACTGACCAATGTGGCCTCTTTGGAACTCCACGATCTCTTCCCCTCCGCTCCTTATCCCAAGTCTCAATGATGTTGTTGCTTGGTGGTGGTTGTTTCCCATTTTTTTGGCATATTTGATGCTTTGCTCTGGAAAAGGTGACAAAGAAGAAGGTGTGAGGTAGGATCTTTTGCTGTGAAGTTGATGATGGGAGGGTTGTTGCTATTGTGTATCTAACCCTTAAAGAAGTAACAATTTTGGTGTTGTTGGTTCGGTTGGGGTATTATGTTTGGGAAATACTGATGACAGTGATTCTCTTTTGGTAAGAAGCTGAGGCGAATAATTATTTTCTGATTAGTTAAGTTAATATGCTTATTCAAGTTAATCAACATTAGGATCAATTAAATACAGTATGTCTTATTGATGATCTTCTAGCCCCCTGGGTAAAATTTCTTGATCGGATCAATTACGGACGCCTCGCTTCCAGCGGCAGTGTGGGAGTTGAAGTTACTTGGGAACCTGAGGCTGCTAGGAACCTGCTGAGTAGGGGCCAGCGATCAATCAACAGTTGACCAATCAAGTATGTGACGGTTCCTTGTGTGCAGAAGTGTACAGGCTACGTAGGAACCTGAGGGGTCTTGGGGTTTCAGATTTACATCCTTTAGGGTTCTTAGAGTGGGGTCTTAAAGGTTTAGGATTAGTCCGGCTAAGTCGGGATACCTAATGTAATAAAAAAAACAGTGTGTCCCAAATGTTTAAAATAAATAACATTTTTTTATTTTTAAGAAAGTGGGCCCTATATTGTCATGTAAGGTGGGGGCTCACTTTTGAATTAAAATAATATTAGAAAGTGTCAGGTCATTAATGACCTGACATATAATTGACAACGTCTTTCTAGAATGTTGGGTAACTTGTCGACTGGTGTAAAACTTAGGAGAACTTCTGGACATTTGCAAGGAAATCTTTGAAATTAGAGATATTTTAGACAAATATAAAATTCATAAAGTGTGCAACTAAGAGATAAAGTGGACGAAGGCTAAAACGAAAGAGATTAACGAGTTCATACTTTGATATTCAGGGTATTTTGGATGACATAATGAGTAAGGTATCTTGGCTGTTAATGAGCTCATATATCATGTTGCTGGGGTAAAGATGACTAAAGATATGATTATGTTTTTAAAGATTGTGGTGAAAAATGTGTTTTTAATGTGAAATATGCCTATGCACTTCAAGTTGGGTAGGATGGATAACTTAAGTGCCAATTATAGAAAAAACTAGATGAGGTAATTCAGTAAATCTCTGTTGAAAAGAGAGTTATTCCGGGAGGAGACTTTAATCAATATATAAAGGCAACCTCAGACAAATATTCATGGACTTATAGGGGTTTTGAGTACGATGATAGGAATGATAGTAGGACTACTTTGTTAGATCTCATGGTAGTACCAACTCTATTTCAAGAAAAAAAGGAACATTTGGTGATTTTTAAGAGCAGAACCACAAAAACTCAAATTGACTACTTTCTTGTAAGATAAAGTGATCAACCTAGTTGCAAAGTTTGCAAGGTGATACTTAATACTTGTTTGTCAATTCAACATAAATTGTTAGTTTTGGATCTTATAATTAAAGATTGGAGGAAGAAGACAAGTCCTACGAGGTGTACTAGAGTCAGATGGTAGAATCTGAAAAGGGATACGGAGAAACAACTTAGGGATATAGTAATATATGGAGAAAAATGAAAATTGGAAAGAGCTGCTAACCAGATGTGGGAGAGAGTAGCAACTCTTTTAAATAATACAACTAAAGAGATTTTGAGCATTTCTAAAGAACCTAGGAGTAGTAAGATGGAGTTTTAGTGGTGAAATGAAAATGTACAGAAAAAAAGTTAAGATCAAAAAGGGTGCCTACAAAACTCTATTGGATAACACTATAAAGGTAGAGAGAGTAGTTGATAGAGAAAGTTACAAACTGGAAAAGAGAGGTGAAGAATATAATCTCAGAAGCTAAAAGTAGAGGTTATATACCAACAATTGGAAATTAAAGATGAAAAAAATGATATATTTAAGTTGGAGAGAGCAAGGGAATAAAAAACAAGAGACTTAAATTAAGTTCGTTGTATAAATAATGAAGTAGGGCGAGTGCTCATAGCAAAAAATGACATAAAAAGAAGTAAGGCATAAATACTTATATAGCTTTTTTTATTGAAGGCATAGAGGACATCATCTCTTTAAGTGATCTAAGCACGTGTGAAAGATATCGTAATTTTACTTTTTATTGGTAGATTACAATGAAAGAATTTAAAATAAATTTGAAGGAGATGAAGAGTGGAACGTAGTAGGGCTTGATGAGATTCCCATAGAGGAGTGGAAGAGCCTAGGTGAAGAGAGCCTTACTCAACTAGCTAAGCTTTTTAATGTAATTCTCAAGTCCCTTAAAATGTCAGATAAGTATAGAATTAGTATGCTAATTCCTCTATACAAGAACAAAGGAAATATCCAAAATTGTAACAATTATATAGGGATCAAATTAATTGGTCACACCATGAAGCTATGGGAGAAAGTGATTCAGAAGAGAGTGTGAAAGGATGCTTCTATCTCAGAGAACCAGTTTGGCTTTATGTTAGGACATCTCATCAAAAGATTAATGGAATATTATAAGGATAATCAACGCAACCTATATATGATTTTTATTGATTTAGAGAAAGCGTGTGATAGGTATATAGGGAAATCACGTGGGGGTGTTTGAAAGTTAAAGGAGTTCTTATTACCTATATACGGGTTATTAGATATATGAATGAAGGTTTAAAGACTACAGTCAAGATGATGAGAGGAGATATATAACATTTTTCTATAGATATTGGGCTATACTAAGGCTCTTTATCAATAGTGATGAATAAGCTCACCAAGATCAAAAGGGACGTACCTTAATATATGCTATTTGCTGATGACATTGTTTTACTAGACAAGACAAAAGAGTCAAGCTAGAACTTTGGACAAACACGTTAGAGTTGAAGGGCTTTAAATTCAGCAGGGTTGACTTCTGATGTAGAGGAAAAGATTGATTTAGAAGTTGTATCATAGAAATATTATTTCATATATTTAGGATCTATCATCCCAAGCAATGTGTAGATTGATGAAGTCATACTTCACTGTATTAAATCAGAGTGGTTAAAATAGAGAATTGCATTAGGATTTTTATGTGACAAGAAAATACTACTCAAGCTCAAAAGTAAATAGTATCATTTAGCGATTAGGTCGGTCATGCTCAATGGGATAGAGTATTGGTTCATCAAACAATTGCATAGTTATAAGCTAATGGTGGCAGAAATGTGAATTCTCTGTTGAATGTGCAATATTATTAGAAGAGATGATGGCGTGTCAAACCAGCAAAAATAAATTCCTACTCTAGAACACTTAAACGAGTAAAGTGGTGAATAGGGTCGAA
>JANQBM010000220.1:29957992-29968793 GCA_025594535.1 Erythroxylum domingense
ACGCCACCCTCGCGGGGCACGGATTCGGGTATCACCACCGATATCGGGTTCGGGTTCGGCGGGAGTGGGGTGTTACACCTATGATGGGGAAGCTCAATATGGATACTATATAAAGAGATTAAGGTCTCTTACAGTTTCTCATGTCAATCGTTAATGTAAAGTTACTCTGTCCCATTCAGAGGTTCACGTTTTGAGAAAACTATAGAAAGGCTTTAACACATCCCAGTGAGTAGATCCCGTGAAGGCGGTGGTAGATTTGCACTCGTTTCGACCTCAAAAAGCTCGTTTAAAGTTATGGAGTTGAAATCAGGTATTTTTTGCATTTCTTCGTTTATTTCCCTTTCACGTTCAATTCGGGATATGTAATTAAGGTTCTGTTGTGTATTACAGGAGGTATCAGAGTAGTGACATGATCGGGTGGTTAAAAACAAAATTTTTTCAATTTTCTCCATATGGTTGTTGGAGATTTAACTTCTGTTTTTTAGTTTTTCTTGCTTATTGATGCATGAAAGTAGTATACATTGTTTATCCTTGAAAATGGGTAAAAAAAGAACGTCGGAGCATAAAAAATCAGCCCAAAAATTGTCTATTTTTGACCAGGGGAGAAAACTGTCGAGCGTGTGTGATGCAAGCGCTCGACAGCTACACAGTACTACCCACTGAGCGGTACGTCTAGCGAGTGCAACGTGTCAGATAGCTAGCGGACAATTGGGTGGACAGGAGCGCGCTATGTGTTACAGACGATAAAGGTGCATGGGTGCGCGTGCATTCGCCATGTAGGTTGGGTGGTGCGTCGCTCTATGATGCCACTTTTGTCCACGTGCATGCAGATGTCATAGTGATGTCAGTTTCTGTCATCATTCTGTAATCAACACTAAAGTGGACGATGACGTCAGTAGTTGACGTCAGCGCTATAGTAAACTAAAAAAACCAAATATTTTGGAATTCCCATAAAGATTTCCTGAGGTGTTTTGGGTTAGTTTTTGGGTCCAGAAAATTCATAAAGTGAGTTTTTCCATTTTCTAGATTAATTACATTGGTAATTTTACTCTAGAAAAAGGAATTAAGACATGCTAAAGTCATTTTTAAGTGAATTTTCATGCAATGAACTTGCCATGAGGGGGACACATAAGGTTCTTATGTATCGAGTGGTTGGTTCAGTGTTCAACCACGCATAATAGTCGCTCTCATGAGATTTTTCATTATGAAAGTCTCAAATAAAGTTTTTAGAGAATGTCTTCGGCACAAGTATGTGACAATCAGACTGTGCATTCAGTTTTAGCATTTATTGATGTTACATTTTCACATACAATGTGCCAATAAAAAATGTGAGGATGACACAAAGATGTATCCCTCATATTTGTGGACCTTTTGGGTACTGATGAGATTGTAACGACCATAATGGCCTTTCGAGTCAGTATTTTGAATTGTTTTATTTGCATGTTAGGGGATTTCTCCGATCTCATGTTTGGTTATTCTACCTACAGAGGTTGACCTTACATGGGATTTAAGATGTGCATAAAGGCATTAGAGGGAGCAAAATAATTGCTTAAATGATCTATTCACCCATAGGTATTAGTGTCATGAGAGTTGATGTTGTGTATTCTGATCGCTTTTATGTGGAGGTCTAGTTGCATATATTATGTATTCATCCCACAGAAGTTTCATAATATGTGTGACTGAATTCTTAGTACAGATACTATTTAATGGCTTTAAATATTGCAGTTATCCTACATTTGTGTTGATCTTTGCATTGTTATTTTGTACTCACCTTTTCGGTCAATAATCACAGTCACTATTGAAACCCTGACTAGATTCAATATGCAGAAGTGGATAGAGGATGTATTGGATGCTATAGAGATGGTTCAAATTAAAATGGCCAAACGCACGGATAAGCCTTCTCCACCTACATCCATGAGCTCGAGTGCTTATAAAATAGCTTATGCAGCTTGGGATCGGTCTAACAGATTATGTTTGATTACCATTAAGAGATCCATACCTGACCTTCTGTATAATGGACTTTTGGACACATATATAGGGAATGAGTTTCTTAGTAATGTCTTTTAGAGGTACACAGTCTCACCTAATGCTGAGACAAGTGCCTTAATGAAAAAATTATTCTCTATAAGGTATATTGGAGAAGGGGGAGTGATGGAGTACATATCAAGAATGATCCATCTTTACAGTAAATTGAAATATTCCTCTTGCTAATATCTTTATAGTTCACCAGTCTCTGAGTCCACTCCCTCCAGAGTTTAGTAATCTAGAGATGACATATTGTACATTGGATAAGGAATGGAACTTCAATGCTTTGAATGCCCATTGTGTTGCTGAGGAGGAGAAACTCAAGATTGCTACTCCTATAGCCCTCGAAGCAACTAAAGGGAAGGTAAAGGTAAAGACTGCTAAGATCAAAGGTAAAAAGACTAAATCTTCTCAACAAGCTGATGTTGGTCAATCCAGTGTTGCTAAAGATCCTGCGGACATAAAGAAGCCATCTGTATAAAACCTGGATGGAAAGATGGAATCAGGTAACTCCTTAACTTCCCAATTCATGAATCCAATTATGTTGTAACCACATCCAAATTTTGGTGGATAGATGATAGAGCATCTAATTTAGTTGCCTCCATAATGCAGGGGTTTATATCCAAGATAAAGCCAACTAAAGAGAAGGAGACACTAATGGTTGACAATAACAAAGAAATGATTGTAATATCTATAAGGGATGTGTATACTGAACCTTACTGTAAGATTAATTTTGATATGTGATCTTTGTATCAATTTTAGACACAGAAGGTTAATGTTTTGTAATTAATGCTTTTATTATGCAATTGTTATTTAATGCAAAACATAATGGTATAACTTTCTTATCATATGGTTTATATAGAATGTGTCTTACCCCGAATTAAATATATGCTTCTTTGTATCTTATCAAACAAGTCAAAAAAGACAACCCTGATAAAGGATAAGTCATAGATGTTATGGCATGAAGGTTAAGGCACATTTCCAGAGCTAAAGTTGAGAGATTGATTAAGGAAAACATTATCTCAATTCTAGATTATGATGATCTAGAAACATATGTTGACTGTAGCAGGGGTAAGTTAACTAAATAAGGAAAAGGGGTTAACTCGTGTTTCTGGCTTGTTAAGTCTGATACATATAGATATCAGAAGGCCTTATACAGTTGCATTGTGAAATTCTAAATGTATTCTGACATTTGTTGATGATTTTTCTATTACAGTTTATGTGTTCTTGGTTAAAGACTGAAGGTTGACAACTAATTAGGAAAATCCATCAAAATAGTCAGATCTAACCGTAGAGCAGAGTATCATGGCAAGCGTGGTGCTTAAGGGCATGAAAATGTCCATTTTCCAGATATATGGAATCAATTAGAATAGTGACTCAGTTCACTATGTCAAATAGTTTTGAGCAAAATAATATGTTGATGAAAGACATAACCGTACCCTAAAGGACATGAATAAATCAATGCAGAATAGGAATAATCTACCTGATTATCTAAAAGGGTGGAAATCCAACCTTACACACTTTCATGTATAGGGCTGCCCTGCTGAGGTAATATAATACTTATAAAAAAAATTGAATGCTCGTTCTAATCATTGCTATTTAGTCAAATATCCTGACCACTTTAAAGGCTACAGATTTTACTATAGAGAAAGAAGGATCAGAATAATGAAATCACAAATAGTTAAGTTTTTGGAATATGATGTTTATGATGATACTGGACCCTTTAACCCTTCAGATGATAGTAGGAAGGATGCTACATTTATTACGTACCCGTCACTTATACAGTTAGATCCATTGGATCCAGGTTTTAGTACTGTGTCTGTATAAGAACAAAATCCCATACGTATACACATAGAGGTTCCTAGGGTACAAGAAGCAACGCAGTTGTGTACATTAAAGTGAGATGACTTACTATCTCATCTGATTACATAATCTATTTGGTGAAAGGGACTATGATGTTAGACATGTTGCGGATCCAGTTACTTATACATACATTGTTTATGGACTCAATGCGGATTTGTGGTGAGATGCAATGAATGATAAGATGCAATCCATAAAGCATAATAAGCTATGGGAGTTGGTTGATTTGTCACATAATTGCAAACTCATTGGATGTAAATGAATTTGAAAGACCAAAAGGACTTAGGATAAAGTTCAGCAGTTTAGGGCTAGCTCAGTTACTAGAGGGTTCACTCAGAGAGAAAGGTTTGACTTTATTGTTACCTTCTCTTTCATATCCTTGTAGGATACATTTTGAGTGATTATGGAAATTGTAGTTCATGATGATATAGGGTTATATCAGATGGCTATCAAAAATAATTTCCTAAATAAAGACCTTTATGAAGAGTTCTATATGGAACAACCTGAAGGATTTCAGGATCTAGATGGAATTGATATGACTTTTATGTTAAGCAAATCAATATATGGTTGACATTAAACCTCCTGAAAGTGGTAACTTACATTTGATAAGGTTTTGACCTCTTCTAGCTACATGAAAAATAAAGTTAAAAGATGCTTGTATCACAAGGTGATAAGTTATAACTTTTGGGCTAACTTTGGATATAAATCTCTTTAATGTGTTGAAATTTTTATTTAACATTAATGGACTTGTTTCTTAATAGTAATCAAGTGATTTTCAACACATGGGAGATGAATTTGAATTAAAAAGATACAATAAAACCAAAGTCAATTCGAATTTCCAGCTGAAAGAAAAGTTTTGACTAAGTGTGGGAACGTGCAAAAGGAAAGTTTATCACCAGAGTCTGACTTGAAAATAAATTCGATAGAGTTAAGATTCTAACTATTTTGGGAATTAAGTTGTTTTCTTTATTTGGGGATCTGCTACCTGATTTTGTGGGGAAGTGTATTTGATAAAATAACTTTAAAAAGGAAGGATGGCCACCCCTTTTAGACATTTTATCTTCCACGTTCTTGTTTGACTGTTTGGAGAGGTTTTCATTTTTCTAGAAAGGGGAAAAGATAAAGACCAGACATTCTGCTATTCTTTTGTCAACTTTTATTACTGTTATGAGTAGCTAAATCCTTCTTCTTAATTGAAAGAAACCAATGTTTTCATCTAGTATGTGTGAGCTTTTCTAAATAAAGTTTATTACATTGACTAATATTAAGTGTCTTTCGTATTACTTTTCATGATTGAATTGATTGATCTGTAGGATGCACAATTAAGAATTGATTGATTTAATTTATAGCCATATTAATAGGATTTGACATTCAGTTTTGCTAATCCAAAGTGGCAATTAGGATTACCATCTTTTACGCTAGGGATTGGAAATTCTAAGAAAGATATTTATCTAGACTAAATACATATTGTTTATGTATTGTCTTGCTTACTGATTCTCTTACTTTTTAAAGCTATTAATTAATCAAACTTAAGATCGTATTTAAGTTGTTGGTTAATAAGAGTAATTAGAATACATGTTTATATTCATTTAATCCTAAGAGAGAACACCATTCAATGAGTATTTGTTAATGGACTTAATTTTGTATCGATGATCTATACTAGTTTGATAACGTAGGTGACCCAAAACCAAGTTTGTTCATTAATTTTCCAGATCTGATTATTTTTGTTTATTTCTAATTTTTTTGCCAATTTTAATTTTTTAGTTTTAACTCATAAAACACTTACCAATAGATTCCTGATAGGAACGATCTCAACTCTTCACTAACTACATATTTCATTATTAGAGTTGGTATTAATTTAGTTGCAGGTGACAACATTACCAAATTTTGGCGCTATTGTCGGGAAACTCTTGAAAATATATGTATGTTACACGAGTAGACAAAACAACACAGCTGCTATTTGATTCAGAGATAGAAAGATAGCCAAGAAGTTACGGAAGCAGACAAAACAGAGACAACAAGCACAGAAGAAAAAAAAGATGGCTGCAAATTGCACCCTTCGTGAATTAGTTGCCCCTACAGACACTCAACAGCCCCATTGCATCAAATTTTCAAATTTGGGGGATAATAATACCTTTGAATTGAAGTTGGGGCGGATTCATATATTGCCAATTTTTTAGATTTACTAGGAGAGGATCCCTACAAGCATTTGAAGGAATTTGATGTGGTTTGTATGGGCATGAAGCTGAAGAATATGACTGAGGAGCAAATCAAATTAATAGCCTTCCCATTTTCTCTCAAAGATGATGCTCAAGATTGGTTATATTACTCTACTGGTGAAAATGTGCAGACATGGGCTAAAATGAAGAGGTTATTCTTTGAAAAATATTTTCCATCATCAAGAGCTACCAATATTAGAAAAGAAATTTGTGGCATCCTACAATATACAAGTGAGACAGTATATGAATATTAGAAAAGATTCAAGAAACTTTATGCAAGGTACCCCCATCACCAAATAAATGATTAAGATTTAATACTTCTATAAAGGTCTTTTGCTTATAGACAAGAGTATGATTGATACTGCAAGTGGTGGAGCTTTGGTTGACAACACATCAATAGCAGCAAGAGATTTGATAGCAAACATGGCTTCTAATACACAACAGCTTAGGATACGTTCTAGCCATAGTTCAAAATAAGTGAATTAGGTGAATATGCCAGCGTTGGAGAAAAGATTAGACAATCTTACACCTTTGGTGTAGCAACTCACGGTCACAAAGAAAGAAGAACCAAAGGCATGTGAAATATGTTTAATATTGAGACACTCTACTAATGCATGCCCGATTTTGCAAGAAGAAAGTGCAGAACAAGTCAATGTCGTAGGAGGATTTGTTGGGAAAATTTAAAGGAAATATGATCCACTCTCTAACACCTATAATCTAGGTTGGCATGATCATCCAAACCTGCTTTATGGAAACTCTCAAGGACAATAAGCTACCTCAAATTTACAGCAATATAAGCAACTTTATGTTCGTAGACAACATCAATAAGTGGCACTCAAATTTGAAGGTAAGTCTTCTTTACAAGATATAGTTAAATCTTTAGCCACCAACACCATGACATTTCAGCAAGATACTTAAGCTAGTATTCAAAATCTTGAAAATCAATTAAGCTAAATGGCAACAACTATTAATCGGTTAGAGGCATAAAATTTTGGAAAATTTCCTGCTTAAATAGAAATCAGTCCCAAGCAAAGTGCAAAAGCTGTCATGTTATGAAGTGGTAAAAAGCTGAAGGAACGTTCTCCAAAAATCTCCAAGAGGGAAATAGAAGAAGAGGCAAGAAAGGAAGTACCTGACCAGCCATAAAAAGAAAAAGGAGAAAAAATTACATTCAAATATGCAAAAATTTATTATGCCACCCCCTTTTCCTAGTCGATTCGCCAAAGCAAAGAAAAAGGAGCAAGAGAAAGAGATATTGGAGACTTTCAAAAAATATCAGGTAAATATTCCTTTCCTTGATGCCATTAAAAAAATTCCTTGTTATGCTAAATTTCTAAAGGAGCTCTGCACTTCAAAATGGAAATTGAAATTTGATGAGAAAGTACAATTAGGAGAGAATGTATCTGCAATACTTCAAGAAAAAAAAGCGACCACCTAAATGTCAAGACCTAGGTATGTTCACTATCCCTGTAAAATTGGTGATTTAAGAATTGAAAATGCTATGTTAGATTTGGGTGCATCAATAAATGTCATACCTTATGATGTTTACAAGTTTATAAACATGGGGCCCTTCAAAGAAACTAATATAGTGATTCAATTAGCGAGTCGTTCAAATGTTTATCCAAAGGGCGTTTTAAAGGATATTTTGGTTCAAGTAGGTGAAATGCTTTTTCCAACTGATTTTTACATTTTGCATGTAGGTAGTTAGGATGTATCATCTTCAACTCTAATTTTATTTGGAAGGTTCTTGAAAACCACTAGAACAAAATTGATGTTTATGATGGATCGTTGACTATAGAATTTGATGGTGAATTGATTAGATACAATATATACAATGCTATGAAATTTTTAGATGATGAACAACCTATTATTTTGTGGATTTTATTGACAATTGGGTGCAGAAAAATTCTTCCTTAAATGGAAAAGATGAACTTGAGACAATCCTTGAAATTGGAGATTCGTTGCAGTGGCAGTCACTATCAGAGATGTTGGTTCCCAACAACGAACTTGAAGTCATGTTTTGCAATTTGGAGAAAACCAAACAAATGGTGAGCCAATT
The DNA here is from genome assembly GCA_025594535.1 of Erythroxylum domingense. Classification (NCBI taxonomy): domain Eukaryota; kingdom Viridiplantae; phylum Streptophyta; class Magnoliopsida; order Malpighiales; family Erythroxylaceae; genus Erythroxylum; species Erythroxylum domingense. The sequence continues at coordinate 29,966,156 of JANQBM010000220.1, forward strand.
ACCCTATATGGAGTTGTCCTAAAACAACTCCAAGTTATTGACTTCGTTGATTCAACCACCCATATTGGAGCTGAAGAATTTACCTAACTCCAAGTTAAGACAACACAAAGAAGCCATTGGGTGGACAATAGCTGATTTAAAAAGCATTAGTCCCACCATTTATATACACCGAATTTTGATTGAAGATGAAGCCAAGGAGGTAAGACAACCCCAACGCGTTTAAATCCACCCATAATGGAGGTGGTGAAAAAGGAATTCTTAAAGCTTCTTGATGCTAGAATTATCTATCCCATTTTAAATAGCAATTGGGTAAGTCCGGTCTAAGTAGTACCAAAGAAAACTAAGGTAACTGTAATAGAAAATACTGATAGTGAGTTGATACCCACTCGTGTTCAAAATGGGTGGAGCGTTTGTATAGATTATAGGAAGCTAAATTTGGTTACTAGAAAAGATCATTTTTCACTTCCATTTATTGATTAAATGCTTAAAAGACTTGCATGTAAATCTCACTATTGCTGTTTAGATGGTTATTCAGGTTATCATCAAATTTTGGTTGCACCAAAAGACCAAGAGAAAACAACTTTCACATGTCTATTCGACACCTTTTCCTATTAAAGAATGCCATTTGGATTGTGTAATGCACCAGTGACATTTCAAACGTGTATGGTAAGTATTTTCTCTAATTTTATGGAAGATTGTATGGAAGTTCTCATAAATGACTTTATAGTTTATGGAGAATCTTTTGAAACATGCATTATCAACCTTGAGAAAGTGCTTAAATGTTGCATTGATACTAAATTGTTTTTGAATTATGAAAAATGTCATTTCATGGTTGATCAAGGAATAATTTTGGATCATACAGTCTCTTCTAAAGGAATTGAGATTGATAAGACTAAGATAAATGTTATAAGATCTTTACCTTACTCCGCGACTATGCAGGAAGTTCGCTCTTTTCTTGGTCATGCAGGATTTTATCGGTGATTTATTAAAAAAATTTCGAAGATTGCTCAACCTATGTGTAGAATACTCCAAAAAGATGTTAAATTTGATTTTGATGAGCCATGCAAAATTGCATTTGATGAACTAAAGGAGCGACTCACTACAACCCCAATAATTCAGCCACCAAAGTCGAGCATTGCCTTTCAATTAATATCTGATGCATCGGATTATACAGTTGGAGTAGTTTTGGGTCAAAAAGTGGACAAAGTACCTCGTGTCATTTACTATGCCTCCATGACACTTAATGCCGCTTAGTAGAATTATTCCACGATGGAGAAAAAATTCTTGGCTGTAGTTTTTAGGTTGGAAAATTTTGGGTCTTACCGATGGCATACACGAGTGTTCATTTATTCAGACCATGCAACTTTAAAATATTTGGCAACTAAGAAAGAAGCAAAACCAAGGTTGATTTGTTGGATCTTACTCCTACAAGAATTTGAGTTGGAAACGCACGATAAAAAGGGAGCTGAAAATTAGGTGGCTAATCATTCCAGCAGGATCACTCTAACCAATACATCTGATGTTTTCGAAAATGAATTTCTAGATGAAATTCTCTTTGCAATCCAATAGGTAATTCCATGGTATGTCGACATAGTAAATTTCTTAGTGATTAAGTCTTTACTTAGTGATTTATCTAGAGTTCAAAAGGATAAAATTAAACGAGAGGCCAAATATTACATATGGGATGAACTTAAAGATCCGATAATATGGTAGAAAGAAATGTATATTCTATGGAAATTTTGTGCTGATCAAATTATTAGAAGGTGTATTGTAGATGATGAAATTCCTCCCATATTAAATTTTTTCCATTCATCTGTATGTGGGTGACACTTTGTCCCCAAAAGAAAAGCTCATAAAATTCTTAAATGTGGTTTATTTTGGCCGAAATTATTTTATCATACTTATATGTTTTGTAAATCTTATGGTCGTTTCTGAAGAACAAGTATTCTAGGACGAAGAGATTAAATGCCACTTACAAATATCCTAATATATGAAATTTTTTATATATGGGGAATTGACTTTATAGGTCATTTTCCTTCATCTTTTGGTAAGGCATATATCATTTTAGCTATGGATTATATGTCAAAGTGGATAAAAGTGAAAGCTACTCATACAAATGATGTTAAAGTTGTAGTCAATTTTGTCAAATATAACATTTTTTGCCAGGTATGGAATACCTTGAGCTATGATTAACGATAAGGGAACTCATTTTTGCAATAAAATTGTGTTTCACATCGTATTTCGATTTCATATCATCCGCAGACGAGTGGGTAAGCTGAAGTCTCCAACCGGGAAATTAAAGCAATTTTGGAAAACATAGTGAATCTGAACAGAAAAGATTGGAGCTTACATTTGGATGATGCCTTGCAGGCGTATCGAACTGCTTACAAAACTCCAATAAGCATATCACCGTACAAGTTAGTTTTCAGTAAACCTTGTCATTTGCTTGGAAATAGAACATAGAGCCTACTGTGTAACATCCCGTTTCCATAAAACGGGTCGGACCAGAGAAACGGGTCCAAGTGAGGTCAATCGGAGAAGTTAGGAAAACACATCTCATTCTCATGCATTTGTGAACAGTGATATGTGCACATGAAAAATGTCTGTACATGCATTCATGACATTCTTCCCGGTATAA
>JANQBM010000220.1:29980598-29990771 GCA_025594535.1 Erythroxylum domingense
GTTATACCAATTTAGTTATTAAAACATGATATGACTTCAATTACAATCATTTTTGTTGAATTACCTCTCAAATGGATACATCCATATTGAACTGGACCGGCTAGTTTAGCCTTGTGTGATAAATGGACAGGTAGATGCTCCATACAGTGAAAGAAGCTTGGAGGAAATATCCCTTTTAACTTGCACAAAATTAATGGAATTTTCCTTTCTAGTTTTTCCATTTCAGCCAACTTGATTTCAGATGATGTTAAGTTTTTGAAAAACAAAATTAATTATGTTATTACTTCCTAAACCTTATTCAGTAGCAACTCCCGAAATACAATTGAAATTGGCCTTTGCAAAAACACATTTCAATCATGAATTTTCATCCCAAACAATTTGTACTTCCTTATGTCCACACACCTTGCCAAGTTTGAAACATAACCATCGGAAAAATTTAGACTTTTCAACCATTCACACAATATTTCCTTCTATTTTTTTGTCCAAAGTGTAACATGTTTTTAGATATTTACCAGTGCGAAGATCTTTATGTAACTCATTCTTTCTGCAAAAAAGTTTCAAATCATATTGTGATTTTGCATTTTCTTTTATCCTCCCTTCAATGTTCATTATGGTATTGAACAGATTGTCAAAAATATTTTTTTCAATATGCATCACATCTAGATTATGACGTATCAAATTAGTTTTCCAATATGGCAAATCCCAAAATATGCTTTGTTTTCTTCAGCCAAAAGTTTTTACTAATGCTTGTATTAATTTCATCGGCTTTAAATTCTGTAACTTTCAGCAAGCCTAATTCCTCAATCTCCTGCAATATTTGTTTTCCAACTTTGTAGGGGGGAGGAGGTGTTTTTACCAACCTATTCTCAATGAACTTTTGTTTATTGCGTCTAAATGGATGATCTGGAGGAAGAAATTTTCTATGGTTGTCAAACTAACATATTCTGCCCCCGTTTGGAAGATAAAACGCATCAGAATCATCGCCATAATAAGGACAAGCCAATTTTCCTACTTTGCTCCATCTAGACAATATGGCATATGCTAGAAAATCACTAATGGTCCACATCAAAGTTGTTCGCCACACAAAATTTTCTTTCAGAGACACATCATATATCTCAACACCATATTCCCAAAGATGTTGCAATTCAAATATCAATGGTTGTAAGAATACATCAATTTTATGCTTTGGATTTGTTGGCCCTAGCACAATCACTGTCAAGAACATATATGCCTCTTTCATACACATTCGTGGAGGAAAATTGTAAGGAGTAATTATAACTGGCCATGATGAATATTACTAGCTAGATTGACTAAAAGGTTAAAATCCATCCGTCGATAATCTCAACTTAACATTTCAACTTTCAGGTACAAACTCATAATAGGTGTCATTGAAGTGTTTCCATGCCAGTGTATTTAATGGATGGCTCATTATTCCATCTTCCTGTTGGTGTTCATTATGCCATCTCATATGAGATATAGTAACATCAGAAGCATATACTCTTTGAAGTCTCGAAGTTAGTGGAAAATAATACATTCGCTTCTAGAGTACTAATTTATGTTTCATAGAACCCTTTATAGGCTTGAACCTAGATTGACCACAAAATTTGCACTCTTGTAATTCCAAATCATCTCCTCAATATAACATACATCCCAATTTGCAACAATCAATCTTTTCAACAGGCAAACCAAGACCATTAATAAGTTTCTTCATATTGTAAAAATTATTAACCGTTGTATGATCAGGAGGCAATGATTCGTTATACCATCCAAAAATTTTATCAAAACTACGATTAGAAATATGCCCTTCAGACTTTATGGTCAATATTCGAGCAATTGAAGACAATTGAGTCATTGTCTCACAATTTTTCCATAGTTCTTCATCAACTAAGTGTAGTAAGTCAAAAAACTGCATTGAATGTAGGTTTGGTTCTTCTTTAAGATTTTCTATATTTTCTGAAAGATATAACCGACTGTATCATAAACCATTTGCATGTAAGGATTTTCATTTGGATCCATATTATTTGTTCTAAATCTAATCCCCCTTCAAACTCCTTTAAGTTCACTGACGATTTTACGTCAATATCCCTTGAGGTGCTACAAATCAATGGTTTCTCATGTCGTGTCTACTCAAAATAATTTGGGACAAACCCTTTTCTCAACAAATGTCCATTCACTTCATCAATAGGAAGGAAATGAATGAATTTGCACTTTTTAAAAAGACATCTAATCTTTGGACCATCCATATATGCAGGATAAGAACATGCATAATGAATAAAAGCTTCAACTCCCTCAACAAACTCAAGATTAATGAAACATCAGGTGTTAATCGTCAATATATCCAAGATCTATCATCATTACTCATTTCTGCAAAACTGTTAATTTCAAACAATGATTCCGTAATTAGAATCCTTCATGTTTCCTAAAGTATACAGAACATCTAAACTTTACTCAACATTCCCTAAGTATTAACCAACTGAATTAATCACCTACATATGATTTCAAAACTATGGTACGTAACATTGTTTACAGTTGTGAATCATGAAAACAAGTTCTCACTGTGACTCCTAAGCTCGTGGAATTTTTCCTCGATAAGCTTCACAGGAGCTAAATCACGAGTTTCCAGCCTATATACCATCATAGGGGTTTATTATGTAAAGAATATGTCTTGTCAATAAAACGTATTAATTCTTTGTCTTAATACTAAGTTTGCATTAATCACATGAAAGTTAAAGTATTAATCGATCGAATTAATGACTTACAATTGATTTTCAAATTATAATACGTGGCATTGTTTACAGCCGTGAATCAAGAAAATAAATTCTCGCTGTGACTCCTAGGCTCGTAGAATTTTTCACCGATAAGCCTCACGGGAGATGCATCACGGGTTTCTAGCCTATATACTGTCCCACGAGTTTATTACGTACAGAATTTGTCTTGTTTATAAAACATATTAATTCCTTGTGTTAATGCTAAGTTTGTATTAATCATATTGAAATGGAAGTATTAATCAATTGAATTAATGACCTACAATTGATTTCAAAACCATGGTACGTGGCTTTGTTTACATCTGTGAATCAAAAAAACAAGTTCTCGCTGTAACTTCTAGGCTCGTGGAATTTTTCACTGATAAGCCTCACGGGAGCTGTATCACAAGTTTCCAACTTATATACCATTCTAGACTTTTATTTTTTAAAGAATTTGTCTTGTCTATAAAACATAATAATTCCTTGCGTTAGTACTAAGTTTGCATTAATCATATCGAAGTTGATGTATTAATCGATCGAATTAATGACCTATAATTGATTTCAAAACTATGGTACGTAGCATTGTTTACACCTGTTAATCAACAAAACAAGTTCTCGCTGTGACTCCTAGGCTCGTTGAATTTTTCACCGATAAGCCTCACGGGAGCTGCATCACGGATTTCCAACCTATATATCATCATAGGGGTTTGTTATGCAGAGAATTTGTCTTGTCTATAAAAAATATTAATTCCTTATGTTAATACTAAGTTTTCATTAATCACATCGAAGTTGAAGTATTAATTGATCGAATTAATGACCTACAATTGATTTCAAAACTATTGTACGTGGCATTTCTTACACCTGTGAATCAAGAAAACAAGTTCTCGTTGTGACTCCTAGGCTCGTGAAATTTTCCACCGATAAATCTCATGGGAGCTGCATCACAGGTTTTCAGCCTATATACCATCCTAGGGGTTTATTATGCCTCAAATCATCCATAACATCTTAAAATCATTCCACATACAATAAATGCTTATGTAATCATATATCTACTCATCAATGATTCAAACATAACTCAAATATAAATAGTTAGATTATTAAAGAAGAACATAAAAACTGATCAATCACTTTGCCATTGGACCTCACACATATATCCCTGGACATATTAGATGAAACTAATACAAAATTGATGAAATAATACCAGGCAATTTTCTTGATTTTCTTAATGAAATAAGCTTTGCACTAATTGTCAATGCGATGGGAGGCCCAAATATAAGTCCCCAAGCTTCTATTCCTGAAAAAGGAATTTAAATCATATAATATGAAACGAACTAACATCTTGAAGTTGAATTAATGAGTATATCTACATGGTGAGTGATGTAGGTTTTGAGGAAGCTATCACCAAAGAGAAATTATGTATTTTCATTCAAAATAGAAGTTGTTGTTGAAAATTACGATTCACAAAAATGAATTGTGAAAGTTACACTAAAAAGTTTGATTTTATCATTTGTGTGACTATTGCTTGAAAGTTATTATTAAAACTTTTATGATGATGACTAACTTATGAAAGAGATTTGTTGGATGTATGCAATAAACGATAAGAAAAATTATTAATGTGTTTTTATTAATAATTGCTTGATTTGACATTATTTTTGTGGTATAAAAGTAAAAGGAGGTGATTTTTTTCTAATGATTGGATCCTATAATGAGTGACTTCACTTTAACACTCACTTTAGATGTATTAAAGAAGAATATAGAGACAACAACAATAACAAAGATAGTGAAAAAGATTGAATTTGGTGAATATGAATATAAGAACCTAAAACTTGTCATAGTTATGCTTATCTTCTACTTTTCCATTTAGTGTGTAATTGTTCTTATTCTGAAGCTAAAATTGATGGATTTGAAGCATGTTCAAGTGGTTTAAGAGATGCAAATTTTAATGTGAATATTACTATATTAACTTGAACAAATGTATTTTAGTGTTGCATATATTAACCAAACTTTGATGAACATGTTCAAGTGCTTAAAAAAATGGTTTACATAATAAATATTTTTAATAAAATCCAATAATAATAAATTTTTCAATGCTACAATAAGGAAAACATTGCTTTCAAAAACAACACATTTGAATATTACATGGATTTAATCAAAGTAGGAGTTAATATTGTCTTATGTCAATTTTTGGCAAGTATGTTATCTAAGCTAATTTTAAAAGACATGATGATCATATACTAACTTCTATTGTTTATTTTGTGTATCTTTAAGAAAGCTCTATTTGTAGGTTTCAAATATCATATCTTAATATATATGATACTAGAACTCCAAACATTCAATACAACTCCTATAAGTAAAAAATAACAGCACTTATAACAAATAAGTAATACTTTCACTTTGTAATGAGAATAACATGTTTAAGTATAACGAACACTATGCATTAACACATATGATACTATAACTCCAAGCTTTCAACACATCTCCTATGAACAAAAAACTACCATTGCTCATAACATATGAGTAATTCATTCACTTTATTATGGGAATAAAAGTTTGAGTATAATGAATAAATGCCTAAGTATAATATTTGAATGTATGACCAAACATGAATATCCTCTACTTCATTCTTTATAAGCCTTCGTTGATCATCCCCATTCAGTGATGCACTATATTCATCATCATTGATAATAATACAATAATACCCATTTTTTGTCCATTTCTTATTGCCAAATATGGCTACAAACACGACCCTTATTTTCAGGCGTATATATGATAATACAGGGTTGTGCATTGTCATAATTATTTAAAACTCATGATCTATTTTACGTAACAATATAAAAGGAAATATTTTTTCTAAGAGACATTTCATCAAACAATTTATAGGCAACCCGAATTATCTCTAACTAATAACAAAACAACTGCATTTTTTCATTATTTACCAACAACAACACATTTAAGCAACAAATAAACCAACAATTCAACTAAAAAATGCATAAACCAATAATCCAAACAAAACCCACCCACCCACCGATGGTCATACATATAAGCATCTAACATCTTCGTTTTTTGGAGACAAAATAAACCCAATAGTTTTGTTACCTGAAAATGATGCACGATGGACCAAAAATAAAGCAAAAATTAAGGGTGGAAGCATTACAAGAAGAGAACCGACGACATTAATGGTGGGAAGAGAGAAAAATAGCAGGGGTGGGGCTTCAGGTCTCATTTACTCTATTGATAAAACGATGTCATTTGGATTAAAACCAAACAAATTTTATGAAAATTTGACAGTTACAGAGGGAATGACATTTCTGTCGATTTTTTATCGACGAAATTATGGTTCCGCCGGTATTCAACATTTTATTCTTCTTCAAGATTTTCTATATTTTCCTGAAATGTATAACTGTTTGCATCATAAATCATTTGCATGTAAGGATTTTCATTTGGATCTACATTATTTGTTCTAAATCCAATCCCCCTTTCAAACTCATTTAAGTTCACTGACGATTGTACTTCAATATCCCTTGAGGTGCTACAAATCAATGGTTCCTCATGTCGTGTGCACTAAAAATAATTTAAAACAAGCCCTTTTCTCAACAAATGACCATTTACTTCATCAATAGGAAGGAAACGAATGAGTTTGCATTTTTTACATGGACATCTGATCTTTGGGCCATCCATATATGCAGGTTGAGAACATGCATAATGAATAAAAGCTTCAACTCCCTCAATAAACTCAAGATTAATGAAACATCAGGTGTTAATCGTTTATACATCCAAGAACTATTACTCATTTTTGCAAAACTGTTAATTTCAAACAGTGATTCCATAGTTAGTATCATTCATGTTCCCTAAAGTTTATAAAATATCTAAACTTTACACAACATCCCCTAAGTATAAACCAATTGAATTAATGACCTACAATTGATTTCAAAATTACGGTATGTAACATTATTTACAGTTGTGAATCAAGAAAACATGTTCTCGCTGTGACTCCTAGGCTCGTGGAATTTTTCACCGATAAGCCTCATGGGAGCTGCTTCACAGGTTTCCAGTCTATATACCGTCCTAGGGGTTTATTATGTAAAAAATTTGTCTTGTTTATAAAACGTATTAATTCCTTGTGTTAATACTAAGTTTGCATTAATCACAACGAAGTTAAAGTATTAATCGGTCGAATTAATGACCTACAATTGATTTCAAAACTATGGTACATGGCATTGTTTACAGTTATGAATCAAGAAAATAAATTCTCGCTGTCACTCCTAGGCTCAAGGAATTTTTCACCGAAAAACCTCACAGGAGCTGCATCACGGGTTTCTAGCCTATATATCGTCATAAGAGTTTATTATGTAAAGAATTTGTCTTGTCTATAAAACATATTAATTCCTTGTGTTAATGCTAAGTTTGCATTAATCACATTGAAGTGTCAGCATTAATTGATCGAATTAATGACCTACAATTGATTTCAAAACTATGGTACATGGCATTGTTTAGACATGTGAATCAAGAAAATAAGTTCTCGTTATGACTCCTAGGCTCGTTGAATTTTTCACTGATAAGCCTCACGGGAGCTGCATCACGGGTTTCCAGCCTATATACCATCATATGGTTTATTATGTACAGAATTTGTCTTGTCTATAAAACGTATTAATTCCTTGTATTAATACTAATACAAAATTAATGAAATAATACCAGACAATTTCCTTGATTTTCTTAATGGAACAAGCTTTGCTCTAATTTCCAATGCGATGGGAGGCCTAAATATAAATACCCAAGCTTTTATTCTTGAAAAAGGAATTTAAATAATATAATATGAAACGAACTAACATCTTGAAGTTGAACTAATGAGTATATCTACATGGTGAATGATGTAGGTTTTGAGGAAGCTATCACCAAAGATAAATTATGAATTTTCATTCAAAGTAGAAGTTGTTGAAAATCACGATTCACAAAAATGAATTGTGGAAGTTACACTAAAAAGTTTGATTTTATCATTTGTGTGATTGTTGCTTGAAAGTTATTGTTGGAACTTTTATGATGATGACTAACTTATGAAAGAGATTTGTTAGATGTATGCAATAAAGGATAAGAAAAATTATTAATGTGTTTTTTATTAATAATTTCATGATTTGACATTATTTTTGTAGTATATAGGTAAAAGAATGTGATTTTTTTCTAATGATTGGATCCTATAATGAGTGATTTCCCTTTAACACTCACTTTTGATGTGTTAAAGAAGAATATAGAGACAACGACAACAACAACAAAGACGGTGAAAAATATTGAATTTGGTGAATATGAATATAAGAACCTAAAACTTATCATAGTTGTGCTTATCTTCAACTTTTCCATTTGGTGGGTAATTGCTCTTATTATGAAGCTAAAATTGGTGTATTTGAAACATGTTCAAGTGCTTAAAGAGATGCAAATTTTAATGTGAATATTACTATATTAACTTGAACAAATGTGTTTTAGTGTTGCATATATTAACCAAACTTTGATCAACTGACATGTTTAAGTGCTTAAAGAAATGATTTACATAATAAATATTTTTAATAAAATCTAGTAATAATAAATTTTTCAATGCTACAATAAGGAAAAAATTGCTTTAAAAAACAACACATTTGAATATTCACATCACTCTTATTGCCAAACATGGCTACAAACACGACCCATGTTTTCAGGCGTATACATGCTAATACAGGGTTGTGCATTGTCATAATTATTTCAAACTCATTGATCTATTTTACGTAACAATATAAAAGGAAATATTTGTTCTAAAAGACATTTCATTAAACAATTCATAGGCAACTCGAATTATCTCTAACTAATAACAAAACAACTGCATTTTTTCATTATTTAATAACAACAACACATTTAAACAACAAATAAACCAACAATTCAACTAAAAAATCTATAAATCAACAATCCAAACAAAACCCACCCACCCACCGACTGTCATACATATAAATATCTAACATCTTCATTTTTTGGAGACAAAATAAACCCAATAGTTTTGTTACCTGAAAATGATGCACGATGGATCAAAAATGGAGCAAAAATCGAGTGTGGAAGCACTATAAGAAGAGAACCGACGGCGTTAATGGTGGGAAGAGAGAAAAATAAGAGGGCTGGAGCTTCGAGTCTCATTTACTATGTTGATAAAATGACGTCATTTAGATTAAAACCAAACAATGTTATTTTATTTTAAGAAAATTTGACAGTTACCAATTTAATGACATTTTTGTCGATATTTTATCGACGGAATTATGGTCATGTCAGTATTCAAGATGCTAATTTTCCCCATCAGCTATTGCTGCGTAATTTTGCGATAGACTTTTATGTTCTTTCGTTATAATACATCAGAAAACTCAGGGGGATAATTTCCCTCTAAGTTTATTGACGAATGTTTTGGCTGTCGAAAAAACAAATTTTTTTCATTAACTTTAACGACGGATGATCCATTTCCGTCGCTAATTTATGACGAAATGTGTTCTGCTAGTAATTTTCTATCGGTAATTCGTTATTTTCTTATAGTGCTCCCTTCCGCATAAGCTACATTTGGTATCTAAGTTGGTTGCAAATTTCCTATATAAAGTTGTTCTCTTATATTATCTTTCTTGTTGATATGAGAAGATGTTATTTAGTTGCAAGCATGAAGGCAATTGATGGGAAAAAAACCTTCCTAATTTTAAAATCATGTGAATAAAATTTGCTCTATTTGTTCCTTTTCTTATGTACCTTATATTTCACCTATTTTTTACTAAAATTTTACTTAATATGGTATTGAATAATGAAAATAATTAAATAAACACTTATATGAAGTAGGGGAAGACGACTAGTATTGTTATATTACTGAAGTATACCAGTCACTTAATAGCCTAATATTTTACTAATAATAATAATCTTTATTTTATGTTTCTGCGGGAAAGAATCCACCAGCTTTGTATTCGAAGATTTAAAAGTTTCAAAATTAATGGAGAAAAGTCATTTCAATAGCATGTTAACATCATCAGTTTATCTATCGCGAGGTATTAAGTATACAATTCATCTTTACATGGCCGATCTTATCTCCACAGTTCATTTTCATTCTTTAATTTCCTACTTTACTAAGATGAACTGAGTAGGTACGTAAGAATGGTATCATTTTTTGGAATAGGGATTATGACACTTGTTTTCGTCTTATACATTAAAAAATATTTGGTTTGCTAGATTTTTTCGATAGGGATGCATAGTAGTGTTTGAAAGACAATAAAAGTTGCTAGAGAATTTATGAGTGTTGGAGAAGAAAGATATGTTTTCAAAGGGAAAAGCTGCAATATTGTTAGGTCTAGGGGATGAGGTCTTAAGAAAGGTAGTTGATGAATACTGCTACTTCACTATGGAAACAAGTTGAAAGTAAGTGCCAGAAGAGATCACTTATGAATCA
>JANQBM010000220.1:30008409-30024598 GCA_025594535.1 Erythroxylum domingense
TAATATATTATTAACAAGTCATAATGTTAATACATGAATCACAAATATCCATTGGCCTAAGGCACACTACTAACATATTTGGTTATGATGGATATCTCTTGAGAAGGAGATTGTTAACATGTTATATCTTTACCCTATTTGGATGTTTAGTTAATTAGAAAGTAACATTTTAGTCGAAGGTTGCATTGTTTACAATAGAAGCAAAGTACTTGTCATTTGTCAAAAGGAAGGTATAAGGTTGTGTGGTTAGTGGACTTGTATGCAATGCATATATAACTCATTTCCTTTACTCTATCATTCTGTAGTGTAAGACTTAGGCTATGTTTGATTAAATGTAAGGTTTTTTTTTAATGGAATGGAATTAAATGGTTTATAATGGAATAGAATGTAAATGGATGCAATATTAGAAAATTATTGTTTTTGAGGGATGGAAGGATTCATATTGTAATATAGTGAAATTTTGTTTAGAAGAAGATTTTATAATGTAATACACTGAAAAGTTGTTCATCATTTTACATTCCATCCTAAACTCTCCAAATCGGAGGTTTCTTATTTTTATTGTTTAGGATGGGATGAGATGTAATATGAATCCCTCCTCTTCTATCTTATTCCATTCCACTCCATTATAAACCCTCCTCCCAAACAATAAAATAATATTACATTCTATTAATAAACTATCAACCAAACATAGCTTTAGAGTCTGTCCTATAGAGATTATAAGTACTAGTAATAATCATTTTCTTATTATCTGGCTTAGAGTTTATCCTATAGAGACTATAAGTACTAGTAATAACCCTTTTTTATTATCTAACTGAATCAAGGTGATATTGATAGATTAGATTTTAAAATAAAAAATAAAATAAGATCAATTCAACACAACCAAATAAACTAGAATAGTAAAAGAATGAAAAATAAACCAATAAAATAATAGTACCTAGACTTCAAACCCCCTAGGACTTCCCATGCAATCATAATTTCACTAATCAAACTAATCTAACGTTTATTGGAATATGAAAATTCCTCAATTATGTTCACATCTTTCTTAAGATTATTAATACCTAATCATAAGTTGATTAATCGAAATCTTTTTCTACTTAAAACCTCTAGATTTGCATTAATCAATTTGTGAATTTTCCTATTAAGTTTGAACTTGATTTAGAAGATTTATATTGACCTATCTCTAACTTTGCATACAACTTATTTCAGTTATGTTAGATATGTTCATACATTAGATTTCTTTAATTTTAATTGCATGAAATCATACAAGAATCAATATGTCGATGATATCAATTCAAGAATGAGCCTTTTACGATGTTTTTATAAAGCGTTGTCAAAAGTTGACTTTTAGAGACGATTTCTAAATCTTCGTAAAAAAAATGTAGTAAAAATTGAACATTGTTGGTGAATTGAATCTTAATGAAACCAAAGACTGAATTAAAGTAAAATAAAATGACTACAATGTCTATTCCTGGGTTCATCTAATCAAGATAACAAAAAAAGTTTAATTTGTAATTATAGAAACAAATCATCAAAACTAAAGAGAAAGCTAAAAATTAAGGATGACATGATTAAAATCCTTAAAATATCCAAAAATTTCACTTTAAATTAATGAAAATCCAGTCCAAAGGGGTTTCCTTGGTCCCTCACACTTTATGCCGCTCTAGAGTTTCTTCTTACGCTTCTGTAGTCTTCTTTTTTTTTCACCACTCAATCTTAACTCAAATTCTTAGTGATACATGGGCAATATTAGCGTGTTGATTTTTGTATACTTTGAACGAATGTGTGTTGCTTTCTAGAGCTAACATGTGCACAAACATAAGTGTGTACTATCAATATGGCCTTCTTGCTACTTAATATGCGTTGTGTTCTAGAGAAAACAATCAACACACTCTGAGCTCTCCAACATGGCTATGTACACTGTCATGCACTCCATAGCTCAATCAAAATGACTCCAAATTGTTTGAAACTTGTCCAAATTAGTTTCTTTTTGCTCAAGTGAATGAATTAGAACTAGAAACAAAATATTAACAAATTAAGTAGCAAAATCAATAAAAATATTAAAAATAAAGTAAAATGTTTTAATTAAATATGAGACTGAAAATATGACTAACTCATCACTTATCAGTGGTCATGTTAATAGTTTGACTATGGACATGTAAAACTTTATTGTTACTTGATAGTCATAGTGCACTAAGCCTGACCAAAAATCCTAATTATTACGAGAGATCAAAGCATGTCGATGTCAGGTTGAATTTTATTTGGGATGTAGTAAAGGATAAGGTGTTTCTATATAGAAGATTGCCACAACTTATAATCTAGTAAATATGCTGACAAAGTGTTACTTATAGAGAAGTTCAAGCATAGTTTGGACTTGCTAAATGTTCGTATAGGTCGAAGCTCTTAGGGGCTTGTATGACACAAATCAATTCTTAGTTAGACATTAAAGAATTTAAGTGAAGGTAGAAAATTATGAGATATGCATTAAATTCTGTTGAAAATAGCATTTTACTAACTTTAGGCATGTATGAAAATAAAAATTCAGTGACATTAGACGTTTGTGAAAGTAGAGGTTTACTGACCTTAAGCTCATATAGAAATAAAATTTCTTACTTCTTACATATAACCGTAATATTGTGTATATATATTACGGTTATATGTAAGAAGTAAGAAATTTTATTTCTATATATATATTACGGTTATATGTAAGAAGTAAGAAATTTTATTTCTATATAAGCCTAAGGTCAATAAACCTTTACTTTCACAAACGTCTAATGTCACTGAATTTTTATTTTCATACATGCCTAAAGTTAGTAAAATGCTATTATTTATATATATATATAGATAGATATATCTAAAATTTCTTACTTCTTACATATAACCATAATATTGTTTGTGTATATATATATATATATATATGGGGTTAATGATTATGTAAGTGGTTGTTATTGTAATACTTTTCCTTGTATCATCTTCCTTACAATCATATAAAAAAAAATTCTATCTTTTTATCTATAAACGTAAATCATATAATTAGCTAAACCACATAAATCATGTATATATTTTTACTTCGTTTATTTTCTTCTTATATCAATTCTGTTTCACTACACCAACATCGTTCAACTCTATGTTCGATGAAATCTAGGTTCAGCTTTGCTAGAGTTAGCCAAATTAATAGTTTATTTAATTTATATACTTAATCTATTTACGATTATTTTTTTCATTTTGATTCGTACAATCTGATATTTACTGATAAAGATTTTTTCTTTGGTCATTTGAAAACATAAGAATAATACAACCATTCAATGCAAAGAAAAGGTTCCTTGATGCTGATATTTGACTCCTACTCTTCGTACCAGATGTTTTACTTGGGACTTTCTGCAACTTGAATTTGGCGTGGCTCCAAGTATATAATTTTGGTTTGGTTTCTTAATAGAAATAGAGGACTCTCCCCCCGTCCACTTATAAAAAGAAAAGGATGAAATGAAACATGAGTTCCTTCCTTATTCGAAATATCGTCTTGCCTTAATTTGACTTACCTTCCTTTCATTTTGAGACTTTCTGCTTAATTACTTACCAAATCTTAACTTGAACGATCCACTAAAATCATTTAAGGAAAAAAAAATGACAACTGTAAAACGAATAAGAAAACGAAAATGACCAGATGCATTAATATTACATTTTTAGATTCAAAGCGAAATGATAGATATTACCTAACAATAGACATGATATTAGGCATAGGTAATGCTGAACCTCAAATTTATTTGAACCTAATTATTTGTAGAATTAATTGCTTATTAAATTTAGAAGTTTTCTTAATTGGTAATGCTACTAAAAATCAATTAGATATGTAAAGAGTTTCAAGTATGACCCAACCCTTTAATCCGTTAAAATCTTTTGTTAATAATTAATTAATACATCGAATAACTTAAAAGAACTGTAAACATCATAGATATTATAATCACCTTAAACATCATAAATATCCACTCGAATACCTCAACTCTCAAATCTCTCCTCAACTGAAATCATTGATAAGAATGTGATAACAGAATTTGATTTCATAAATAATTTTGATTTTATTTCCATGTCAACGTTATTAACGAGAGGTGTTGAGCGACGTAGCCTTGTTTATTAAATAATTAGTCATATTTTTATTTATTATTTCCAATAATTATACATTTCAAGATCCACCTTGTTTGGCTCTATTTATTTGTATTTTTACCCCGAAAGAAAATAATGAATCATTGAAAGAGAATTTAAAATATATTTACAAGAAAAGCTTTTTTTTTTAATAAATCAGTGATATTGTAAATCATGAAGTAAGGGCTTATGTACATAGTTAGAGATTGCTCAAAACCAGATCTCAAATAAATACCAAGATTAAAACCAACCGACACAAGCAGATTTAATGTTACCTACTCTGAGTACAAGCACAACAATGTATTACACAAGAATTATCATTATACAAGACCACATACATTACTGCCTGGTACTGTCGTCCCTCCAATTTGAAGACCGACCTACCTACTCCTCTCGTCACTGCCCTCTTGTAGCATCTCATCATTCGAGATACTGATATGGCTTGCTTGAATCTATCCTTTACTGAAGCCAGCTTTTTCTCGGAGAGTACAAGAATTTTGCATTATGCAGAATGCACATCCTATTCCTCTAAGACTTGTAACCAATCAGTCTCTACTCTACTCTTCGTAGCCTTGAAGCTTTTGAAAAACTTTCCCATAACCATCAACATTACTCACACACCCACACATCCAAAATAGAACCCAACTGATGCATTGTTGTAAAATTGCAAAGAGGGAGCAGACTCCCCTTTAAATCGAGTTCCTTTACCTGAAAACATAATATTAACCAAAAAGAACACAAAACTCCACAATTATCTCCTTTACCTCGAGTTCCTTTAC
This sequence comes from Erythroxylum domingense, assembly GCA_025594535.1. Classification (NCBI taxonomy): domain Eukaryota; kingdom Viridiplantae; phylum Streptophyta; class Magnoliopsida; order Malpighiales; family Erythroxylaceae; genus Erythroxylum; species Erythroxylum domingense. The sequence continues at coordinate 30,013,326 of JANQBM010000220.1, forward strand.
CTAAAAACATAATATGAACCAAAAAGAACACAAAACTCCACAATTATCTTCTCTCGGTGTTAGCGCAGAGTTGTTCCATAAGTTGGAAGATCATTTTATTGATAATGCCTCCCACTTTCATGGATGTGTCTTTGAAGGTTCTGAAGTTTCTTTCGGGACCATAAATTATACACAGTAACTAATAGTAGGACGATAAAGATGTTGAGGTCATTTACAAGAAAAGTTTGTTAATTATTGACCAAAATATATCATTTAACAAGCTTTTTTTCCGGCTTCTTATATTGAAATTAGATATAAAAAGCACTTATACAAAAAAAAATTATTTAAAAAAGGCCAATAAGTTCAGAACCTGGCTATACTATTCAAGTATAAATTGGGGATAATTAACATAACCAACAATACTGCATTTATTAATAACCAAGTACAGATGAATACCGGTTCATACACAAACATGAATTATTTATTTAGAACCAAGGATTACTCATACATAGAACCAAAAAGATTAAACTGAAGGAAGGAGAACGTGCATGAAACTGCTCCACACGTGGGAGGGTACGAGTTTAGAAGTAACTGTTCATTTGACTATCTTCTTTACTATGGGGCGAGCTTTAACCACAACCTCCAAAGGTATCTCCTTACGAAGGGTAATCCACCCTCCTGGTGTCAAATCAATCTCTTCGTCAGGAACCTTTTTCCACTCAAAGCATTGAATTATGGCACCCAAAGCTAAACCCAATACACGGTAGCTTAAACTGGCTCCAGGGCAAGACCTTCTTCCAACGCCAAAAGGGATGAACTTTCAGTTTATTTCTTCACAAAAACCATCGAATCTTTCAGGTTTATAAGCTTCAGGATCGTCCCAAAGTGCAGGATCTCTGTGTAAAGTCCACACATTTGCTAACAGGACAGTGCCTTTTGGGATAAGGTATCCATCTACAATGCAATCCTCAGATGCCATGTGTGGATCAACTACTGGAGTTGGTGGATGCAATCACATTGTTTCTTTATTACATTTTGAAGGTAAGGCAACTTGGAAGCATCGAGTTCATCCAGCAAATTATCTTTGCCAATTTGAGTGTCTGATTCATCTTTCAGCTTGCTCAATAGTTGAAGTGTAAACTTATGCAGGTGAAGATGGAAATGAAATATCACTTACGAATATGAATCCTTTGATAATATCGTTGGCATAATACTCGGGTCCCGACTTCTGCAATCGTAGCAAGTTGTAACCAAGAGTGTCCCTGCTCTCATTATTTAAATTTCTTCTGCTCTCGTCTACTACATCTTGCATGAACTTGTCCATTCTTATAAAGACTTCCTTCACCCTCTTTCTGTGACGATCACCATCAAGCAAGTTCCCGATAGGAAAGAAATCCCCTGGATTTGATGGATCATAAATACCCTTGAGCTCCCCCATTAAGAACTTGAATTCTTTGCCCTCTTAAATGATAGCCTCATGACTATTAACATCATCATCTTCAGACCATCTTTTACCTGTAATCATTCTCATCAAAATATTGTAAGACAGATCCTGAAATATTGGTCTCAACTTTACCTTCGCAAAATCTTGTAACGAGTTACGGGATAGTTTGTTGATAGTTAAATTTACTTCGTCTTTCCGAATGTTTACAAGAGTGTTCAGGCGAGGAGTTGACAAGAATTCCAGCTTACTAACGTGACGTAGGTGACGCCAATGCGCACCATACGATGTCAGGTCTACGGAGCTGTAGTTGTAACCGAAGTATTTGCCAGCCGAAAACCTTGGTCGGCCGCCAAGGGCAATATCATTCTTGGTGAAGCATTCATCGATGATTGACAACGCTGATACCACCACAAGTTTGCGGGATCCAAATCGGAGACAAAAGATAGGACCATATTTCTTAGCAAGCTTGTTGTAAACACGATACATGGGTGCTTTTCGGAGATAGATTTGACCTATAATTGGCAATGCAAGTGGGCTAGGAGGCAAGTTTTCTGGGAGGTCCTTGCTAGATAAAATCTTTGAGCAAGAAACAGGAAAAAAAAAAGAGAGATTGAAAGATAAAGGATTGTTTATTCCATTTTCTATTTCCAGCTTCCCTCGGTTTGAGCTAGTTGCTCTATGGAGCTTTTATCACGACGCTACGGGGTTATATAATGCCAGAGAGGAACATGACGCAGTCCCAGTCCTGGGCAGCTGTCCTCTGTCCTTCTTGGCCTTTCCTGCCCAGGGCCCATCGTCGTAAGGGTCACTTTCAAGTTATGATTTATGCTTTCTGTGACCCTTAATAGTTTTAGATTTTTTTCCTTATTCTCGTTTTCTCTTCATTTTTTCATCTTTCGTACTAAAGATACTGTTTCTCTCCCTTCCTCTCTCGTAGGTTAGGAGTTTTATTTGATCTTTGGAGTTGGAGCGTGATTGGCTTGGGATGCTGATCTCATCAGATAACCACAGAGGAGCCGGAAAACATGAAGAGACGCCGGAGAGAGCCAGAGAACAAGAAGAGACAGGCAAAAGGCAGATAATCAGAGGAGAGATGCGAAAAGTAGAAACCCGGTCCAGTTCAAAAATTATTTAACTGGCCGGTTTTCACTCTCAACAGTTAAAAGTAAAAACCAAACCAGAAACTAATCCGGTTTGTACTTAATCTAGTCAGATCTACAGCACAAAGTCCAATTTTTAAAACATTGAACATAGGAGATATTGAAGGTGATAGTATTTTTACCCAATAAAAACAAAATATTGCATTTGATACGAGAAAAAGAAAAAATTTTGTCTAACTTTTCTGCACATGAACAACTCATGGAGCTCCCCCTTTAATCATAGTACCTTACAATATAAAGAAGTGACTTATAATATAGACATGGTAATGGTGTATCATTCAATGTCGTCCAGTTTTATTATTATTAGCCTATAGTAGATGTTATTTCCTTTTGCAGTCCAAGATATAAGACTCCTTCAATTGATAACTATATAAGTAAACTTTTGAATAGTTTCATTTATGAAATAAGCAATTATTTGGATGAAAGAAAATGACTTGGGTAACTTATGATTATTCAATCATATGTGATGATTGGACAAAATAGAAGATATGAGTCTAGTATCAAATTTTTAGTATATTCTACTATGAGATAATGTTTTTTTAAGTCTATTAATGCATATAACATTACTAGAAACATTTATACTATATTTTAGATATTTGAAGAAGTTTTTAATGAAGTTGAGCTAGAAAACGTTGTTTAGTTTATTACTGACAATGATTTTGCTTACAAAGTAATTGGGAAAAGATTGCAAAGTATGTATAATTCTTTTTATCAGACCCTTGTGTTGTACATTGCATTAACCTGATGTTGAAAAATATAAAATATGCTAGATATTTTCCTATCATTGATGAAACTGTGCAAAAAGCAAAAAAGGTGATTAAGTTTATCGATAATCACACATAGATCCTAATTTTGTTGAGAAAGATTTTAACAAATGGTAAGAATTTATGTCATTCTGCTACTACAAGATTTGTGACTAATTTCTTATCAATTTGGTGTTTTGTTATGATAAAGAAGGAGTTAATGCAAATATTTACAAGTGATAAATGAATTGCATCTCAGCATACTAGGTCTAATCTTATAGTGGAGGTTTCTAGAATTATACTTAAATACTATAAATTTTGGTCTCAATATCAAATTGTCATCTGAGTTTGTGAGTCTTTGGTGAGAGTAATTTATTTGGCTGATAGTGATTGGAAATTAATAATAGGTTATTTTTATCATGTCATGGAGAGGGCGAAATAAGCAATCAAGGCCAATATAAAAAGAGACCTTGTTGTATACACCTTATCTTGCAATCGTTAATGAGAGATAAGAAAGGCAACTTCACTCTTTGTTTGTTTGTTTTGAAGAAAGTAACAACTTCACTCTTTGTTGTTTACAACTAAGGTATTTTTTTTAACCCTACTATCTATTTTAGACCAATTTTTATATAAAAATAAATTTAATAGGGGAATGATATTAACTATTACAACAATTGTTATCCATAAGATAATACAAGATTTTCTAAGCTCAGAAATAGAGGTTTATAAGGATGCTTATAGTGATTTTAAGATGCCTTCGATATATATTAAAGAGATAAAATTAATCCAGATATTTTTTTCACTTTTGTTACATATTGGAAATTAACCATCATTTTATTTATTTATAATATTACTTTTTATTTTACAGTTACTTGGTAGAACTAATTCAAAAGTGGTGTTATAGAATTGAAGGTTTGCAATTCAAATTCTGAGTTAATGTGTAAGTGCAATAGGTATGAAAATAATTAGAGCACATTTGAATTCATCTATTCTAAGAAAAGTAATATATTGAAACACAAAATTTTGAACGATTTTGGTCTTTGTTCGATATAATTAAAAGATTCGAGAATGGTATGTTATTATCATTATTAAGTTGAATAAGTTAAGAAGTATAAGACTATTTGAGTTTTTGAATCCATAGTAAGGGCATTCAATCGGGAGTTAGAGAAACTTAATGCGAAAACTATGTTTTTGCATAGGAATCTAAAAGAATAGATTTATATGTCATAGTCAAAGGTTTTTCTTTACTTTGAGCAGAAGGACCATGTGTGTCTTTCGAAAAAATCCTTATATGGGTTGAAATAATCATCGAGGCAATCATATATAAGGTTTGATGCATTCATGTTATCATATAACTTTTTCATAATCAATTTGACAACTATGTTTATTCTAGAAAAATCTCGAATGATTCATAAAGCTATATGTGACTATTATTAATGAAATGTTAATTGTAACTTATAAAGGTTTTCTTGAGAATTAAAGAATATTATTAAGGATTAAAAAATTAAAAGTATAAGTGACTAAAAGTAAGGCAAAATTATAGCCAATCATCAACACTAAACCTATAAGGAGAAACTAGTATAGTAATTCTTAGCTAATATATAATAGCCTTAGTTTTCAACTACATAAAGTGATTTTCTAACACTCCTATGCTGATTAGGATAATAAGAACTATTCTTATATCCTCTAGTTGCTAATCAACAAGATACTAAACTTAACATTTGACAAATAAAAAGTCTCCTATTTTTGTCTAACCAAATTCTATATATTGTATTGTAGAAGGCAATCTTGAAGGCAATCTAATCACTATCTTCTTCTTCTAGTTAGTGATGCACTAATGAATGATGCTTAGCCAGTCTCTAAATGGATGTTTTTATTATATAAGCCCATAATTGTACTGCAGATATTAAAAGTGGTGTTACATTCAAAAAATAAATGTGCCAATGTTTTATTCTCATTTATGCTTAGGACATATAGTTTAAACACATTTTTGTATTTCTTTACCTTGTCCAAAATACTTAATTTTCCTTTGAGTGTAAGCCATATTATTAGTGATGCTCTTTGACAGGCTTAAGGAAACTATGCTAATTGATTCCAAAGAGCTTTTGGTACCTGTATTTAGAGATTGTTCTGGCATGATTGGTTAGTAAAAGTGCCAAAGAGGTTTATACTCCAGTTAATGGTATCAAATTAGATGTAAGTTAGTACCTGAGATTTATGGTTATTATCTCCCTAAAATGGTTTAAAGATAGAACTTGTTTCACAATAGTCATGTCAAGTATTGTTCCTTTCAAAGCTTGTAAAGAGGGAACTTCTTATAGAGGACCTAGAGTAGTCTATATATCATGGGAAAAAATATTGTAGCTCGATCACATAGCTTGTGTGCAATTCCTCTTCTAGATTTATCTCTTAATTTAAATATGTAGATTGTAGTGCAAAAGGAATTGGATTTATACTTTAAGCATCAAAAGCTATCTCATTTTATATAATATAAATGAATCCATTTAACTCATAGGGGGATTTGGTGTTGATGGTTCTCTATATCCTTTTTATGAACTACACATGGTTGATTACTCTGATGGAATGAATTTCTAGTCCTTCTTCACTTCTTAGCAAACACAGGTCACTTTATTTCAATTTAGCTAAGGCATTTTTTAGGTGTCTCTAGACCATATGAATCTCCTTAATAACTACTCAACGTTTTTGTTAATGCTCTTGGGGAACCAAATGTGAGAGGTCTAGTACATATATGTAAAATGTTTAAGACTGAATTAACAAGCAACACTTTTCTAACTATAAATAGACTACAATTGCACTAACATAAGATTCTCCTTTCAATTTTCTAAAAAAGGGGGATTTAATTCACCATAGGAAGGCCTCTTAGTGGAGATTGGGATCCTAAGATAGAGTATGGGAGGCTTGGAGGCTTTAAATCTTATTATGCATTATTTGCAATTGGAATTAGTACTAGCACTCATAGAGAGGAAAATCTAACTCTTTTGCTTATTAATTTTTAGACTCAATAAGTGCTTAAAAGTAGTGATAGTTATAATCAAAGTGTTCATTAATTTTGGATAAGCTTTGAAAAATAGGATTAGATTATATATAAATGTTAACCTAGAGATTTTCATGTTCTTATTTTAGAATGAAATTTAAACTTTCTATCTAATGTTATACCATTCTTAACTAGCTTAATGACGATCTCTATTTTAAGGGTAAAAAGGTAAAGGGATAAAGTATCTTTTTACCTCAATCCCCTTACTCCTTAAATGAAGTTGGTAGAAATACCATTATTTATGATACCATATGAAAATGCATTGCGTAGGCTATAAGATAAAATTGGGTGGGAAAACAAAGGAGTGAATAGTGTTCAGCAAGAAATCCCAATCTAATGATTCAAATGCTTTGCTAAAGTCTAACTTGATTGCATAATTCTTACTTGAAGCTTTCCTATTATAATTCTTTAATAGCTCTTAAACTAACAGTATATGATCGCCTATTAGTCTCCCTTTGATGAAAGCTCCCTGGGAATGATTAGCCATTTTTGGCAAGATACTCTTCATCTTGTTTACAAATATACTAGAAATTATTTTATAAATGATGTGGCATCATGATATGCCTAGTCTCTTGTAGAGATTAGAGAATGATACTTTGGGACCAAAAAATGTAAGTTTTGTTCACCTGTTTCAAAATTTTGCTTGAGTTGAAGACTTTCAGCACAACTTCACTTATGATATTGTTGGTGAAGTTCTAAGTCTATTGGAAGAAGAAGGCATTTAAGCCTTCTGGTCCTAGTGCCTTGTGTGGATTCTTTACAAAAAGAGCTTCTCTTATCTTAGTGGCTGAGTGGTTTAAAATGAGGATTTGAGTGCAACTAAGAGAATCTTAGGAATAAAGATTGAAGGGATATGAAAGCTAACCTAATATACTTGTCAAAACAAAATTACATTAAAAATGTGACCACAAACTTTTCAAAGGATCAATCGAAGCCAGTTCTTTTAACAACACATTTTAAACTTAATGTTGGTGCATTATCTAATTTAGATCTCGAGAAGGATTATATGAAGTAAGTTCCTTATTGAGGATAGTTATGAATGTGATATATGTCATGCTATGCATATGATCCTATCTATCACATGCAATTAGTATAGGAAGTAGGTTTCTGAGTAATCACAAGAAAATTTAGTAGGAAAATGTTAAGTGGATTATACAAAACCTAAGAGGTATAAGCAATATTTGCTTAGTTTATAATTTTAGTGGCTCAACTATTGGTGTTGCTAGGTGTACAGATTTTGATTATGATGGAGATCTCTTAAGAAGGAGATAGGTAACATGTTATATCTTTATCCTATTTCGATGAGCGGTGGATTGGAAAGCAACATTTTAATCAAAAGTTGTGTTGTTTACAATAGAAGCGAAATACTTATCATTTGTCAAAAGGGTTTAAAGAAGGTATAAGGCTGCATGGTTGGTGAACATTTATATGATGCATATATAACTCATTTCCTTTACTCTATAGATTGTCCAAGGACAGTGCACGTATCATTTTGTAGTGTAGGGCTTCGAGTACTAAATTTCAATACTATAGAGACTATAAGTACTAGTAATAACTCTTTTCCTATGATCTAACTTGATATTAATAAATCAAATTTGAAAATAAAATAAGTTCAATTCATCTAAACCAAATAAACTAGAATAATAAAAGAATGAAAAATCAGCTGATAAAAAAATAGTACCTAGAATTCAAACTCCTAGGACTTCTCATGCAATCATGATTTTACTAATCAAATTAATCTAAAGTTTGTTAGACTATGGTAATTCCTCAATTATGCTCATATCTGTCTCAAGATTATTAATAACTAATTGTAAGTTGATTAATTGAAATCTCTTTCTACTTAAAACCTCTAAATTGCATTAATTGATTTGTAAATTTCACTACTAGGTTTGACCCTAATCTTGAAGATTTATATCAACCTATCTCTAGGTTTGTATGCAACTTCTTTCAATTATGCTAGATTTGTTCATACATTAGATTTTTCAATTTAAATTGCATGAAATCCTACAAGAATCAATATGTTGACAATATAAATCAAGAATAATTAAGAACATATAATTGAATCTTAATGAAACCAAAGAACGAATTCAATTAAAACAAAATTACTACAATATCTATTCTTGGGTTCATCTAATCAAGATACCAAAAACAATTTAGCTAATAATTATAGAAAACAAATAATCAAAACTAAAGAAAAAGCTAAAAATCAAGGATGACATGATTGAAATCCCTAAAATCTCCAAAATTGATTGATGAAAATCCAATTCAAAGAGGTTTTGTTGATTGTCCTTCATGCTTTATGCCACTTTAGAGTTTCTTATGTTTTTCTAGCCTTTTTTTTTTAACCAGTCAATCTTAACTAGAATTCTTAGAGATACACGGGCATCAACACAAGTGTATCCTTTAAATGGACGCGTGTCGCTTTCCAAAGCTAACATGTGCAGGCATGAGTGTATACTGTCAATATGACCTTCTCGCTACTCAACACAGGCATGCTCTTAGCCAATATTGGCTTGTTCTGGGGAGAACAATCAGCACAACTCCAAACTCTCCAAAACGACTATACTTGCTATCATGCACTCCATAACTCAATCAAAATAGCCCTAAATTTCTTGAATCCTTTTCCAAATTAGTTTCTTTTTGCCCCGAGTGAATTAGAACTATAAACAAAATATGAATAACATAAGTACCAAAATCAATAAAAATATTCAAAAAACAAGCAAAATGTTTAAATATGTTACTGAAAATATGAATAAATCATTACTTATTAGTGGTCTTGTTGATAGTTTGACTATGGATGTGTAAAACTATATTGTTACTTAATAGTCATAATGCACTGAGCCTAGCTAAAAATTTTGTTTATTATAAGAGATCGAAACATATTGATGCCAGGTTAAACTTTATTTAAGATGTCATTAAGGATAAGTGTTTCTATACAGAAGATTGCCGCAACTTATATTCCAGTAATTAGGTTGACAACGTGTTACCTACGGAGAAGTTCAATCATAGTTTGGACTTGGTAAATGTTTTTATAACTTGAAGCTCTTAACGACTTGTACAATGCAAATCAATTCTTAGTTTTGACATTAAAGAATTTAGGGTAGAAAATTGTGAGATATACCTTAAATTTTGGTAAAAATACAATTTTACTAACCATAGGCATATATGAAAACAAAAGTTCAGTGACATTAGACATTTGTAAAAGTAGAGGTTTACTGACCTTAAGCTTACGTAGAAATAAAATTTCATACTTCTTACATATTTATATACATATATATATATATATATGTAAGTGGTTGTTGTTGTAATACTTTTCCTTGTACCATCTTCCTTACAATAATAAAAATATATATCTTTTTATCTATAAACGTAAATCACATAATTATCTAAACCATATAAATCATGTATTTTTACTTTGCTTATTTTCTTCCTATATAATTTCTGTTTCACGACACCACCATCGTTCAGCTCTGTATCGGTGAAATCTAGGTTCAGCTCTGCTAGAGTTACCCAAATTACTCCATACAATGATAAAAATATACTTCTTCTTTTATCTAAATATGGCAAATATAATGACAGTAGTACTAGGAATGTTGGAAGTCTTATTTTACTAGTTATATTCCATACAAATGGCATGAATGATCTACAAAGAGGATATTTGAAAAAGAATATTAATATACTTCAAATATATTGAATTTTCACGAATAAATTCATAATATTTTAGTGTCACAATTTCAAAAGTTATTGTTATTAAAAGCTCATAAATTAACTTTTCACATGACAAAAATAAGTGAAGCAATTTTTAAGATTTTTTATTTTAACATAAAATATATTTATCTTTATTATATAAACATTATCAATTGTAATAATACTATTAAATTTTTATTTAATATTGAGAGTTAATTTATAAATATTAAAGTATTAAAATTTATTTAAATATTTTTAAAAATATTGATGATACTTCTAACAAAATATATTCATTTTAATTTGTTTATTTATTTGTTTTTGACAACCAAGGATTCCAATAATCTAATGACTGACTAATTATCAGTTTGTGTATTTGCGAAGAGTTCAAATCTTTTGTCTAATTTTATATGGTGTCTATTATTTTGGCCATTGTAAATGAGTTTAGATACTGTCCAACTCTATTCAATACCCAAAATGACCCGTTTGAATTTATTGCACTTCAAGAATCTGGTGGCTGTCAGTTTGTGAGCCTTTAAATAATTCGAGTCGACCAGCCATCCAACTTCTGTTATAGCTACATCTAATATGGAGTGATCCTACCATATTAATTTTGAGTTAAAAATTTGATTTTAACAAGTTTCATATAAAACTCAAAAATTAAAATATAAAAGTATAAAAACTAATACTCAGTTAAATTTCAAATACTCTTTTTTTAATAAAAAGTTTAATATTTTATTTTATTTATATACTTATAATCTATTAACGAGTTTTTTTTTTCATTTTGATTCGTACAATCTGATATCTACTAGTAAAGATGTCTTCTTTGATCATTTGAAAACATAAGAAAACAACTATTTAGACCAAAGAAAGGGTTCCTTAATGTTGATTTTTGACACGTACTCTTCGTACCTGATGTTTTACCTGGGACTTTCTGCAACTTGAATTTGGCATGGATTCAAGTATATAATTTTGGTTTGGTTTCTTAGCAGAAATAGAGGACTCGTCCCCCTTCCTCTTATTAACTATATATACTAAGCGTGAAGATGGGTGACGACGAAGAAATAAAATCCGACCGTCCAATGCATCCAACGGTTATCCAAACTCTCATATTCTCGAAGTTTCTACCATTTTCACAAAGCCTCTTTCTATTTCTCTCAAATTTCAGCAGCTATTTTCTGTCCTCCGGCTTCCTCTCCTTCTCCGCC
>JANQBM010000220.1:30024698-30038241 GCA_025594535.1 Erythroxylum domingense
AAAAGGAATACCTCATAATATACTATTAACAAGTCATAATGTTAATACATGAATCACAAATATCCATTGGCCTAGGGCACACTACTAACATTCACAAGACGGACAGCTTTTAAAAATGCATCGGAGGACTATAGGCCTCGATGCAAACTTAGAGGTCCAAATTCCACCGTTTAGGGACCCAATTTCGCATTTTAAAAAAAAAAGACTATTTTACTATTTTTTGGTCTTTTATTTTCCTAATCTTATTAGGAGTCAGATTAGGGTTTGTGGCCATTATAAATAGGCCTTATTTATGTTTTCTTAGACATTAATTTTCGGAGCACAACTATCATTCCAGAATTTGGCTTTGCCTTTCTTTCAAGATCGTTTATCATTCTTGTTTATCTTTTTGTCCAATCAAATGACATTGATTAAACTCCTGAACGGAGTCTAAACATTCTTGTTCTATTTATAACTTCCGTTCTGAATCAAGTAGTCTACAAAGAAGCTTTCCAACTAACATCACAACTACTAATAGTAAACACTTGTCCTATAAGTGATCTTCTCATATCAAGATCACTAGTAAAATTAGAATTAACATACCCAATAATCTCATCTCTAGTTCTCCCAAATTCCAAACAAACATTAGTAAAGCCACGCAAGGATCTCAAAATCCACTGAACTGCTTTCTAACGCTCTTTACCTAGATTCGCCATGTATCTACTAACTACACTAACAACATATGATAAATCTAGACATATGTAGACCATAGCATACGTAAGAGATCCAACTGCACTAGAATATGGAACTTGTGACATATAATGAATATCTTCATCTGATTTAGGAGATATGGCTGAAGAAAGTCTGAAATGTGTACCTAATGGAGTCGTAACAGGTTTTGCATTTTGCATATTGAATTTACACAAAACTTTCTCAATATAACCCTTTTTGGGTTAAATACAATTTGCCTGCTTTTCTGTCTCTCAAAATCTCCATGCTAAGTATTTTCTTATCTGCACCCAAATCTTTCATCTCAAACTCTCTACTAAGTTGGCCTTTCACCTTTACTGTTTCTAATTTATCTTTTGTTGCTATCAACATATCATCAACATATAAGAGTAAATAAACAAATGACCTATCAATGAATTTTTTATAATAGGCACAACTATCGCAATTGCATATTCTAAAATCTTGAATAATCATGAATGAGTCATACCTCTTATGTAACATCCCATTCTCAACTGACATATGCACGTGTGTCCATCAGATACACGTGTACATGTCTGTCAGAAATGAAATGTGAACAATCTCACCTTCACTATACATAATATGGCATCATACATTAAACCATCAATCACACATTTTCTAAACCCAAATGTTATCACATTATATCAAAACCATAATTTACATTGGTACAATATCATCCATGTTTATACAACATTATCCTATGAACATAAACAACTAAGTACACACCAAATATTATAAACCCAAAAGAAACAACTATGTCCTTAATCCCAACTGACCGACCTTTGATCCAAATCTGACTATAACAGCTGCACAAAATACGCTTCTATAAAGTCTTAGAAGCTAGATCGTCTCACTTTCGAACCTGAAAAGTAACGGTGCAATTTTGATGAGTTTTGCAAACTCAGCAGAGTAACCTTCCTCGATGGTTCACTCATGTCATAAAACAAGATCAATTATAATATGTAATCATACAGTTCAAAGCCACTTGACAAGTATCAAATACTATCACAGACAAATCATTTCTCAGTTAAACAGTTCAATCATATAACTACATTCACACAGCTTTGCAAATCATTTAATGAATTCAAATTATATGTGGATGCGATATGTATGAGACTCACATTCATTTTTATATTGTTGTAACTGTGTGCTTTTATAGTATAATTATTATCGGGCTCAGTCGGTCAATCAGTGACTCATTGATCACAGTGAGCCATAGGCTCGAACCATATATATGGGAGCTTAAGGCTCTTATCAGTAACAGTATCAGTAGCAACACCAATCACAACTCCTTTATATTACATGCATCAGAATGAAGTGCATGCCACAATTTAGTCATCAATTTCAATCACTTTCATTTACATGTAATATAACAGTATAACAGTCCCAGTATCACTTACAGTAACAGTCACAATAGCAGTGGTCATCGGACTAAGTCCGGCATTTAACTTTTTATTTAAGAATCAATAGAATCATTTAGGCAAACACATTCACATTTAATCAGCACTTCCAATATCATTCTCATGCATCAAAATGCCTCGGACAAATATTGTCCGAAATTCAGTACACAATCAGCACCATTCAGTACAGTTTAATAAGATAGCAATGTAGTTCAATAATGTACAAAACTATAAGGTGAGACCATTTTAGGTTACTCACAGTATGCTCTAAACAGCTATTGCCTTGAAGTACCGGCAATGTCTGGATGTTGTCGTTCAATGCGTTCCTCTATATAGAAAATACATTCACATATCACAATATTGCACAATTATGTATTCATTAATGCATATTTATGTATAATGAATATGTGCAATGTATGGTCATGACAATTCCGGGTTTCTTATCATCAATCTAGTCATAATAACCATTCGGATATCCACGTTCAATTTATTAACACAGATTTGTTTAAAGGTACACTTTCGGGTCTATTTTACACAACTAATTTCATCATGAAAAAGAAGGAATTTGGTAACACTTCCTTCTAACAAATTATTTTACTACGTCTTAAGTCTCTATTAATACCAATATCATTCAATTTGGTTCATTATTCTATGAGTTATGTTCAAAATACCACAGACTGTGCACTTTTGACATTTTGGCTAATGTTTGATTATGCATTCAAGTTGTACAACCTATGTCTCTCAATTACCACCTCCAAAAATTACAAAATTTATACCAATTTAAATATAAGAGAATAAGCTACAACTTTTGTGAAGAAATCTTAGTCTAATTCGGCCTACATCAATACAGTTTATTCAATAACAATAGGATATGATTTCTGTCCCTGGTAGTGCTACAGCCTAAGCCAAGATTCAATTTCATGCCAGTATTGAAAGTCTTAGAGACAGAATTAAAATGCGACTTCTTCAAGAAAGTTGTATAAATATGTCTTTAGTTTAATATAAATTAATAATAAATCCATTTAGAAATATACAGATCAAGTTATAATTAAAATACCGAAGCATGTTCAGTGAAAATTCTCCAGTTCATGACATTCCAGCACATTTCCCACTTTCATCCAATCAATCTCTTCCAAATCAATTCATATGCCTCTAACTTTTTATGAAGAGAAATAAAAATGTCTTAGGAGTCTATTGGTTTAATTTTCAAGTCATTTGGAGTTCAGTTGAGAAAGTTATAGTCAAAAGACTTAGAGCTGTTCAACGAAATACCTTAGTTCATAATTCATACATGCAACCATCACCTTTTCTCTCTCTAAAACTCAAATCTTCATCTTCTTCACCGAACTACACTTCTTTTCTTCTTCTTTCATGTTCTTCCATTTCCAGATTTACACACTTCTAATACATCCAATATGCATTTCTATATCTAGTAAAACCTTTAAACAAGTTAGACTCAAAGTTACACTTCAAACACAAAAATTTGAAGGTTCATGTATTTCCTCTCTCTCTCTCTCTCTCTACTATGTTTTTTTTTTCATCTTTGTGCACTTTTCATTCCTTTTTCTCTCCCTCCTCAGTCCACGTTTTCTGTCCTCTTACTCCTTAAAACACTACACCTCATTATACTCTATGTTTTCTTTAGCTTTAGTCACACATAAATCCATCCCTAATATTTCCTAAACATTTACGCATATATCATAGAAACAGAGCATGTTCATCTCTGCATTTTTCATTTTTTTTTCTGCATTTCTCATTTTCATCAACAACTTCATTTCAATTTCAATGTTTCATTTTAGATCTTTTTCCTTAACTCAAAACCAAACCAAATACAAAATCAAACACAAACATCAAAACCTGAAATTATACATAGCTATTCATCCTTCTCTGCATATATTTTCCATTTCTAAACATTCATGTAAGTATACGGCAAAACAACAGAGCAATGCCAATCATCAATATTTTCTGCATTTATAACTACATCAATAAGCTCTATTCATCTCACTGTGTCACAAGCTATTAATACACTTTCTGCTATTTTCCCACATTCACAAATTCAATTTTTCATCTAAGTCATTTAGTACATGCCTTCATCGAAACTCTACTGCTTATCCTTCTCATGCGTGTTTTCATCTCTAACACTAGCCATCATCAAAATCATTTACACAACATCCAGAAAACTTAAACATAACTTACTTGAGTTCAGAAAAATTCCAACAGTGAGATGTGAAGAACAAGTTTCGGTGGTTGCAAAAATGAAATCTCCAGTAGTGAAATTTCGGTGGAAGCAAAATAAGGAGAAACAAGTAGTATATGACTTGCCCAATACACAACCATAAAACAGTAAATGATTCAGTGATGGATGAGCAAGAAGAAGAGGGAGTTTAGTGTTAGTGCTTTCGGTGCAGAACAAAGGAGAGACAAAGCTACACCGAAAACAAGTGAGCTGAAAGATGTTATTATTATTATTTTTAACACACACGTGGCACCCATGCATGCAACCCATTTGTCATCCATGTGAGGCTGCCATGTGTCATCTTTTTCCTACTCCAAAATACCCCAAATTTTCAGAAATTTCCTAAAATTCACCAAAAATTTCGAAATAATACTAATAGTCTCCAAATAAATTTTTAATGCAAATAATTCACATTTCACATTTTAATTGCATTTTTAATAATTAATATTACCATAAAAATGTCAATGAATGCATGTACAAATAATTGTAATGTGCAAGATCAATAATGTCGTGTACGTGTATGCCACGTTATGCATAAACATGAGTTGTGTTTCCTAATTTCTCATTAATGTCTAATAATCACCATTTAACCCTAATTTAAGTGACAGGATGTTACAATTCTCCCCTACTAACAAAAATTTCGTCCTCGAAATTCTTACCTGATAATTCGAATAGGTGGGGATACTGTCGCCTCATATGATCCTCAGTTTCCCATGTGGCTTCCTCAGTTGAGAATCACTCTGTTTCTCAACAACTTTGTCTTAAAACCCACTATCTTGATCAGCTCCTCAATATAACTCAAGTTACTATCAATCTCAATATCTTAAGCTGGTAATATATGAGTAGGATCAGATCTATAGCTTCTTAACATACTCACATCAAATACATTATGCAATTGAGACATCTCGTTAGGCAAAGCTAACTTGTATGCTAAAGGTCCACTTCTCTCAACAATCTTATAAAGACCAATGTATCTCGGGCTCAACTTGCCATTTTTACCAAATCTCAGTATATCACGCCAAGGCGACACTTTCAGGAACACTTTATCTCCAACATTACATTCCACATCCTTTTTATGCTGATCCATATAGCTTTTCTGTCTATCCTGAGCCGCTTTTATTCAACTTCTGATCAATTTCACCTTCTCTACAGTATCCTGGATCAGTTATGGACCCTCCATCATTCTCAAACCTTCCTCATCCTAGTATAGAGGCGATCGACACTTCCTACCATACAATGCCTCATATGGTGCCATCCCAATACTACTGTGATAATGATTGTTATATGTGAACTCAATCAATGCTATGTATTGATCCCAAGCTCCCTGAAACTCCAATACACATGCTCTAAGCATATCCTCAACAGTCTTGATAGTTCTCTCACTCTGTTCGTCTGTCTGAGGATGAAATGTTGTACTGAAATTCAACTGTGTGCCCATAACTGATTGTAAGCTCTTCCAAAATCTCGAATTAAATCTGAGATCCCTATCTGACACAATAGATACTGGAACCCCATGCAGTCTCACAATCTCAGTCACATATCTCCGAGCCAACTGGTCTAATTTATTATTCTCCTGTATTGGTATGAAATGGGCTGACTTAGTTAATCGGTCCACCACAACCCATATTGTATTATTTTACTTCGGAGTCTTAGGCAATCCCATTATAAAATCCATAGTAATTCGTTCCCATTTCTATTCTGGAATAGGTAACGAATGCAATTTTCCAACTGGGGCCTAATGCTCAGCCTTAACCTATTGGCATATTATACATTTAGAAACAAACTCCGCTACTTGCTTTTTCATTCCAGCCCACCAAAAATGTTGTTTCAATGTGTTATACATCTTAGTAGTACCAGGATGCATATCATAAGAGGCCATATGAGCTTCTTCTACAATTTCCTTCCTCAGATCATCAACATTAGGCACATATAGTCTCTGCTTTAGCCACAATGTATCATCTCTAAATTCAAACTCAGAATTCGCATTCTTCTTAATTTTCTCAATCAATTTCACCATTTCAAGATCTTTACTCTGTACTTTTCTGATCCGATAATGCAACATTGGCCTCAGTTTCAATGTAGCTGTCAATGCTTCATTATGCTCTAGATTCAACTCTACATTCAAAGCTCTCAACTGAATTAGGCTTGGTAACCTCAATAATTGAATCTGAGCTACACTGGTATTTGACTTTCTGCTCAAGGCATCAGCCAATACATTAGCCTTCCCTAGATGATACTCAATTGTGCAATCATAGTCTTTCAGTAACTTTATCCATCTTCTCTGTCTCATGTTCAGCTCCTTTTGACTTAACAGATACTTGAAGCTCTCATGATTAGTGTATATCTAAAATGTCTCGCCATATAAGTAATGTCTCCAAATCTTTAGAGAAAAAAATACTATTGCAAGTTCTAAATCATGTACTGGGTAATTCATCTCGTGAGACCTTAATTGTCTCGATGCATAGGCTATCACCTTGCTATGCTGCATCAATACACATCCCGATCCCTGATGTGACGCATCACTATGTACCACATATCCACCAGATCCTGATGGAATAGTCAACATCAGCGCTGTAGTCAACTAATGTTTCAACTCTTGAAAACTTATCTAGCACTCATCATTCTATCTAAATGCCACATTCTTCCTCAGAAGTTTAGTTAGAGGGGCTGAGATTAAAGAAAACCCCTCGACAAATTTTCGGTAATAACCAGCTAATTCGAGGAAACTCTGGATCTTTGCTACATTCTTCGATGTCTCCCATCTCATTACTGCTTCAATTTTCATTGGATCCACTTGAATACCGTGCCCCGTTACTATGTGACCTAGAAATACCATCTGATTCAGTCAAAATTCACATTTACTAAATTTGGCATACAGTTGTTTTTCTCTCATAATCTGCAAAATTATTCTCAAATGCTCAGCATGTTCCTCATTGCTTCTAGAATACACCAGAATGTCATCAATGAATACAATTACAAACCGGTCTAAGTAGGGTTGAAACACCTTATTCATCAATGTCATGAATGCAGCTGGGGCATTAGTTAACCCAAATGGCATAACTAAGAATTCAAAATATCCATACCTGCATTTGAAAGCACTTTTTGGTGCATCAGCCTCTGCTATCTTTAGCTGATAATACACATACCTCAAATCAAGTTTAGTAAATACTTGACCCGTGACCTGCCCACCCGCCTATTTATATTTTTTAATTAAAAAATTACAAAACGGCGTCGTTTTGGACAAAACGACGCCGTTTTATCCAAAATGGGTGAGTTGATCATGGTCAGCTCGTGGCCCAACTCGGGCAGACCATGGTCGGCCTGTAGCCCGACCCGAGAGGACCATGGTTAGCAACTAGGGCCAAAAACAAGTGGGACCGAGCCGGGCCAAAATTGTCATCCCTACTTATATAGGTCTCCAATATGCAAACTTTTCAACAATTGTGCCAAACTTTGCTAATTTTTCAGTAGAGTTTGACAATAACAGTGGCTGCTGCTTTGACTCTTTATTTTTAATATATGGTGAGTCTCCCATATAGGAGGAATCCACCTAACAGTTACTTCTCTCCCTTTCTCTAAAATGTTGCATCTCTATGGTCTATTGTCTCCTCATGTGTCTCTACAAATTCAAAATAATAGTTCAGAAGTCTTTGATACTTGATTGCTCACTTCAAGGATTTTGTTATGCTATACACATGGGCAGCCGCTTTGATTCTTTTTTTAATATGTGGAGGGTCTCCATATAGGAGGAACCAACCTAACAGTTACTTCTCTCTCTTTCTCTAAAATGTTGCATCTCCATGGTTCATCGTCTCCTCGTATGTCTCTGCAAATTCAAAATAACAGTTCATAAGTCTTGGATACTTGATTGCTCACTTAAGGACTTTGTTATGCTATACAAGAGTGTGGTATATTGACTTCTGTAATTGGAGATTCAGAGTTGAAATGATTTCATAAATAATTTGGATTTTATTTCCATGTCAACGTTATTAATGAGAGGTGTTGAGAGACGTATCCTTTTGAATATATCTGAGATAAATTAAAATTGCTTATATTTAATAGTTTCTCAAAAAAAAGTTTGATTTTGTTTCCATCTCAACGCTGTTGATGAGAGGAGTTGAGAAACATAGCCTTGTTTATTAAATAATTAGTCATATTAATTTATTTATTATTTCCAATAATTATACATTTCAAAATCAACCTTGGTTGGCTCTATTTACTTGCATTTTTACCCAAAAAGAAAATAATAAATCATTGAAAGAGAATTTAAAATATGTTTACAAGAAAAGCTTATTAGTTAATAACTTAAATATCTCATTTAACAAGCTTTTTGCCGATTTCAATATAGAAATTAGATTAAAAAGCACTTAGACGAAAATATTTATTTAAAAAAGGCAAAAAAATTCACAGCCTAGCTATACTATTCATGTATAAATTGGGGATATTATAACCAGCAGTACTGCATTTATTAATGACCAAGGATTATTCTTACAAGGGAACAGATGGAGAGTGTTGGTTCATACACAAACATGAATTATTTATTTAGAACCAAGGATTATTCATACGTAGAACCAAAAAGATTAAACTGAAGGAAGAAGAACGTGCATGAAACTGCTCCACACGTGGGAGGGTATCATTTGACTATCTTCTTTACTATGGGGCGAGCTTTAACCATAACCTCCAAAGGTATCTCCTTACGAAGGGTAATCCATCCTCCTGGTGTCAAGTCAATCTCTTCGCCAGGAATCTTTTTCCACTCAAAGCACTGAATTATTGAACCCAAAGCTAAACCCAAAACACGGTAGGCTAAACTGACTCCAGGGCAAGACCTTCTTCCAGCGCCAAAAGGGATGAACATTCGGTTTATTTCTTCACCAATACCGTCGAATCTTTCAGGTTTATAAGCTTCAGGATCCTCCCAAAGTGCAGGATCTCTGTGTAAAGACCACACGTTTGCTAACAGGACAGTGTCTTTTGGGATGAGGTATCCAGCCACAATGCAATCCTCAGATGCCATGTGTGGATCAACTACTGGAGTTGGTGGATGCAATCGCATTGTTTCTTTAATTACATTTTGTAGGTAAGGCAACTTGGAAGCATCGAGTTCATCCACCAAAATATCTTTGCCAATTTGAGTGTCTAATTCATCTTTCAGCTTGCTCAATACTTCGGGATGTGTGAGCAGGCGAGAGATTGCCCATTCCAGTGCCACCGATATTCCTTCAACCCCCGCAAACATCATAATCTAGAGAATAGTTATTTAATAAATTACTCGTTGTTTGTTGAATAATTGTATAGGTACGCGAATAGAACATGTCTCAATTCATAGATAGAGTTTAATAATTAATAGCTGAAAATAATAAAAACTATTAAATTTTGAACATTTTTTATGATGAAGGAAAATGTTTTTAACTTTTTTCATTAATCACGATGATTAGTTTCTTCACTTACTAATTTCTTGGTAAAGTCATACATGACGTAAGTTAACAAAAGTTTCAACTCTTCACTTTTCTTGGAACAGAAATGTAGATATTATTCTAAATGTAAACTTATGCAGGTGAAGATGGAATGAAATATCACTTACGAATATGAATCCTTTGATAATTTCATCGGTATAATAATCGGGTTCCGACTTCTGCAATCGAAGCAAGTTGTTAACTAGAGTGTCCATGCTCTCATTACTCAAATTTCTTCTGCTCTCGTCTACTACATCTTGCATGAACTTGTCCATTCTTGTAAAGACTTCCTTCACCCTCTTTTTGTGACGACCACCATCAAGCAAGTTCCAGATAGGAAAGAAATCCCCTGGATTTGATGGATCATAAATACCTGTGAGCTCCCCCATTAAGAACTTGAATTCTTTGCCCTCTTGAATGATAGTCTCATGACTCTCACTAACATCATCATCTTCAGAACACCTTTTACCTGTAATCATTCTCATCAAAATATTATAAGACAGATCCTGAAATATTGGTCTCAACTTTACCCTCGCGAAATCTTGCAACGAGTTACGGGATAGTTTGTTTATAATTAACATTACTTCATCTTTCCGAATGTTTACAAGGGTGTTCAGGCGAGGCGTTGACAAGAATTCCAACTTGCTAACGCGACGTAGGTTACGCCAATGCTCACCATATGATGTCAGGTCTATGGAGCTGTAGTTGTAACCGAAGTATTTGCCAGCTGACAACCTTGGTCGGCCGCCAAGGGCAATATCATTCTTGGTGAAGCATTCGTCAATTGTTGACAGCGCCGATACCACCACAAGTTTGCGGGATCCAAATCGGAGACAAAAGATAGGACCATATTTCTTAGCAAGCTTGTTGTAAACACGATACATGGGTGGTTTTCGGAGATAAAGGTGACCTATAATTGGCAATGCAAGTGGGCTAGGAGGCAACTTTTTCTGGGAGGTCCTTGCTCGATAAAATCTTTGAGCAAGAAACAGGAAGAAAAGAGAAATTGAAAGATAAAGGATTGTTTCTTCCATTTTCTATTTCCAGTTTCCCTCGGTTTGAGCTAGTTGCTCTATGGAGCAAGTATCATGCGCTATGGGGTTATATATGCTGATCATTAATAATAATAAAATGTTATTTTTTATAATGCCAGATAGGAGCATGACACAGTCCCAGTCAGCCAGACCAGGGCAGGTGTCCTCCGTCCTTCTCGCCATTGAGCTGCCCGGGCCCATCGGCGTAAGGGTGCCTTTCAAGATTTTTGTATGCAGATTCGAGCACAGTATGGTTGCCCTTGAAGGCCATCTTTTTTTTTAATATAAATTTTTACTCATAAAGACACTAATTTATGGTTGTGTGAGAGAAGTAGCAGAGGTATTGTTTGACTTCCAGATTTAAGTATTTATCCTTAACTTCTCACGTTAACTTTTTCTACGTTCATGTATTTATAAAATTTTTTAAAGCTTTTGGGTATATCTTTTATCCTATAATTTTTTTTATTTCTATAGTACATAAATTTAAGATACTTCAAATCAAGAATTGACGACAAAAGATTTTCTGATTTTTGAGCAATAATTATGACTTTTGAGCAATAATTTAAAGGTAGAATTTTTATTTTTCTATGTATTAATTTTTTTTTTAAGATTCTATGTATTTTTTAATTTACTAAATACCTAAATATATTATAATTAATTTGTCTCCTCTAACTTACTAAATACTTAAATATATTATAATTAATTCCATTCTTTTGCTATGTAAGGCTGGGTTTCTAAATTACATGTTATCTTAACAAAATCAAGATAAATAGTTGATATACTAATTAGTTTTTTCTATAGTGTTTTCATTACTCTTTACCTAGCTGTATTCTAATAATTTCAAAGTTAGATAAATGGTAAGATTAAATGAATTTATGGAAAGAATTAACATCTTAATTTTTCACACAATATTTTCATAAATACTTGATCTATATTCTAGCTTATTATATGTGTCTCAATTTAATTTTATCATTATAAGAAGTTTGCACTTTTAAAATTCCAATCTTACTGTTATTTCCTACATCTCATAACTTTGCTTATGTATTTAACTAAGAATTTAACTTTATTTTATTTGGGTATGTATTTATTTAATTATTTTGATATAACTAAGGCCTTGTTTGGATGACATAGATTCTTGTTTGAGAAAGTAACCTTTTTCCTAAAATTTATATTATTATGTTTGGTTCATTTTTTTGAGTAGTTAAGAAAGTAAAAACTTTTCCAATATAGGGAAAATAGTAGCACTTTACATGGAAAGTAAAGTGAATATAGAATCTGATTCTTCAGAAAATAAATATATGGAAAGTAAAGATATTTACAAGTTTGGATACTTATAAGAATTATAATAGGAAAGGTGGGTAGATTCTTATTATAGTGTTTGATATGTAACAGTATTTCATAGAATATAATTTAATTTTAACTTGTATTTCTAATTATATTCCTACAAACTGAATAAAAATTGAAATCGTTAAATAAAGTTAATTTGTAATATAAGTTATATTATTAAATGTTAATTTTTTCATTCCTAATATTCTAATCATATAATATTATTATATCACAAATATAGTATTGAAAAATACTAAAAAAGACCTCAATCGAGTACAAAAATAAATCTTAAAATTCAAATCAAATATCAAAATTTTTTCTAATATTGAAAATAAAAATACAAATAGTGCATTATTATTAAATTTATTAAATTTATTATTTTTATTATTCTTAATATTATTAATTTTCTACTTCTTATTAATTTTATTATTACAAAATTTATTATTTTATCAAATGCATTTATTATTATTATTATTATTATTCTTATTATTATTATTATTATTATTATTATTATTATTAATTAATTAATTATTATTAATTTTCTACTTATTATTAATTTATTATTACCAAATTTATTATTTTTATCAATTACATTATTATTATTATTATTATTATTATTATTATTATTAGTTTTATTATTCTTATTATTCTTTTTGATTTTATTATTTTTAATAATAATAATAATAATAATAATAATAATACTTGCTAATTTTCTACTAATTATTATTTTTATTAATTTTATCAATTATATATTATTATTATTATTATTATTATTATTATTATTATATTCCTATTATTATAAAAGAGTTGCCGTAGAGTTGAGAGAGAAAGAAGGGTTGAATTAGCTAGCGTATTTTTTAGAATAAATTCCTAATGAAAGTAATCTAAATACTAAAGGAGTGATGAGATTTATAATCCAAATAAAGTGCTACTAAAAAATATAAACTAAACATGATAATATAAAATTTAGGAAAAAGATTACTTTCTCAAGTAGGAATCTATGCCAACCAAACAAGGTCTCTAGGCCCCGTTTGGTTGGCGGGAAAGTAAGGTAAATTTAGAATATGATTCTTAGGAAAATAAATCTATGGAAAGTAAAGATATTTACATGTTTAGATACCTATAAGAATTCTAATAGGAAAGTTAGATGAATTCTTATTATAGTGTTTGGTATGCATCAGTATTTCATGAAATGTAATATAATTTTGACTTGTGTTTCTATTTATATCCCTATCAAATAAAAGTTGAAATCATTAAATAATATTAATTTATAATACAAGTTATATTGTTAAATGTTAAATTTTCATTTCTAATATTTTAATCATATAATATTGTTTTATTATTCTTAATATTATTAATTATTAT
>JANQBM010000220.1:30038341-30052823 GCA_025594535.1 Erythroxylum domingense
TCTCCTTTTTATCTTCAGATTGTAACTTCATTTTCTACTTTCTGTTCATTTGCTTGTTTGTTGGGATCTTATTTTCGTTACTTTGCTACTGTGTCTATATTAGTTATGGCCTCTTTGAATAAGCTAGATGTAATGGATAGGAACGCCAACGACGATAAAGACGAAGAACATAGTGGATTTATGGATAAAGTAAAGGACTTTATTCTATGATATTTGTGAAAATATTGAAGTTATTGGGTTTGGAAAGCCAACAACAGATGTTACTGGGATTCACCTCCCTAAAATTAATCTTCTGAGGATGCAAAACATTGAAAGATAGACAAATAACTAAAATAGTCTGACCAGGGCTCTTCTTATAGTTTTATAGCTAGGCCCTGGGCGAAGTAAAAAAAAGCCCCAATAAATCAACAATATACAAACATGTATTAAAGTTTAAATGTTTGTATGAAATATAAGTGACTCAATTTATAAGTCTACATAATATTAAATGATCATAACATCAGTGAATAATATCTTGCAAATGTTAGTAACAATAAAATCACTAAAAATAGTAACAGTAACAATAAAATAGCAATAATAGCAATCAAAAAACAATATTAGATTGCAAAACACTAAGAGAACTGCACTAACAAATACATTGATGATCATGATTTATGAAAAACAACTTCTCCGTGAATTTCTAGATGCAAAATCATTAATAATATTATCAAGATCAATATTGTCTAACATATCCTTCTTAATATATAACATAGCTAAACCATTCAACATTTCTTGCGACATTGATGATCTTAAGTAAGTTTTCAATAATTTTAACTTTGAAAAACTTCTCTCAGCTGATGCTACAGTCACAGGTATAGTCAATAGAATTCGATAAGTAGTTGATACATTTGGATAATAATCTGCAACTTTAACAAATTTTAAAAGTTCAACTGATAACATTAACTCATTTGGCAAAGTCATTAACAACACTTTTAATTTAGAAAAAAAGATCATCTAAATCTACATCTGACACATTATCATGAGAACAAGTCATTGTAAAATTAGTGCAAAATTCTCTTAATTCGTTATCATCCAACGACCTCGACTTCTTTGAATCAAATAAGAATTGAAAAATATTATCAAATGTCGTTAATTGTTTAAATCAATTCTTCAACGAAGCAATTGCTATATCCACAACAATTAAAAAGCAATTAACTTTGAAAGAATCCTCAGCTGATTGTATTTCTCTATCGTGGTCAATTTCATCAAATTGTCTTTTCCTAATAATAGAAAGTCTAGTTAAAAATGTAGGCTCTACATTCATCTCATATGCAGGACTTTTGGCAATATTCATACTAGAGCCAAACTCTTTATTTCTATATTTCTCAAAAAAGACCATCTCACCTTCTAATTACCTTATGGTAGCATTAATGTACATAGATTTAGATTGCAAATTTTTACTCACCATGTTAATAGAGAATAAAATATCATACCAAATAACCATACCAAGTAAAAACTAAAAACTCTCAAGTATACTAACCAAACTTTTTGCTTCACTCTTTGACTTGGCATCATCACAAGATCTAGATAATTCCATTAAAGCCATCTTATTTTAGGAGCTTGAAATCTAATAGCTTTGACACTTTTTATTTGACTCTCCCAACGAGTGTTAATGATTTCATGGTTAAGCCAAAAACGTTATCAAGCAAAACCTTTCACCTTTTAGGAGAACTTAAAAATAATGCATATATGCATTACACAACTCTAAATGAAACAGTTTTAACACAAGAATATGCCATATTACTAAGAGTAAGATTAAGATTATGACAAGCACATGACATATATAATGCTCTCAGATTTATTTCAAGTAATCATTTTTTAACCCTTTGGTGTTTTCCCTTCATATTAGAACCATTGTCATATCTGGACCCCTTACATTATAAACATTATGATCAAAAGAATTAAATCCATTCAATAATTCATTGAAAAGTCCCAATCTAGATTTGTCATCTACCTTCCAGAACTCTAAAAAGTGCTCCTCTATTTTTATTTTTTATTTGACATATTCACACATCGTACTAACAAACTCATTTATTCTTGATGGTTTAAATCTGGGGTATAATTAAGAATAATAGAAAAGTATTTCCCCTCTTTAATGATCCCTATGATAGAACTTATAACATCATAGGCCAATAGAGAAATCAACTCATTTTGAATTTTGTGACCAAGATAATGATGATGAATTTCATGATTTTGAATATGTCTAACATGATCTTGCATTATTACATTAAATCCATCAATCATCTCAATCAGTCCTAAAAAATTACCATTACCATATTGGTAAAGTTTTTCATTGGATCCTCGAAAAGCGAAATTATATTTAGCAAGATATTTCACAATATAAACTATTTTTATCAAAACTTGTCTCCAACGTTCTTTCTCCTTTACAATTTCTTGTTACAAATCTTTATCAACTGTTTGATTTTTACTCAATCTTACTCGTAATTCATCCTAAGTTCTCATATTAGTTATATTCTCAATGCAATTCTTATGTTCTTTGAGTCTCTAACTAAGATGCTTCCAATCTCTAAATCCATCATTTACTAATGCACTTTGTTTGTTATTAGGTTTGAACAACTTACAACAAAACAATATACTTTATATTTAGGATAAACCAATCATTTTTTATTGGTAATCTCTCCATTACTCAAATTTCTATAACAATAAGAATATTAAAAATGATGAGAGGTATTGTCTAAAGGAAATATAAAGGAAACACAAGATTCAATTCTATTACAGGCCCTTTTTCAACTAAAAATCCCTTACTTTATTATCAAGATTATCCCAATTTCTAGGATCATAAATATCCAATATAGGGCTTACTTGCTCATTTGCCTTTAAATTTTCTAAAGTGGATGCATTGGTACATGATCATGCTCACTCAAATTTCTAATATCCTCATGAATATGAATCTCATCACTTAAGTTTTCTTTATGTTGTTCAAAACGACCTTCACCTAATTCCTTGGGACTCTCATTAGAGGAGCCTACTCTTTTAATAAATTTATTAATTGCTCCTTTTTAGGATTCTATCAATTGTTCTACTTGTTTTCTTTTTTTTTTTCCTTTTTTCACTTCCAAACAAATGCTTTTTAGGCAACATAATATAAATCAATTATAACACGGTTGGACTAGAAAAAGAACAAAAGCTCCTGTATGGAACTAGAAGAAGTATGCAGGTACAACCAAATACCAATAGCTTCATAATATATCACAAAGATATATCAATGGTATTATATCTGTGATAGAGGAAAAAAATACATAGAAAATTTTAATATCCAATATCATAAATTAAAAAAGAGCAAATTTTAATGATAACGAAACACTAATTTCTAAAAGTATAAGAAATTAATATACTTAGGAAAATATATAGTAAATTATATTTTAAGTTTCCCAAGTCAAATATTATCCTATTCTATAAGTTGTGGAAATGACTGAATATTATTATTATTATTATTATTTTATTATCATGACATGTTTAACAGAATTATATGATTTTTTATAATAAAGAAAACCATTTATGTAGTCTTTGAATTGATTAACTTAAATTATTTAATTTAGTCATATTATCACTAAAATTATGTGAACTTTGAAAGAACATAAATCTAACAATTATTACATTACTTGTGGCAGAGTAAAA
The DNA here is from genome assembly GCA_025594535.1 of Erythroxylum domingense. NCBI lineage: Eukaryota > Viridiplantae > Streptophyta > Magnoliopsida > Malpighiales > Erythroxylaceae > Erythroxylum > Erythroxylum domingense. Next base: position 30,042,020 of record JANQBM010000220.1, read on the forward strand.
TGAAAATTACTATTAAAAAAATTAAATTATTTATTAATGTTTAATTATTTTTATAAATAATAAGCAATCTAAAAATAAAAAAGGAAAAACACAAATAAATACAATATCATTTAATATTAATGTTATGATTCAAAATGCTAATATAATGTCCACATTAATGACAAATTACAAATTAATTATAACATATTCAAATATTTAATAAGCTAAAAATACATTAAAATCAGAAACTTTACTTTTAAATTATCACTCAAAACTCAAAAGATATAATCCCGAAAATATTTTGATGCCAATTTTTTAGTTGGAGTATCGTAGATGCACATGTTGATGAAAATAAAGAAATTAGAGGGTAAAAAATACGCGAAAATACCTCAAAACTATTTATAAGTATAACAAGTTAACATTAACTTTCATATGTTAATGAAAATAAAGAAATTAAAGGGTAAAAAATACACCTAAATACTTGAAAACTATTTATAATTATAACAACTTAACTTTGAAAGTTAACGTTAACTTAACCTTGAAAGTAGCTATATTAAGTTTCAATCTTAGAAGTTGCTATATTACCAAAGACAATATAGCTTCCTTAGCTTCCAAGACAATTTGGGAAGTTTCCAATATTCTCTGACATTTATTACTCTTTAGAATAAATGCAAATACATTAACAACTTCCAACACAATTTAGGAAGCTTCCAACGTTCTCTACATTTATTACTCTTCTGGAATAAATGCAAATACATTAAAGATGGCCCTTTTGAAACTTAGCATCCAACGTTAAACTGACATTTATTACCCTATAATTGAAGATGGGGCCCTTTATTATGGTGAGCCTTAGGCAGTGTCTTGCCTGCCCTTGCCCAGGGCTAGCACTGTACTCAATGTTTATTGAATCTAATAGGCATACAAAGTATAATGAATTATCCTTCATATTATTTTTTTAGTACATAAAATAGAAGGTGCCTAAGTTATCTCATGCCTTCATCAGTCACATATAGATTGATGTTATATTTGAACTTTCAACATTTTTTAAAGAACTTTTCAAACTCTTTTTTTCCCTTTTTTTTTCCTTATGACCATAAGATTTCTCATTTTTACAATAAAGTAGTGGGATGCTAATATGAAGGACATATTACAAAATCGTGTTATTTGAATAGTTCAGACAAATAAAGAACATGAAAAGTTTAAAACCAAATTAAATGTCATAATTGTAACATTATGAACACACTGAAAATAGAGAAAATTGAAAAAATTGATTAAAACATGAAATGACAAACAATAGTGCGAATTATACTTCATTAAAAAGAAAGTAAAGATTAAAACAAAATTATTATTAACCATTTCAATTTCTATTAATCGATATTCTCAAAAGTTTGCTTAAATGAAGTTAGTTCTCCTCACCATAAAATTAAATTCATTGAAGTTAATTATAATCTTTCTTTAGGAAGGATGAATAAATATTTCATCAAAGAGAATAAAGACTAGGTAAAAATTTAAAAGTTGATTATGTGTATAATAACCATTTCAATTTGTGTTGAATTTTTTATTTTCAAATTGAAACTCAAATTAAATTTTGGGTATAATTTATCTTTCTTTCATTTCCTATTTCGATTTTAGTTTATCTGGGTAAATTAAAAATTTTCAATTTGATTATATTGTAATTTTAAGTGTAATTTCAATTTGAATTGAATTTTATTCAAGTAATTTTTCTCTCTTTCATTTCATACATATCATAGTTGATATTTTTATCCTTTATTTCCTTCTTTAATTGCAATTTATCTCTCTTTCATTTATTAATTCAAAATTAGCATTTTTTTATTTATAGGGTTGATTGATTTTGTATGCATAAATTTAATTTTGTACATTTTTTTATGAAATCTAGTTTCAATATTTCTATAATCTGGATATTGTTGTTAATCTCTATTCTCTTTGATGAAAAGTGGATCATTATTAGTTTTCGATATTTTAGAACTACTTAAAAAATTGAAAATGAATTTTGAGTATGTAGCTTTTATAAAATAATTTTACTCTTTGTTTTTTATTTTCAATATAGGATATTAAATTTAGATATTTGTTTTTTCCTTTATCGCAGATATATAATACTATTAATATTTTTTGGGATAAAAGGTTGAGTTATTATTGTTCTGCTGCGCCTATCTGCTTCTTCTAGTTTCATACATGTGTTTTTGTTCTTTTTCTCGTTCAATTGCTTCATATTTATTTTATATGATGTTACTTAAAAAACATTTGTGTAGAGGTGAAAAAAAAAGAAAACAAGTAGAATAGCTAATATCCTAAAAAGGAGTTATCAATAAATTTGTTAAAAGAGTGGCTCTTCCAGTGAGAATTATGAGAAATTAGTTTTGAATAACTTAAAGAAAATTTCAGCGATGAGATTCATATTCATAAGAATGTTAGCAAATTGAGTAAGTATAAACATGTATCAAATAAATCCAATTTAGAGATTTTAAGAGTAAATGAGCAATTAATCCCCTTATTGAATATTTATGATCCTATAAATTGAAATAATATTGACAGAACATTTTAATTAAAAAATGGTCTATAAATGAATTGAATCTTATGTTTTCTTTAGACAATACATATTTGTAAATTGTCGATTCAATAAGGCCGTTCTTTTTACTTTGTCCTACGCCTATAAACGTTAAGAACTGCCCTGTTGACACGTAATCAAAACTTTTGTACCACTACTTTTTGCTTTCTCAGAAATCTCGTGAAAGGCTATTTGTTTACCAAAAAGGTTAGGAAGGGAACATATTCCTTTGACTCTTTATGCACATAACCTTCACATAGCAATTAAGGAAAGTTTTGATGCGAAGTTTTCTATTAAACTTCACTAAAAAGACTAAATTCTATCAACTTCCACAGCATTATTCATTTTAACTGCACCCACCCATTGTCTCCATTTATCCTTCTCATAAGCCCTAATTAAAACATATCAAAACATAACTTCTATATGTTAATGTTGTTTGCATCAAAAAGCTATCAAGTCTTTAAACTACATTGAAAACAATTACAAAATGTTTTATGCCAATAAATGAGAACAATAAACAACTTGTTAGAAACAATAAAACAAAGGTAAAGTACAGAAGAGATTCATATATAAAAATTTATATTTTTATTCAAACCTGAATAACCAATATTACCTAGAAATATAAATAGTCGCGTATTATCAATTGCACAAAATTTTATGTATAAATACATAAATATTATCTATAAATTAAAAGTTTTATTATTTCCCAAAAAGCATGTGTTCCCTTCCCCTCTATCTCTATTCTGGGGCAAGGCTTAAATAAGTTATTTATAGGCACCTCTGACTTTAGAATTCAAAATCTTAATAAAACTGAACCAATTCAATTACCTTTATCCTTATTGGATTACATCACACTAATCAATTAGATGATACCCCTATCCAAATAGGATTCTATTTGATAGGACTTAACTACATCATAAATAACAAGATAAGAAATTAATTTTAATTAGAAAAGATATATCCATATTTATAAAGAACTCCATTATCTTTAGATGAACCTCCCATATGGCCTTTTTTAAAGTTGATGTATATCTACTATGATCATATCCATCACATCATCTAAGATTTTTCATTGATCAACTATTTATTGATGATGATTCATCCAAGCCTAAAGATTTTTACGATACAGTGATCTGTTTCAATGCTTACCTATATCAAGTCCATTAGTTATGGTTGATAGATGGTTAATTGATTATGTTTTACCCCATATTTAATGTACTCTTGTTTGATATTTTATAATTTTGTTGTATATTTGGTACTTAATTTGTTTCAAGTGTGTTTCTAGGTTATAATTGCTTGCGTAGACTTAAAGGAGAAGAAACTGGACAAAAATACAACTGAAACAAGAAAAACAACAATTTGGAAGAAATGCACGTCTGTGTACTTTCGTTATATTTAATGGACTCTAATTATACACGTTCCTATGCATGGATATGCAAACAAATGTGTATAAGACAAAATCCTAGATTTTCATATAAATTGTATGTCTTGTAGATAATTAGAGAAGATCATTCTGGAAGTTCTAGAGACGATTCTTGAGGTGATTTTAAGTTAGAAGAGTGGGACACCTGAAAATTTTATCAACGGATCCACCATAATACAAGATCAAACATCTACATCATCAGAATACTTGATAGAGAACAATCAGGGAGATTTAGAATTATAATTATGTTGTTTTCGATTCAAGTTTCTGTATATGTGTATCTGATTTCGTAATTGACAATGTGTAACTAATTATTTCATTAGTGTCTAGGTTAGATGAAACCTATTTGGATACTTTAACATGTGTTGATTATTTTGTTAATGAAATTGATTGAGTGATTATTGCGATTATCTATTTTATTTATGTTCTAGTAATATTAATTATTAGACCTTAATTTGATTTTAAATGTAACGATTAAGAAATACTAGGTTTGAATAGATCCACGGTAATTGGAAAGAGTTGATTTCAACCCTAAAGATAGGATGACATAAATATTTCGAATTAGGGTCAAACATAATAGAAGGATTCATAAAAGATTAACACAATCCTTTAAGATTTAACTTGAGTAATTTGGTTAGAGACTTTAGGATTAGTTGTTAATAAACTCAAGGTCAGCTAGTAGCATAACTTAGAAATCTCCACGGTCCAACTAATCAACAACATAATTGCATTACAAATGATCAATCGGTTAAGAGTTAGGGGGATTTGAAATTTAAATGCTAATTACTCGATATCTATAATTTCCTAATGCTTCCTGAATTCTCTATTCAATTTCATTTCCTATTTTATTTTACTTGCTTAGTTTTATTTTCTTTTTATTAAAAATCTAAAATAAATCCTTAGGATAGATACTAGGAGAAGGGTAAGTACTAGTATTCATAGTCTTCGTGGGATCAACCTGTACTTATTGATACTAGCTATAGCTACATCATAAACTTACGGTTTATTATAATATAGACTAACTCAAAATATGTCAATCAAGTTTTTGACGCCATTGTTGAGAATTTGATATTAAGAAAGCCTGAATGCTATTACTCTAGCCATTTTCATTTTATTTTGTTTTATCTTTGTTTTTATTTTATTTTATCTTATTTTAATTTTGCTTTTGTGTTTATTTTAATTGTATCTTATTGTATTTTTGGCTTGTTCATTTAATTATCTTTTGAATTTCTCTACACTAATAATGTGTGGTGGTTTATTTTAAGAATTGATATTTAACTTCATAGCCACAACTCACATTAGATGAATAGAGTGGAAAGTATTATTGTTAGAGCCAGGATGTGTCATTGTAAAATGAAACATCACCATATTTAAAGGAGTCATTTCCTTTTATGTTTTCAGAAGCTAAACTGACCTATATATGGGAGCAACCAAACATGTACAACTGATCTCAAGGATTATCATTTCAGAATACGTATAATTCAGACTGGAGCAACTTTACGTATATGGATGGAGTGACTATGCTCCAACTGAATATGTACAACAAGAATAGTGATATGAAAGTATTATAGATTAATTAATGGAATGACTTGCTGAGAGAGTAGCTAGACAACATGAATTCGATGAGAGACTGTCTTCACATATATATGATGAGTATAATTTGAGTTTCCAACCATTTCAGAGTGAATAAGATATAATAGTTGATTTCACGAATGAAGATACATTTCAAGAAGGCACGGAGCTAACTATTGTTTTGAAGAATATGATGACTGAGTATATTCAAGATTCAAACAAGAGGCATTAAGAAATGCAAGCTCGTATACAGAATATGGTGAATCAAATTGATCAGCTGATGGATATATTATCTAAAAGATGCAAGAGAGTTTGTCTAATTCTACTAAAACTGATACTATCGACCGAGAGGCAACCACCCTTAATAGTGAAGAAGAGGTTCCTGAAGAAGAAGATGAAGAAACCTCCATCCAAAAAAGAAAGTAGAGGAGTGTTAAAAGGTAATTGAAAAAGATGAGTCAGAAGCCTTTTGTCTAAAAAGAAGAAGAAGAAGAGTGGACAGAGGTAGTTGAGGAAGAATTGGTGGAGGAACCAAGTAAAGAAACTACTAATGAGGTGTTGGTAATGACCTTAAGTATAGGGGTTCCTACTTCCTCAAAGACAAACTGTTCGAGCTAGCCAATGATATAGGGAGTTTTGTTATTCCTAACATTTTTAACAATTTTTCATTAAAAAGGGAATTAATGGAGTCTATTGGTTTTATTAATCTAATCAATTACATCTTTGTTATTATCTTGCAACATGTGGCTTACTTACAAACTACAAAACTCTCATGTGGAGAAACGAGTGGAAGTGAGTTACTGATTATTGATCCAAGATGATGCCAATGTGTAGGTTACATCGAGTTAAAGACATTGAAGAAGAGCTGCATTGGAGACAACCCATGAATCAGGATACATTTCATTTAATGTTATGTTTTATTTTCTTTTATCTTTTTATCCCTTTTTTTGTTTATGTTTTGTAGAATATTAATCTTATATTGGATGGATCTAAATCAGAAAATCATCACAATCAGGAAAGTACCGAAATCCCTCTCACTTATTTTTCATGCTAAATTGTGTACATTGAGGACAATGTACACTTTAAGTGTGGGGATGGGTTTAATGAACTTTTAACTAATTTCTTTAATTTTATTATAATCTTAATTATAAATTTTATTAACAAATGTCTTGAATTGGTTGAATCTGTCCATAAATACCATATGTTGTTGTTGAATATTGACTTGAATTAATATGCAATAGGTTGATGGTTAAAATAAAATTAATTTTTAAGTTATATTTTTTTATAATCATTGAAATTTTCAAGTTGAATGAAATTTGCATACTATTTACACACATATACAACCAATATTTTTCATGATTTTTTGAACCTAAAGAGCAAATTTTCAAAAACAATTTAAGCTCTTTTTATTCTTTTATATGTGTTATCGTGTATAGTTAGATAATTCTAAAACTTGCTTTATTATGCATGTTGAGACCATATTTGAGAAAATTAGAGGCATTAACATGATAAAGGCACCTAGATCCAACTTGTTTAAGCCTAATTTTCTTTGAAAATTACCATACCCAAAAATTTACCTTTAAGAACAGCCAAGTTGAGCCTTAGCCTTTTTCATTGCTTAAACCCAAGTTATAAACCTTGATCCTATTTTTTTTTGAATACCTTTTATTGTTTTAAACCTTGAAGGTTATTTATGTTATTTGCTTATCTCAAACTTGAATTTTTGAATGGTCCAATAGTTCTTAAATTGTGGTATATGATCAAATTGCTTGAAATTATTTTAAAAAAGAAAAAATTGAGCCTAAAAAAGTATTACAGTTCTAGTAGTTTTATTTTGAAAGGACCTATGTGTATTTCGAATAAGATTCATGTAATTTTCTTTTTAGTAAATTTCCTTCAATTTAACCTTTTTTATTACCCCATTCATACCTTACCCAAGCCCCATTATAACCTACACAAAGAACTTTTGATTTTGTTTCTAGTTTATACATAAGTGGCGAAGATGTGAATTTACTGAAAGCATATGGTAAGAATTCTACTATGCATTGATTGAGAGTTTTGATGCCTTTCACCCTAAGCACTTGAGCGTATTGAGTGAAATCCTAATGAAGGTGTAAAGAGGTATGCTTTTGATTTCAGTGTGAATGGATGTGATTATTATTAATATTACTTAGGAAGTTAATTTTATGACAACTTGATATTGCTTAATTTTATGACAACTTGATTCTGATTGCATGTTAATTTGATTCAATAGGATATGTCAATGTATAGTATGAATGGAAAGGTTGAAATTGATGATGGATTAATGTTGTAAATTTATAATTTTGATTATAGTTTATTTTAGGATAAGTAAAAACTTATGTGTGAGGATATTTGAAAGATGGTTAATTGACTATGTTTTTACCCCATTTTTAATGTATTCTTGCTTGATATTTTATAATTTTATTGTATATTTGGTACTTAATTTGTTTAAAGTGGTTTTTTAAGTTATAATTGCTTGCATAGACTTAAAGGAGAAGAAATAGGATGAAAACACGATTGACATAGGAAAAACAACAATATGGAAGAAATGCATAGTCGTACACTTTCGAGATATCCAACGGACTCTAATTATGCATGTTATTATTCACGGCTATACATACAAATGTGCATAACCTAAAAACTTAGATTTTCATATAAATTGGACGTCTCAGAGATAATTATAGCCAGACGCAGCAAGAATCATTATGGAAATTCCAATGATGATTTCGGAGGCGATTTTGAGCTAGAAGAGCAGGAGAAGCAAAAATTTTATCAACAAATCCACCAAAATACAAGATCAAACATGTACATCATTAAAATACTTGATAGAAAACACTCGGGGAGATTTAGAATTATGATTCCATTGTTTTCTATTCAAGTTTATGTATATGTGTATCTAATTTCATATTCGACAATGTGTAACTAATTATTTCATTAATGTCTACGTTAGATGAAACTTATTTGGATACTTTAACATGTGTTGATTGTTTTGTTAATGTAATTGATCAATTGATTGTTGCGATCCAATTATTTGTCTTATTTATGTTCTAGTAATCTTAATTGTTAGACTATAATCTGATTTTAAATGTAGCGATTGAGAAATCTTATGTTTGAAAAGATCCACAGTAATTGGAAAGAGTTAATTTCAACCCTAAAGATAGGACGACATAAATATGCTGGATTAGGGTTAAACCTAATAAAGGGATTCCTAAAACATTAATGCAATGCTATAAGATTTAACCTAAGTAATTTGGTTAGAGACTTTAGGATTTGTTGTAAGTAGACTTAAGGTCAGCTACTAGTATACCATAAGAATCTCCACAGTCTAAATAATCAACTACACAATGGCATTATAAATGATCAATCAGTTAAGGGTTAGGGGGATTCAAAATGTAGATACTAATTACTCGATATCAATAATTTCCTACTACTTCATGAATTCTTTGTTCAATTTCATTTCCTATTTTCTTTTAGTTGTTTAGTTTTATTTTCTTTTTATTAAAAATCTAAAGTCCATCCTTAGGCTAGATAATATGGGAATGTTAAGTACTAGTATTCATAGTCTTCTGGGGATTGACCTATACTTGCGAGTACTAGCTATAACTATGTTGTGCACTTGCGGTTTATTATAATATTGACTAACTCAAAATATGTTAATTAATGGTTCATCTATTTATGCACATATTAAGTCCTTCGAACTCTCATATATCTCCCTCATGCATATGATTAAGCTAACCTTCAACCCAAGGTCTAACTCAAGCTATCTTTTTTGTTTTACAACTGCATCTTGCATCTCGTTGAAGATTTTCACTAATGTGCACTAATGCATGCCAACTCATTGGTAAAGACTTGCCAATGCCTATGCGATTCCACTATTAGGACTTAGAGGTTTAATAAACCACCTTTTTTTAGAAGAACTCATCGCTCTTATCACAATAATCCATGAGCACTCCTCCGAATTTGGTTCCCTTGAAGACTCCTCAGTGATTGACATATCTCTAATGAACCATTTTCCCTCTCCATCGGGTTTGTCCTTACTTTTATTTGAATGCTCCTTCACAAGGCAAATTGCGCCCAATATAGCAAGTTTATTAAGGTATACTTCTTCCATCGAGTCTTCACCTACTTCTCCTTAATCTTTTGTGACAATGGAGGTCTTTCACGTTCTGTCTCCAAAGCTTCATTTGTGCCCAAACTTATAAACCACTTATGAGTTGAACAACTTGTCTTCCTTAGATCTATTCTGCATGTTCAACATCAAAGATGTGAATTTAATCTTAAACTCCCATATTGAGCCATCTTATTTTATCCTTTTCAAAGTTTCACTTATAAGCAATAAAGTGTTGTTAGGGAGGAACTAGTCTAATAGCTCGTTCTTCATCTTCTCCTAAGTGTCAATGAGAGGTTTACCATTGCTGATGTTATAGGAGGTTCTTGTTCTTTACCACAGCTTTGCATCCTCTACCATATACATATTCATGATCGACACCCTTTCCAAATCGAATGCCTTTGCCATTGCAAAGTATTGCTTCATATCCCACAAAAATATTTCGAACTCCATAGCATTCTACTTGTCATAAAAAAGTTGGGGATCTTTTATCTTCACTAAAGTGCTTTTAGTATGCCCAACATCCTATGTTAAATGACACACTTTAGGATTGTGATCTCCAATCTATAATCTCCTTGTGCCTTTATCAAGTCCACTATTTGATGTTGCAACTATTGGATATGTGTCTCCAAAATCTTGAATCGATATGTGTAAGAAGTGACCTCTTCCTCCCATCGAGGAATAGACTTTATAAGTGCCTCCACTCTGTTGACACGCTCTGTCAAATTGCTATCTCCCACTATATCAATATTTTAGCTTTGATACTAGTTGTTACAAGGGTTTTCCTAGACACCAAACTTCTACTGAAGTCACACTTACTCCTTTACACGACAATCTCACCTAGGTCTGATTAAGCAAGACTTAACCTTCTTACGTGATTGTTGACTAACAAAACTTTATTCTTAAATGCCTTATAACCCTCGTAGTATTTAACTCGCACATTTGAGTAAGAATATTACAAAAGTATTAAATAATTATAGGTAATAATAAACACACAAGAACTACGGTAAAACCAACTTTTATTACTTCCCCAAAAGTATACAAGGTGTTGGACCAATGGTGGTTAAAAAATAACATCCTTCTATGTTTTGATAATAATAAAATGTATAGAATTGGTTAAGAAATAATTTCAGGT
>JANQBM010000220.1:30052923-30085051 GCA_025594535.1 Erythroxylum domingense
TATGACCCTCTCCAATTCAATTTTACACACACAAAACATATTTTGCAAAATTCCCCATTTATTCACACTTATACCGGGAAAATGTCATGAATGTATGTACAATAAAATTTTCATATGCAATACTCACTATTCACAAATGCATGAGCATGAGATGTGTTGTCCTACTTTCTCTAATTGGTCTCTCCTATACCCGTTTCCCTGATCCGACCCGTTATATAGAAACGGGATGTTACAGTCATATTTTTAGTTTAGTTATTCTTAGTAGCTTTAGGTAGTTTAATATTTTTGTTAGACATGCATTATTTAAATTTATTGGATTATTTTCCATTTTCTTAATGTTAATTAATATTGAGTTATTCTTGTTTTTAAAAAGTTCTATGCTTTTTGGTTTTGTATGGTGTGATCATTTTTATCATTGATCATATTTTTGATGATATGATGCAGTGCTATTTTTTTTAAGTATGGAACGTAATATTGGATCTCACAGAGGCAAAGGTAGTGACCATGTTTAGACTATTGTTGAGAATGAAAAGTTACTAGAGACCATGCTTGAACTGAAGAAAGTGGAAAATTTGATGTTGTAAATGGCAATGGATTAAGGAAAGGATATCAGAAAGAACTGGAAAGGATATTAGATTAAAAATTACCAGAGCATGGTTTAAAAGAAAAACCACATATTGAATCTTGTTGTAAATTATTGAATAAAAAATATCATGCTATTTACGATGCGAGAAATAGTGGACAAACAAGTGGATTTGGTTGGGATGATGAAAAAAATGTGTTATTGCAGACAATGACGTGTGGAGTGCATATCTAAAGGTTAGTACAAATTAGATTACTAAGTTTTTCTCAAATATTTTTACATGATTGATATAATGATTAATGTAATAATTTTTAGCAAAAATTTTTTATTAATGCTTTATTAATATTTTTATAATGGTTGATACTGCGACTGTTGTACAGTCATCCAGATAATTCATTTATGAGGGATAGATCATTTCCCTACTATAATAAACTAGCTATTATTTAAGGACAAGATCGAGCTACAGGAAAAAATGCTGAAGCACTCGTAGATATACTAGAAAATATAAACAGAGAAGAGAACTTGGATGAAGAGAATGAAGAATCTAATGAGGAGGATGATGTTGAGCCTCAAAGAGATCAACCAATCAGGGGTAATTCTCAAGGTGAAGGAAGTTCAAAGAAAAGAAATCACAAAAGGAAGAGGAATGCTGATAGTTTAGTTTCATGTTTAGAACGTATTACTGAAAAGCTTGCTGAAGGTTTGGAGAAATCTAACGAGCAAATGGCTAAAGTTGCAGAATCTATTGCAGGGTCAAATAAGAAGGAATATGAGAATAGGTGGAAATTAGATAAAGAACTTAGAAAAATGAAAGATTTAACACAAGCTGAACGTATTAGAGCTTGAATAAAACTTGTAAATAATCCAAATCATATAGATTATTTTTTCACTCTTCAAGATGCTGCAAAGAAAAATATTTAAGGCAGATTTAAAGAGTAATTAGTTTTTAAGATTTTCATATTTATTAAATTTAGGATGTTCAAAAGATATTTGACATATTTTATATTAATTTTGAGATTGTATAGTTTAAATAATGCATTATTTGTATTTTTATTTCCAATGTTAGAAAATTTTTGAAATTTGATTTGAATTTTAAGATTTAACTTTGTACTCGGTTGAGATTTTTTTGGTATTTTTCAATACTATTTTTATGATATAACAGTATTATATGATTAGAATCATAAATGAAAAAACTAACATTTAATAATATAACTTGTATTACAAATTAACATTATTTAACGATTTCAATTTTTGTTTGATTTGTAGGAATATAATTGAAAATAGAAATAAAAAATAAATTACATTACATGAAATACTGAAACATACCAAACACTATAATAAAAATCTACCCAACTTTAAAAATGTGTAAATATCTTTACTTTTCACAGATTTATTTTCCAAAGAATTAGGTTCCAAATTTACTATACTTTTCCGTCAACCAAAAAGGGCCTAAGAAATATCAAGAGTTTCAAGCTCAAATATTCAAAATAAATCATACGATTAAAAAATATCTCGTTCTTCCAAGCTTGGCATTATATCCTGACTAACTATGTCACGTGATGGGATTTAGAATATGCAATATGGATGGAGCGTTATAGAGCTTTGGCAAAACTCAAGTTCCAGCTCAGAAGTCCCTAATTTTAATCCTTCTATTTTTAGGGATCACAAGATTCATACGAGACTATTGGCCCAAAAACTCTACGTTTACAGCCAAGATTAGTAGAATATTCAATGAGCCAAAATACTTAGTGCTCATTGTAGACGTTGGAAATTTACAAGGAGGATCATCCCACATTCAAAATACACATAAAGAAGAAGTGCTTTCTGTACTAACAAAAGATTTATAACTTATTATTTTAAAATTTTAGATTGAAATATAATGACTAGTTATGTACGTACATATTAGTACTTAACCAAATTTTTTCCCTGAAACTCCTTCAAAATGTATCAGTAATATGAGTACTGGGTTGACAGAGCCTAATGAATTGACTCAAATGACTTTGCATTACTACACGTTTTTCAGATATTTGAAAGCTTTCCCTTTCTTGCCAGAACTCACTTTCCTCACTTGCCTGCCTTACATTTCCTATTGCATAATCATGACACCTCTTCCCGGATCATAGAAAATGAGGATAAAAATTAAAAAGACATTGTCTTTCTATGGACGTTGCCTTGCATTCCCCACATCAAAGACGTTGGAGGTCTTTAGGTATATTCCCTGCAGTGGCATGAATGCTTTATAAAGATTAAAATGCTTTATTTTATAAAGATTAATATAAAATAATCTTTCAAATTATTTTATATTAATAGAAACTTATACTCATTTTTTAAAATTCTAAAGATGGACACATATTTTTAACAAAATATCATTTTAAAAACTTAATTACAGTATTACCTAAGCTGGACTTGAAAAACGTGGTGATTAGGAGCCTGTGAATTAATTGAGTCCACCAAACGTCCAACTTCCCTTTCAGCTGCCTTCCATCTCTAATGGTCTTTCCATATGATTATCTAACACCTCTGGCGCACTATTAACAGGCTCGGCCACCTTTGAGCTCGCATCAGTATTTCAAGTTCTAGCAACCTTTCAGCAATCTCTTTAACAAACTTTCAACAATCTCTTTGAAGAAAAGTAGAAAACATCTTTGGCTTAAAGTTAAAACACGTTTTTGACTTTTTAGCAGAACTTGATGGCTTACAATTTCTCACCCTATGCAACTTCAATTCTCTTAGTTTAGGACCTGGAGTTGTGTCATACAAATTAGATCACATGGAGTTGTGCTTGTGGCCTTGTGCCATGTTAGAGCACATGGAGTTGTGCTTGTGGCCTTGTGCCATGTTAGAGCACATGGAGTTGTGCTTGTGGCCTTGTGCCATGCTCATGGTTGTCAGCATAAAAAATAAAAAAAGGCTTCGTCAATGGTGCCATTCAACATCCACCATAAAGCTTTAACAACGGAGGCGGTGCAACAATCTTGTAAAAAACACGACTTTTTAATACAATCTCGCTAGACACTGGAGCGATATAATATATATAATGAAAGTGCTCATGAAATCCGGGAACATTTCTCATGCACTAATAATGTTCATCTTCTCTCTGTTCAAAAACTCATTCATATATACAAGAAAACATTCCAATTATTCGTGTTTGTCCTAAACATTTTATTTTTATATAGTTTGTAAATTATATTGATGTTTTAATATTAAAGATAAAGTCCTTAGAACGATTACTAGAGAGTTGAAATTATAATAAAATCATACTAATGAAATTCAAATTATATTGATGTATTATTATTACAATTTTCCTAATTGATTAGACATTAATATATAGAACAGTAAAATAAAGATACATTATATTTGTTTTATATAAAAAGGACTTAAATATAAAATGAGCGAAAGAAAATTGAAGTTCTATCTAGCAGGTTATTGTTTCCATTGAATAAACATGTTTAAAGATAAAAGAAGAATGCTCCCTCTGTACAACTGCTGAGACGAGCTAACTGGTTCACTGAGTATAATTTCGATGTCAAACTTATAAAAGAAGATAACAACTATCAAAAATGGTAGGCGTTGTTTTCAGTACCTACCCACTTCTCCTGACTATAAATAGGTAGGAGATAAAGAGTAGCATGTAGAAATCCCATAAGTAGAAAAAAGAGAGACCTGAGGTGAAAGAGAAAAAAGATAGGGAAATAAAAAAATTCTTTGTATTTTTATGGGTATAGTTTTTTTTCTTTTTGTAATTCTCCAGTTTTTCAGTAGTAAAATTCTTCTATCCTTGCCCATGATTTTTATGCTGATTTAAGAGTTTTCTACGTAAAATCTGTCTTTTCATTACTATTCCTTCAGTCTTACCTTGCAAACCTGTCAAATCCGGTTGTTGTTTACAACAAGTGGTATCAGAGCGAGGTGAGAAAATTACGGCGAATTTTTTGGCATAATCCGTTTGAAGTTTGGGTGAGTACAATGAATGTTGGTGAATAGTAACCAAAAAAGGTGACAATTGTTTATGCATTTGTTTTCGCATTAAACTGTGCAGTTACTGTAATTCAAGTATACAATATTATTCACATGTACGATACAATTCATACATACCATACTATTCATATATACAAACTATTCATATGTACGGGTGATGTTCATATGTATGAGTACTAGTCAAGTGAAATAGTGGGAGCTAAATTCTGTTCGTGATAGAAGCAATGGTAGCAAATTTTGAGATTAAAAAGTTCAATGGGAGTAATTTCTCACAGTGGAAGTTGAAGATGAAGGCTATCTTGAGGAAAGATAATTGTCTGGAAGCTATTATTGAACGACCAGTTAGAGTCACAGATGAAAAGTGGAATGAGAAAGATAGGAATGCTGTAGCTAATCTTCACCTAGCTTTAGCTGATGGAGTACTATCCAACATAGAGGAAAAGAAGACTGTGAAGGAAATATGAGATCACCCCATAAAATTGTACGAGGCCAAATCACTCCACAACAAAATTTTTCTGAAGAGGAAACTATACACTTTACACATGGTGGAATCCACTTCAGTGACGGAGCACTTAAATACTTTAAATACTCGATTTTCCTAACTCACATCAATGGGCCACACAATAGAGATAAGTGAACTTGCAGAAATTCTGCTCAAAATTCTACCAGATTAGGATGATCAACTCGTCTTCAATTTAACAAACAACACAGGCACTATAGTCTTAAACAATATTGTAATTGCTATTTTGAAAGAAGAGAGTCAACGCAAAAGTAAAGAAGACAGGCGGGCAAATTCACAACAAGCAGAGGCCTTGGTGGTGACGAGAGGAAGATCAATAGAACGTGACCTAAGCGGGAGTCATAGTCATGGTAGGTTGAAATCCAAGAGTTAGAAGAATTTCAAGTGCTACAATTGTGGCAAGAAAGGGCACCTAAAGAAGGATTGTTGGAATCTGAATAAGAAAGATTCTTTTCCTTAAAGAAATGCCGCAAATACTTCAAATAATTAAGGTGCAATGGTCTATGAAGCGATAATGACTATTGGAGGTGAGAGAAGATTTGTTGATGTATGGCTTCTCGATTCAGCAGCTACATTTCATATGACCTCTCGAAGAGAATGGTTCCATCTATAAGAATTTGTCTCTGGGGGATTTGTTTTGATTGAATAAACATGTTTAAAGATGCTATAGTTCAAAGAGAAGAATGCTCCCCCTGTACAACTACTGAAATGAGCTAACGAGTTTGCTGAGTACAATTTTGATGTGAAACCTATAGCAAAAGATATCAATTGTAAAAAATGGTAGGCATCATTTTCGGTGCCTACCAAAGTTGAATTATCAAAAATGGTAGGCATCGAAAAAAAGATGTTATAGTTCAAATAGAAGAATGCTCCCTCTATACAACTGCGGCGATGAGCTAACTAGTTCACTGAGTACAATTTCGATGTCAAACCTATAACAGAAGATAACAACTGTCAAAAATGGTAGGCACCATTTTCGGTGCCTACAAAAGTTGAATTATTGAAAATAGTAGGCACCATTTTCAGTGCCTACTCAATTCTCCTAAGAGATGAAGAGTAGCATGTACAAATCCCATAAGCAGAAAAAAGAGAGACGCGAGGTGAAAAAGACAAAAGAGAGAAAGATAAAAATATTATATGTGTTTTTGTGGGTCTAGTTTTTTTTCTTCTTGTAATTCTTTAGTTTTTTAGTTGTAAAATTCTTTTATACTTGCCCATGGTTTTTATGCTGATTTAAGAGTTTTCTACGTAAAATCTGTCTTTTCATTACTATTCTTTCAGTCTTACCTAGCTGCGAACCTATCTAATCTGGTTGTTGTTTACAACAAGTGGTATCAGAGCGAGGTGAGAAAATTACGACGAATTTTTTGGTGTAATCCATTCGTAGTTTGGGTGAGTACAGTGAGAGTTGGTGAACAGTAACCACAAAAGGTGACAACTGTTCATGCATTTATTTTGCATTAAACTGTGCAGTTACTGTAATTTAAGTATACAATACTATTCATATGTATGGTACTATTCATACATATCGTACTATTCATATATACGAAACTATTCATACGTACAGGTAATGTTCATATGTACGAGTACTAGTTAAGTGAAATAGTGGGAGCTAAATTCTATTCGTGATAGAAGCAATGGAAGCAAAATTTGAGATTGAAAAGTTCAATTGGAGTAATTTCTCACTGTGGAAGTTGAAAATGAAGGCTATATTGAGGAAAGATAATTGTCTGGCGACTAGTAGTAAACTACCAGCTGGAGTCACAGATGAAAAGTGAAACAAGATGGATGGGAATGCAGTAGCTAATCTTCACCTAGCTTTAGCTGATGGAGTATTATCTAGCATAGAGAAAAAGAAGACTGCAAAGGAAATATGAGATGACCTCACAAAATTGTACGAGGCCAAATCACTCAAAAACAAAATTTTTTTGAAGAGGAAACTATACACTTTACGTATGGCGGAACCCACTTCAGTGACGGAGCATTTAAATACTTTAAATACTCTATTTTCCCAACTCACATCATTGGAGCACATAATAGAGATAAGTGAACGTGCTGAACTTCTACTCCAAATTCTATTATATTTGTATGATCAACTCGTTTTCAATTTAACAATCAACACAGACATTTTAGTCTTCGATAATATTCTAGCTGCTATTCTGGAAGAAGAGAGTCAGCGCAAAAGTAAGGAAACAGGTTGGCAGATTTGTATAGGTGGAGGCCTTGGCGGTGACGAGAGGAAGATCAATAGAACGTGGCCCAAGTAGTAGTCATAATCATGGTAGATCAAAATCCAAGAGTAAGAAGAATTTCAAGTGCTACAATTGTTGCAAGATAGGGCATCTGAAGAAGGATTGTTGGAATCTAAATAAGAAAGATTCTATTCCTCAAGGAAATGCGGCAAATACTTTAAATAATGAAGGTGCAATGGTCTATGAATCGGCAATGACTATTGGAGGTATGAGAAGAATTGTTGATGTAAGGCTTCTCGATTCAGTAGCTACTTTTCATATGATCTCTTGAAGAGAATGGTTCCATCTATATGAAGCTGTCTCTAGGGGATTTGTGTACAACTGTAATGATCAAGCTTTGAAGATCTTTGGAATCAGCACCATCAAGTTAAAGATGTATGATGGGAGAACTCAGACTATTAAAAAAGTGCGACATGTGGAGGGCCTAAAGAAGAGTTTGTTGCCTTTAGGATAACTAGATGATCTTGGTTTTAGATATGAGATTCAAAACAAATCATGAAAGTTATTAAAGGAATGGTAGTATTTATGAAAGTAGTGAAGCTTGCTACAAATCTGTACATACTGAATAGAATAACTTTGCAAAAAGTAGAGGCATCTGTTGCGGTAACTAGTCCAGATGACAAATTTGCATTGACATGGCATAAAACGATTGGACATATTTCAGAACAAGGAATGAAGATACTTACAAAGAAGAATCTAGTTCCACGTCTTATAAAGGTATCGTTACCCTTCTGTGAGCATTGCATTGTGAGTAAGCAGCACTGATTGAAGTTCAAGGCATCAAAGTTTAGAAGTAAAGAAATTCTAGAATTGATTCACTATGATGTATGGCAAGCACCAGTTACGTCCCTAAAAGAAGCAAATTTCTTTATATCATTCATTAATGATTATTCGAGGAGATGTTGGGTGTTTCCTATTAAGAGGAAGGCATATATGTTTCCAAATTTTAAATTTACAAAGCGTGGATGGAACTTGAATATGGTAAGAAGATCAAGTGTTTGCGCTCAGATAATGGAGGCAAATATACTAATAAAGAATTTGATGAATTTTGCAAGCAACAAGCCATCAAAAGGCAGTTCACGACGGCATATACTCCTCAAAAAAATGGAGTAGCAGAGTTGATAAATAGAACTTTGTTGGAAATAATAACGGTGATGTTGAGAACTGCAAGCTTAGATAAGAAATTCTGAGCAGAAGCAGTCAATACCGCTTGTTATATGGTGAATCGACCTCCATCAACTGCAATTAAGTTGAAGACACCGATGGAGATATGGACTGGTAAACTAGTGGATTATTCCAACCTCCATATATTTGAAAGTCCTACCTATGTGATGTTCAATGCCCAAGAAACTACAAAGTTGGATCCAAAATCTAGAAGATGTATTTTCGTAGGATTTGCTGAAGGAGTAAAGGGGTATTATCTGTGGAGTTCCACTGCCCACAAGATTATTATTAGCAGGGAAGTGATCTTTATGGAAGATATGGATCAAGGGCAATTAGAAAATGTTAGCACTATACAAGAGAATCTATAAATTACAATAGTATAAGTGGATAGGGAAGTTAATCAAAATGATTCTTCTAAAGCTGCGCTAGAGCACGAAGAGCAAAAATGAGTTGAATATGATATTTCAGATACTCAAAGATCAACTCGCACAAAAAGAGCTCCGAGCTGGCACTCAGATTATATTATGGAGGGAAATATTGAATACTGTCTTTTAACTGAGGACAGGGAACCATCAACTTTTCAAGAAGCAATGAATAGTTCAGTTGCATCTTAGTGGATGGCGGTAATGCAGGAAGAAATTGAAGCACTTCATAAGAATAAGATATGGGAGCTAGCATCACTGCCACAAGGAAGAAAGCCTATTGGTAATAAATGGGTTTACAAGATCAAACGAAGTGGTGATGATCAAGTGGATAGATATCGTACTAGATTGGTGGTAAAAGGATATGCTCAAAAAGAAGGTATTGATTTTAACAAAATATTTTCTCGTGTGGTTCGACTCACTACAGTTCAAGTAGTTATAGAAATGTGTACTACATTTGACTTGCATCTTGAAAAGTTAGATGTGAAAACTGCATTTCGTCATAGAGATGTTGAAGAAGAAATTTATATGCTCCAACTAGAAGGTTTTGAAGAAAAAGGGAAAGAGAACTTGGTTTGTAGGTTGAACAAATCTCTGTATAGTTGAAAGCAGGCATCGAGGTGTTAGTATTAGAGAATTGATTCCTTCATTATGAGCCTTGGATAAAGTAGATTGAATACAAACCCTTGTGCATATTTCAAGAGGTTTGAGAAAGATGATTTTATAGTCTTGCTATTATATATAGATGACATGTTGGTAATAGGCCCCAACAATGATCGTATCAAAGAATTAAAAGCACAGTTGGCTAGGAAATTTGAAATGAAGGACTTAGGGCTAGCAAGTAAGATTTTTAGGATGTAAATTCACTGAGATAGAAATAATAGGAAGATTTGGCTTTCTCAGAAGAATTATTTGAAGAAGATTTTGCAGCGATTTAACATGCAAGACTGTAAGTTAATTTATAACCCTCTTCCTGGTAATTTTAAGTTATCCTCAAGTATGAGTCGTAGCAATGAAGAAGAGAGGAAGGAGATGTCTCGAGTACTATATGAATCAGTAGTGGGAAGCTTAATGTTCGCTATAATTTATATAAGACCAGATATTACACATATAGTGGGAGTGGTTAGTCGATAAATAGTGAATCCTGGTTGAGAGCATTGGAATACTGTGAAGAGGATTCTGAGATATATCAAGGGAACTTTGAATGTTACATTATGTTATGGAGGATTAGATTTTACTATCAAAGGATATGTTGACGTTCATTACGCAGGTGATCTTGATAAAAGTAAATCCACTACAGGATATGTGTTTACACTAGCTAGAGGAGTTATGAGCTATGTTTCAAAACTACAGTCAGTTGTAGCTACGTCAACAGTAGAAGTAGAATATGTAACAGCTACACAAGCTAGTAAAGATGCAGTGTGGTTGAAGATGTTATTGGAAGAACTTGGGTATAAACAAGAGAATATTACTTTATTTTGTGATAATCAAAGTAAGATGTTATTGGAAGAACTTGGGTATAAACAAGAGAATATTAATCTGTTTTGTGATAATCAAAGTGCTTTGCATCTTGCAAGGAATCCAACATTTCATTCAAAGATAAAACACATTCGAGTTTACTATCATTTCGTTCATAAGAAACTGGAAGAAGGAATAGTGGACATGCAAAAAATTCATACAATGTATAACCTGGTAGATTTTATGACAAAAGCAATCAACATTGACAAGTATATGTTGTGTCGATCCTTGTGTGGCTTGACAGAGATTTAAGCAACATGAAGTGGCAAGGTAGAAAGAATAGTATGAAGATATGATTAACTCTCAATCAAATCTTCTGCCTATAAATAGACAGGAGATGAAGAGTAGTACGTAGAAATGCCATAAGCAGAAAAAAGAGAGACGTGAGGTAAAAGAGAAAAATGAGAGAGAGGGACAAAAATATTTTGTTTATTTTTGTGGGTTTAGTTTTTTTCTCCTTGTAATTCTCTAGTTTTTCAATAGTAAAATTTTTCTATCCTTGACTGTAGTTTTTACCCTGATTTAGGGATTTTCCACATAAAATATGTCTGTTCATTACTATTCCTTAAGTCCTATTTACCTGCGAACCTACTCTAATCCGGTCGATTTTAACAAGAACAACTTCCTTTCAAACATGTTATCTGAACCTTCTAAACATCTCACTTCATCTCAACTCATTCCATCTACTATAGTTTACGATTTTGCGAAAGACATACTAACTATGCTCCTATAATAATTCAAAGTAGCTCCCTCACATCTCAAGTTTGATATAAAATTTTTAACTATCAAAGCGTTCTTATCCAAAAATTTGATCTCTCTAGACTAGTTCAACTAATGAGCATTCATCACAATTAACCTTTGGCACCTTTTCTAATATCCTTGATTTTGTCAACTTCTCAAGCATCTGTTAAAATAAAAAAAGATTTACTACTGATTATTTCTTTCAATTTCTCTTGCAGTTCATCTATGAATGAGTTATCGGAGAAAAATCATCTTAGAAGCTTATAAAACATTATATCAACATGTAAATCTAAAAAGAATATGAGAATTATAACCCTCTCTATATCCAACAAATCCTTATGTATGGCTTTGTCACATTCGCACTAATCCTAATATTAATATCGTATATGCTCATCTTGAGTTTCATCTTTGTAGAACTTTTTTGTTCAACTTTTCAAACTATTTTCAATAATACCTTAAGGCCCTGTTGGTTGGCATGGATTCTTGGTTAGGAAAGTAATCTTTTTCCTAAATCCTTATTATCACGATTGGTTCATTTTTTTTGAGTAGTTAGGAAAGTATAAATTTCCCAATCTAGGGAAAGTTGAGTAATAAACTTTCCCTATTACTTGGATTCTAAATTTCATCACCCCCTTGGTATTTAGATTACTTTTCTTAGAAATTTAATTTAAAAAATTTGCTAGTTAAAAAAACCCTTCTCTCTCAACTCTTCGACTTCTCTCTCTCATCTCCCGTCTACCTCCTCTTTAACTTCTCTCTCTCAACTCCCGTCTACCTCCTCTTTAACTTCTCTCTCTCAACTCCCGTTAGCAGGATTAAAGTTTAATTTTTGAAAGAGATTGACAAGTCACGGGTGCCTCTGAACTCCAACAACTTCAAACTTCAGGTATAAACAATGTATTGAAACGAGATTAACTCCTTTGTTATTTGTTTCATGCTATTTACTGTAAAATGTTTTTGTTATAACACGGTAGGTGCTTAATGAAATCCTTTTTGTTTAAAATCTTAATTATACCAAATGGTAACCTCCTAGTGGAAACTTAACGTATCGGTCACAAAGTGG
Source organism: Erythroxylum domingense (assembly GCA_025594535.1). Classification (NCBI taxonomy): domain Eukaryota; kingdom Viridiplantae; phylum Streptophyta; class Magnoliopsida; order Malpighiales; family Erythroxylaceae; genus Erythroxylum; species Erythroxylum domingense. Next base: position 30,065,165 of record JANQBM010000220.1, read on the forward strand.
GAGGTACGTGTGAAAGCCATCATGTGGTGTTGGCTACACCAATCACTGTTTGCTATGTCAGTGCCCCAAAAAATCTTGTTTAACATCGTCATAGGTGATGTTTTAAAGATTCTAGGTCCTTAACAATGCTATTCTACTGGTGCCCACAAGAGTCTCTTCTTTTTCTTTGAGTACTGATTATTCATCGAGCTAGTTCAGCGCAATGATTCATTAATATTCTAATATTTTTCATAAGCATAGTGCTTTTTTTATTTGAAGAAGAAGGTCATAGAAACCTTATAGTAGAGGCATTATAATATATGCCAGAATTGTATGGTTTTATGGAAGAAGCAATATCTTTGTGCCTTAAACCATTTTTTTGGATTTGGAATAAATTATGGCATTTTTAATTTAAGTTATGTCGAATGCCTTGATTATGGTGTTTTTAATTAAGTAATTTCTTATATCTATTCAATAAAGTTTAATTTTTTTATTTTCAAATTTGTTGATTAATTGATAGGTGATAAAGAATGGCTGGAATGAATTTGGCTGCAAAGAAGAAGTTATTTTATTTATTAATAGATATGCCAAAGAAATAATTAGACATGTTAAGAGTCATATTACATATCATTTTGGTCGTAGTATTGCATCATGGAAATGTTTTTTTGAAAGCTCCATACTCTATTGATGACTACGATCGATCCCGATACCTTAATAGGTTGATATATGCTAGTGATTCAACAAGTCGTTCAGAGTTGCATATAGATAGATTCACATTTAGAAGATTAGTAAATATGCTTAGAACTATTGGTCAATTAATAGATACCAGGAACACAACTGTAGATGCACAAGTAGCAACGTTTTTGTACATTCTTAGACATCGTGAGAAAAATCTTACGATAAAAACTAACTTCTTACGCTCAGGATAAATAGTTAGTATGCATTTTAATCAAGTATTAAATTTGGTTCTTAGACTTCAAGGAGAATTTCTTAAAGTGCCTGAACATGTACCTCAGAATTCCACATATGAGAAATGGAAATGGTTTAAGGTAAATGTTTAATATTTAATATATCAATTGATATATTTATTTCTTAATTATATGATATAAGTATTCATGGAATTTGATTTTGTAGAATTGTTTGGGAGCTCTAGACGGTACTTATATAGAAGCGAGGGTACCTGAAGCTGATAAGCGCAGGTATCGAAATAGAAAAGGTGACCTAGCTATAAATGTTCTAGGAGTATGCTCACAAGACATGCAATTTATTTATATCCTCCTTAGGTGGGAAGGTTTAGCTATAGATGCGAGAGTGCTTTGAGATACATTAAGTATAAGAAATGAACTACCAATTAGAGATGGTAAGTTAGAAATAAAAAGTGAAATATTAAAATGTAATATATATATTACTTAAAAATTCCTAATTTATTTTAATATATTCTTAATATTTTAGGTTATTACTATCTAGTGGATGTGGGATATACAAACAACAAAGGATTTCTCGTACCATTTCGAGGTCAAAGATATCATTTGAATGAATGGACTCCAGGATATCAACCACATACCCTTGAAGAATTTTTTAATATGAAACATTCTTTAACTAGAAATGTTATTGAAAGATGTTTTGGGTTATTGAAAGTTCATTGGCATATCATTAAGAACTCAATTTGGTATCCTATTAAATTGCAAAGTAAAATTATAACGGTTTGTTGTCTTCTTCACAATCATATAAGTAGAAATATGCCTATTGATCCAGCAGAAGCTGATTTAGATGCAGAAGAGAAAGAAGGAGAAAACGAAGGTGGAGTTGAGTTAGACGGAGAGCCGATCACTTTAGTCGAACCATCTGAGGAATGGACAAATTGGAGACAAACTTTCGCCAATCAAATGTTTGATGAATGGAGGCAAAATAGAAATATTAGATAAAAATATCGGCTGTCATATTTTTAGTTTAGTTATTCTTAAGAGCTTTAGGTAGTTTAATATTTTTGTTAAAGACATGCATTATTTAAATTTATAGGATTATTTTCCATTTTCTTAATGTTAATTAATATTGAATTATTCTTGCTTTTAAAAAGTTCTACACTTTCTGGATGTGTATGGTGTGATCATTTTTATCATTGATCATATTTTTAATGATATGATGCAGTGCTACTTTTGTCAAGTATGGAACGTAATATTGGATCTCGCAGAGGCAAAGGTAGTGACCATGTTTGGACTATTGTTGAGGATGAAAAGTTATTAGAGACCATGCTTGAACTGAAGAAAGTGGAAAATTTGATGGTGAAAATGGCAATGGATTAAGGAAAGGATATCAGAAAGAACTGGAAAGGATATTAGATCAAAATTTACCAGGGCATGGTTTAAAAGAAAAGCCACATATTGAATCTTGTCGTAAATTATTGAAAAAACAATATCATGCTATTTATGATGCGAGAAATAGTGGAGAAACAAGTGGTTTTGGTTGGGATGATGAAAAAAATGTGTTACTGCAGACACTGACGTGTGGAGTGCATATCTAAAGGTTAGTACAAATTAGATTACTAAGTTTTTTTCAAATATTTTTACATGATTGATATAATGATTGATGTAATAATTTTTTAGCAATATTTTTTGTATTAATGCTTTATTAATATTTTTATAATGGTTGATACTGTGACTGTTGTACAATCATCCAGATAATTCATTTATGAGGAATAGATCATTTCCCTACTATAATAAACTAGCTATTATTTGGGGACAATATCGAGTTACAGAAAAAATGCTGAAGCACCCGCAAATGTACTAGAAAATATAAACAGAGAAGAGAACTTGGATGAAGAGAATGAAGAATCTAATTGGGAGGATGATGTTGAGCCTCAAAGAGATCAACCAATCAGGGGTAATTCTCAAGGTGAAGGAAGTCCAAAGAAAACACATCAAAAAAGGAAGAGGAGTGCTGATAGTTTAGTTTTATGTTTAGAACATATTACTGAAAAGCTTGCTGAAGGTTTGGAGAAATCTAACGAGCAAATGGCTAAAGTTGCAGAATCTATTGTAGGGTCGAATCAGAAGGAATATGAGAATAGGCGAAAATTAGATGAAGAACTTAGAAAAATGAAAGACTAACACAAGCTGAACGTATTAGAGTTACAAGAGTTAAGACATTTAGTGACAATTGTTTTGTGACTAACTATTGTTTCGTCACAAATACGAGATTTTTTGTGACAAGATAATTGATTGACACTATTGTTCGGATTAACTATGATGATTTATTTTTTTGTCACTAATACAATAGTGCTTGTGACAATTTAGTATCTTTCACAATTAAGTTGTCACTATTAATATATTAATAGTGACAACTTTTCTTTTATCACTAAGTTTTTTCATTAAAAGTCTATGCAATTTGGCGCCAAAATAATTTTGGTGGGAATAAATTGTAATTGTGAGAAAACATATGTTAGTAACTAATATTTTCTATTCGTCGTGACAAAATATAGTTTGGTCACTAATATTTTTTTTCTTTTTGTTACAAAATGGTTAATCGTCACATAATATTTACTTGTTGTGACAAAAAATTTTGTCAATAAATATTCAATTAATTAATGTCTACTTTATATTGTCACAATAACCGAACCATAACTACGGTCACAACTATTCGTAATTTAGTGACAATATTTTTGTGACTAACTATTTTTGTCATCACAAATACGAAATTTTTTAGTGCCAAGACAATTGATTGACACTATTGTTTGAATTATCTTTGATGATTTATATTTTTTTGACTAATACAATAATAATTGTGGCAATTTAGTATCTTTCACAGTTAAATTGTCACTATTAATATATTAATAGTGTTAAATTTTATTTCATCACTAAGTTTTGTCACTAAAAGCCTATGAAATTTGGCGTCAAAATAATTTTGGAAGGAATTAATTATAGTTGTGACAAAATATATGCTGGTAACTAATATTTTCTATTTGTTGTAACAAAATTTAGTTTGGTCACTAATATTACGAAAAATTTTGTCAATAAATATTCAATTAATTAGTGTCTATTTAATATTGTCACAATCACCAAACTATAACTATGGTCACTACTATTTGTAATTTAGCGACAATTTTTGTGTGCCTAAGTATTATTTCGTCACAGATATGAGATTTGTTGTGGCAAAACAATTGATTGATACAATTGTTTAGATTAACTGTCACTATTAATATATTAATATTGTCAAAATTTCTTTTATCACTAAGTTTTGTTATTAAAAGCCTACGTACTTGTTATGACGAAAACTTTTATCAATAAAAATTCAATTACTTAGTGTCTACTTTCCTTTTTCGTGAAAGAAAATAATTAAAAAAGAAAGGGGAAGAGGTTGCTAAATTGTGAGATCACAAGTTTTAATTTTAGAGTAATTAGGTTGTAAGGTTATGATTGTTTGAGTTAGTTAGAAGTGATTTTGTAATTTGTGTTAGTGTTTTTTTAAAGTTCTTTTATTTTTGGCGGACTAAATTGAGTTAAACATGAATGTTAAGTATTATTTTAAATAGAAAGAAGAAAGAAGAATAAATCATATGAATGTGTATATCTATTAGAAGGTTTTGCATTTTCATAAGCTTAATAACAAATGACTAGTTGAATAAACAACGAGAATGATTATTGTGAGAATTAATTATTAAGGTGATGGAGTCATTTAAAGGTCTTAAGTCTATTGTGAATAGCAAGTTAGAGGATCAAGTTATGGGGGAGGGACATAATGGTATGTCTCTCATATGACACTGTATTTCTTATTCAAATGTAGAATCGGTAGTACTAAAATAGTAAATGAAATCACCTGTGCCACTTGTGCTGTTCCAACTCTGCTTTAGCTCATCTCAACCACACATTTATGTACGTCCCCTAAAATGTGCGCTTAACTCTGCCTATTATTATTTTTTGTAATAAAAAATCCCATTTATAATATAATTTTAAAAATAATTAAAATCTCTCATTTTAACTATCTTTTACTTCCTCCGGAAACGAACGACAAGTCGTTTGGTTAGTCAATGGAACACTCTCCATCCAAGCAACTTAAAGTCATGTGGATCTATTCACTATTAACGTTTCACTTCTAGAGCCGACTCTGACAGCTACGTTTCGTATTTCCATCAATTACATTGCTCTCTGTCTCTCTCTCTATCTCTCTCTCTCCCCTTCTATCTGTTTGTGACCTAGATTCTCAATTAAATATTAGAGACTACATTACACGACATCATTCCCTCAATACCTAACTAAGACTCTTATGGTCTGTTTGGTTCAAGGAATGGAATAAATAGGGAATATAATAGTTATTCCTAGGAATAGAAAAGATGAGAAATATAATAGAATGAGTATTACTTTGTTTGGTTTAAAGAATGAAAAAGATAAAGAATTTATATTCCAATATTTGGTTAAAAAATATAAACTTGGAATAAGAAAGGAATAAGTAACAAAAAGATAAAAAATGTCATTATTATTATTATTATTATTATTATAAAATTTATACTTATTATTAAATGTATCAATTATTATTATTATTATTGTTATTATTATTATTATTATTATTCTACTTTTTTATTATTAATTTTATTATACGAAATTAATTATCTTATTATTATTATTAATTATTGTTATTATTATTAATTATTATTATAAATTTTGTACTTATTATTATTATTATTATTATTATTATTATTATTATTATTATTATTATTATTATAATATTAATTTTATTATACGAAATTAATTATCTTATTATTATTATTGTTATTATTATTATCAATTATTATTATAAATTTTGTACTTATTATTCTTATTCTTCTTCTTCTTCTTCTTCTTCATCTTATTATTATTATTATTATTATACAAAATTAATTTTCTTCTTATTATTTTAATGTTAAAAACTTACCGCACACTTGAGAAGAAGAAGAAGACTGGGGGGCTGTGAAGAGAGCCATGGCTTACAATCTCTGTTCTTTGTCTTGCTCTCTCTATCAGCCCCTCTGCAACCGTTTATCCTCATCATCTTGAGACCTAAAGCCGAAAAAACATGTACCAATCTTTTGAGCTCTCTTCAGTGTTGTTACATTAGCCAAGAACCTCACTTTACGTTACCCATGTTTATTTGCAAGACCCAATTCAATAAGAAGCTGAAAAAGAGAATAATCTTCATACCCAGATCGAAAAGTTAGCGTTTCTTCATTCAACTTCCAATCGACTCTTCTTGACAGGTAATCTACTCTCTCTCGGTCCTCATTTAGAAATTAGCACTTTCTCTAAGAGTTTGCTTCTTATTCGAGGGACTCTTCGTGAGATTCCGGTGTCTCCATGGAATTTTTGATCTTCTTCCATTTAGCTATACTCAACAGGTAATCTTCTCCTTCTCTAACAACTTTTTGAGATTAGGGTTTTTAAATCTCTAAGAATTTTTGCAATTTTAGAGATGAATAGGGACTCTTCGTGGGCTTGATTCTTCGGTGACATTCAGAAGAGGAAGATGAGAGCTCAGATTCTCAGCTGTACTCAGCAGGTAAGAATCTCCTTCTCTATCATCTTTTTGAAATTAGGGTTTTGAATCTCTAAGCAAATTCTTCAATTCCAGAGAAGGTAGGGGACTCTTCATGGGCTTGACTCTTCGGTGACAGTCGGAAGAGGAAGATGAGTACTCAGGTAAGTTCCTTTTCATGAACTAGTCTATTTCTTCTTCCTTTGATCTGTTTTGTCAAAAAATGGAAATCTCATCTGATATCTCTGGACATGAATTGCTTCCTTATATGTTTACAGGGGTTGCAAGATCTTCCCTAAAATAGAGGATGAGCTTTCCTATACTGGTATGTGTTTAATTGCTTTCATATTACTCCTTTCTTTATTTTGAGAAGATCCCCACATGATATAACATAGTATGAATTAATGAAATTGTGAACTTCTGAATGCTCTCATTCTTGTGTTCCTCCTTATAGAGGGCATAGTTCCAATATGTAAATACCTCAGTTTCCTTTATGATCTGTGGTAGTGGATAGTTTCTGCGTAGTGGATTTCCTTTATTCAATCAATTCTTCTACTAAAGAAAAGGGGCACTCTTTAAATTCCAAAACACGCCCCAAATTCATCTGCGTCATCTGCATTGAGCCAAAGTCTAGTGAAGAGAAATTTCTCATAAAGGGGTGTGTTCATTCTTATTGTAGAGATTGCATGGTCAAGATATGTGTAATCTTTGTAAAATAGCACATATCTTTAATAAAGACAACAATATTATGCATTTTTTAAATTCGAAGTATCAATGTTTATGAATTTACTCTTATTCTTATCTTAATCATCTATTCTCGTCTTCTCTTGCAATTTAAGATGGTTATCTTTCTGGTATTAAGATAGCCCAGTCTTAGTTATATATATTGTTGTTGGTGGTGGGTCTTTTTTCCCCTATGTTTTCAATTAGGAATATAAGATAACTTGCACTTCTTGTAGAGAACTTGTTGGTCATAAAGGATGTAATTGAAATTGCTGACTTCAGTCTTGTACGAAAAATAAATTCTTAACCACCATATACTGAGTATGCCTCAACACATTGGAATGTTATCTTTCCCTTATTCTTTTAACTTTGTGCCAATTTTGGTATTTCAGTCATTATGATGTCATACTATGGTTCTTTTGTGGATATGATAAGTATCAGCCACCTGAAGTTTTGCTTCAGTCATTCGTATATGATTGTAAAGTTGGTTAGTAGCAGATCAATTATGTTCTACATTTTATGAATTAATGTAACTGCATTACATATGTATCACATATTCTAATGAATACATAACTTTGCAGTAGATATATGGGCAATGGGTGCTATTATAGATGAGCTACTCACTCTTTGACCTCTTTTTTGGGGTACCAGGTATAGGTCTTTATCGTTTATGTGATTTTGCTGCATGTTTAGTTTACCTTTTGCTCATTATCTATCACAGTTAATTTTATATTGAGGATGATGACATCTACAAAATATACAGTGTAATAGGCAATTCAACTGAGGATTCTTGGGTTGATGGACTAAACTACCAATTTCCATAGGTCAGATTGTTTGTATCCATGTCATATAAGAAGCATGTTTAAATATATTTGGTTACTAATGTTTGATTAATTTGGGAAATTGAGGAGTATTTCTTAATGTTGTTTGTTCTTAATAGATGTAATTCTGTAAAGTTTTTTTTCCTTGGTAGAATGTTAAACTCAAAAACAAATGTATGCCATTTTAATAATTCTAGGAGCTTTTGTATTTACAGTCTATACATTTTGAATGAATAAGATGTAAGACGACTTTGAATGTTATTCTGATGCAGTTTGCTAGTGTAATCCTTTATATCCTAATACCATCTGCAAGTAATGATGCAATCAACCTTATTACGGTTAGTACTATTTGCAGTGGGTTTAGTCTTGTATTATTTTGTCCCTTCTTTTGTACAAGTTCATGTATGCTTTCCTTTTTTCATTGGTCCTTCCCTATATTTCTAGATATGCAGTCACTTTGTTCAGAGATCCCTGCAAAAGGCCTAAAGTTGGAGAGTATGTGAAGGAAGATTGCCCAAAGGATGTGACAAACATGAACACATTAGTGATAAATTTATTGTAACATATAATCTTTATTTAGTGACATCATTATTGTAATATATAACTTTAACTTTCATACTTGTGACGAAATATGTTAGACAATATGATCACTGATGTAAATTTCTTTTACTAATAATGCAATTCTATTATTGAATTGATAGTTTTATTTGTGACAGTAATAAACACATTAGTGACAATATTTTTCTAAGAACAATTTTTCATTTTTATGACAAAACGATGTTGATACTTTTTCCTTAAAATATTAGTGACCAAAAAGTAATAGACACTGATAAAAAAAGCATGAGTGACAAATATTTTGTTACTATTTTCAATTATTTTAGTTGAAATAATGTTGTCACAATAAAATGAACTGTTGTTATGATTTTATTTGTTACCACTTTATATTATCTGTGTCAACAAATTTGTCATAAATATGTAAAGTTATTGTGACCATACAGTTTTGTCACACATTCCATAAGTTTTAGTGTCAGTACTTTTGTCACTATAAAATGAAATAATGTTACGACTCAATTTGTCACTACTTTATATTATTTGTGACAATAAATTTGCCATAAATATGTAAAGTTACTGTGACTATATAGTTTTGTCACATATTCTACAATTTTTAGTGTCGAAACTTTTGTCACAAAAATGTCGCATAATTGTGACAATTTTCTAAATTAGTCACTATTTCATTAGTGATGGAGGTATTTGTGACGAGAGGTGACGACTTCAAAAATTGTACACTATTAATAATAGTGACAAATATTACTACTTTTAGTGTCAACTTTTACTTTCACTAAAAATAAAATTTCTTGTAGAATAAAAGTTGTAAATAATCCAAATCATATAGATTATTTTTTCTCTCCTCAAAATGCTAAAAAATAAAAATATTTAAGGCAGATTTAAAAAGTAATTAGATTTTAAGATTTTTAAATTTATTAAATTTTGGATGTTCAAAAGATATTTGACATTTTTTTATTTTAATTTTGAGATCGTATAGTTTAAATAATACATTATTTGTATTTTTATTTTCAATGTTAGAAAATTTTTTGAAATTTGATTTGAATTTTAAGATTTATCTTTGTACTCGGTTGAGATTTTTTTGGTATTTTTCAATACTATTTTTATGATATAACAATATTATATGATTAGAATATCATAAATGAAAAAATTAATATTTAATAATATAACTTGTATTACAAATTAACATTATTTAACGATTTCAATTTTTATTTGATTTGTAAGATTATAATTGGAAACATAAGTCAAAATTAAATTATATTCCATGAAATACTAATGCATACTAAATATTATAATAAAAATCTACCCAACTTTAAAAATGTGTGAATATCTTTACTTCTTACAGATTTATTTCCGAATAATTAGGTTTCAAATTCACTTTACTTTCTGGTAGAGTAAAGAGGGCCTAAGAGATATCAAGAGTTTCAAGCTCAAATATTCAAAATAAATCAAACAATTAAAAAATATCCCGTTCTTCCAAACACTTGGCATTATATCCCGACTAACTATGGCACGTGATGGGATTTAGAATATGCAATATGGATGGAGCGTTACAAGAGCTTTGGCACAACTCAAGTTCCAGCTTTGACTAGTTATGTACGTACGTATTAGTACTTAACCAAAAATTTTCCCCGAAACTCCTTCAAAATGTATCAGTAATATGAGTACCGGGTTGACAGAGGCTAATGAATTGACTGAAATGAATTTGCATTACTACACGTTTTCAGATATTTGAAAGCTTTCCCTTTCTTGCCAGAACTCACTTTCCTCACTTGCCTGCCTTACATTTCCTATTGCATAATCATGACACCTCTTCCCGGATCATAGAAAATGAGGATAAAAATTAAAAAGACATTGTCTTTCTATGGACGTTGCCTTGCATTCCCCACATCAAAGACGTTGGAGGTCTTTAGGTATATTCCCTGCAGTGGCATGAATGCTTTATAAAGATTAAAATGCTTTATTTTATAAAAATTAATATAAAATAATCTTTCAAATTATTTTATATTAATAGAAACTTATGCTCATTTTTTAAAATTCTAAAGATGGACACATATTTTTAACAAAATATCATTTTAAAAACTTAATTATAATATTACCTAAGCTGGACTTGAAAAACGTGGTGATTAGGAGCCTGTGAATTAATTAAGTCCACCAAACGTCCAACTTCCCTTTCAGCTGCCTTCAATCTCTAATGGTCTTTCCATGTGATTATCTAACACCTCTGGCACACTATTAACAGGCTCGGCCATCTTTGAGCTCGCAACAGTATCTCAAGTTCTAGCAACCTTTCAGCAATCTCTTTAACAAACTTTCAACAATCTCTTTGAAGAAAAGTAGAAAACATCATTGGCTCAAAGTTAAAACACGTTTTTGACTTAGCAGAACTTGATGGCTTACAATTTCTCATCCTGTGCAACTTCAATTCTCTTAGTTTAGGACCTGGAGTTGTGTCATACAAATTAGAACACATGGAGTTGTGCTTGTGCCATGCTCATGGTTGTCAGCATAAAAAATAAAAAAAGGCTTCGTCAATGGTACCATTCAACATCCACTATAAAGCTTTAACAATGGAGGCGCTGCAACAATCTTGAAAAAAACACGACTTTTTAATACAATCTCACTAGACACTGGAGCGATGTAATATATATAATGAAAGTGGTCATGAAATCCGGGAACATTTCTCACGCACTAATAATGTTCATCTTCTCTATATTGAAAAACTCATTCATATATACAAGAAAACATTTCAATTATTAGTGTTTGTCCTAAACATTTTATTTTTACATATTTTGTATATCATATTTGATGTTTTAATATTAAAGATAAAGTCCTTAGAACGATTACTATACAGTTGAAATTATAATGAAATCATAATTATGAAATTCAATTTATATTTATGTATTATTATTACAATTTTCCTAAATGATTAGACATTAATGTATAGAACATCAAAATTAAGATACATTACATTTGTTTTATATAAAAAGGACTTAGCTATAAAGTGAGGGATAAAAAGTTGAAGTTTTACCTAGCAGGTTATTGTTTTGATTGAATAAACATGTTTAAAGATGCTATAGTTCAAAGAGAAGAATGCTCCCTCTGTACAACTGCTGAAATGAGCTAACTAGTTCATTGAGTACAATTTCGATGCCAAATCTATAACAGAAGATAACAACTGTCAAAAATGATAGGCACTGTTTTCGGTGCCTATCAAAGTTGAATTATCAAAAATGATACGCACTAAAAAAAAGATGCTATAGTTCAAAGAGAAGAATGCTCCCTCTGTTTAACTGTTGAGGTGAGCTAACTAGTTCATTGAGTACAATTTCGAAGTCAAACCTATAAAAGAAGATAACAACTGTCAAATATGGTAGGCACAGTTTTCGGTGCCTACTCACTTCTCCTGCCTATTTATAGGCAGGATATAAAGAGTAGCATGTAGAAATCCCATAAGCAAAAAAAAGAGAGACTGAAGGTGAAAGAGAAAAGAGAGAGAAAAATATATTCTGTGTATTTTTGTGAGTATAGTTTTTTTCTTCTTATAATTCTCCAACTTTTCAGTAGTAAAATTCTTCTATCCTTGCCTATGGTTTTTATCCTGATTTATGAGTTTTCTACTAAAAATATGTCTGTTCATTACTATTCTTTTAGTCCTATCTAGCTGCAAACTTGCTCTGATCCGGTTGATTTTTACAAGTGGTATCAGAGCGAGGTAGGAAAATTACGACGAATTGTTTGGCATAATCCATTCAGAGTTTGGGTGAGTGCAATGAAAGTTGGTGAACAATAACCACAAAAAGTGACAACTGTTCTTGCATTTGTTTTTGCATTAAACTGTGCAGTTATTGTAATTCAAGTATACAATACTATTCACGTGTACGGTACTATTCATACATATCATACTATTCAAATATACAAACTATTCATTCGTACGTGTAATGTTCATATGTACGAGTACCAGTCAAGTTAAACAGTGGGAACTAAATTCTGTTCATGATAGAAGCAATGAAAACAAAATTTGAGATTGAAAAGTTCAATGGGAGTAATTTCTCATTGTGAAAGTTGAAGATAAGGGCTATCTTGAGGAAAGATAATTGTCTGGAAGCTATTAGTGAATGATCAGTTGGAGTCACATATGAAAAGTGGAATGAGATGGATAGGAATGCTGTAGCTAATCTTCACCTAGCTTTAGCTGAAGGAGTATTATCCAACATAGAGGAAAAAAAGAATGCGAAGGAAATATGAGATCACCTCATAAAATTGTACGAGGCCAAATCACTCTACGACAAAATTTTTCTGAAGAGGAAACTATACACTTTATGCATGGTGGAATCCACTTCGGTGACGGAGCACTTAAATGCTTTAAATACTCTATTTTGCCAACTCACATCAATAGGGTACACAATATAGATAAGTGAACGTGTTGAACTTCTACTCCAAATTTTACTAGATTTATATGATCAACTCGTCGTCAATTTAACAAACAACACAGACACTCTAGTCTTCGACAATATTCCATTTGCTATTTTGGAAGAAGAGAGTCAGTGCAAAAGTAAGGAAACAGGTTGGCAAATTCGCAACAAGCGGAGACCTTGGCGGTGACGAGAGGAAGATCAATAGAACGTGGCCCAAGTATGAGTCATAGTCATGGTAGATCAAAATCTAGGAGTAAGACGAATTTCAAATGCTACAATTGTGGCAAGATAGGGCATTTGAAGAAGGATTGTTGGAATCAAAATAAGAAAGATTCTATTCCTCAAGGAAATGCAACAAATACTTCAAATAATGGAGGTGTAATGATCTATGAAGTGACAATGACTATTGGAGGTAAGAGAAGAATTGTTGATGTATGGCTTCTCAATTCAACAGCAACTTTTTATATGACCTCTCGAAGAGAATGATTCCATCTATATGAAGCTGTCTATAGGGGATCTGTGTATAGCTGTAATGATCAAGCTTTGAAGATCGTTGGTATCGGCACCATCAAGTTAAAGATGTATATTGGGACAACTTAGACTATTGAAAAAGTGCGACATATGGAGGGCCTAAAGAAGAGTTTGTTGCCTGTAAGACAACTGGATGATCTTGGTTTTAGATTTGAGATTCAACACAAGACCATGAAAGTCAAAACAAGATCATGAAAGTTATTAACGGAATGCTAATATTTATGAAAGCCGAGAAGCTTGCTGCAAATTTGTACATGCTGAAGCGAGTAACTTTGCAAGAAGGAGAGTCATCCGTTGCGGTAACTAGTCCAGATGACAAATCAGCAATGATATGGGATAAAAAGCTTGGACATATTTCAAAATAAGGAATGAAGATACTTGCAGAGAAGAATCTACTTCCAGGTCTCACAAAGGTATCACTACCCTTCTGTGAGCATTACAATGTGAGTAAGCAACACTGATTGAAGTTTAACACATCAAAGTTCAGAAGTAAAGAAATTCTAGAATTGATTCACTATGATGTATGGCAAGCACCAGTTACGTCCCTAGAAGGAGCAATTTTCTTTGTATCATTCATTGATGATTATTCGAGGAGATGTTGGGTGTTTCCTATTAAGAGGCAGGCATGTGTGTTTCTAAATTTCAAATTTTACAAAGCACGGGTGGAACTCGAATCTTGTAAGAAGATTAAGTGTTTGTGCTCAGATAATGAAGGCCAATTTTCTTGTAAAGAATTTGATGAATTCTGCAAGCAAGAAGGCACCAAAAGGCAATTCACGACGATATAGACTCCTCAACAAAATGTAGTAGCAAAGCCGATGAATAGAACTCTGTTGGAAAGAACAAGGGCGATGATGAGAACTGCAAGTTTAGATAAGAAATTTTGGGCAGAAGCAGTCAATATTTCCTGTTATGTGGTGAATCGAGCTCCAATTACATTAGAGTTGAATACACCAATGGCGATGTGGACTGGTAAACTAGTGGGTTATTCCAACCTCCATATATTTGGAAGTCCTGCCTATGTGACGTTCAGTGCCCAAGAAACTAGGAAGTTGGATCCAAAATCTAGAAAATTTATTTTCTTAGGATATGCTGAAAAGTAAAGGGGTATCGTTTGTGGGATCCTATTGCCCATAAGATTGTTATCAGCAGGGATGTTATCTTCATGGAAGATAAGGATAAAGAGTAACCAGAAAATGTTAACACTGTACAAGAGAATCCAGAAACTACAACAGTACAAGTAGATAGGGAAGTTGATCAAAATGATTCTTCTAAAGTTGCACCAGAGCACAAGGAGCAAGAACCGATTGAATATGATGTTTCAGATACTTAAAGATCAACTAGCATAAAAAGAGAAATAAGCTGGCACTCAGATTATATTATGGAGGGCAATATTGCATACTATCTTTTAACTGAGGATAGGGAGCCATCAACTCTTCAAGAAGCAATGAATAGTTCAAATACATCTTAGTGGATGGCGGCAATGCAGGAAAAAATTGAAGCACTTCATAAGAATAAGATATGGGAGCTGGTATCACTACCACAAGAAAGAAAGCCTATTGGCAATAAATGGGTTTACAAGATCAAACGAAGTGGTAACGATCAAGTGGAGCTATATCGTACTAGATTGGTGGTAAAGGGATATGCTCAAAAAGAAGGTATTGATTTTAACAAGATATTTTCTCCTGTGGTTCGACTCACAACAATTCGATTAGTTCTGGAAATGTGTGTTACATTTGACTTATAACAACTCACATCAATGTGTCTACGTAGGGTTGCCTGAGTTCCCATATCGTAATGTTGGCGGGAGTTAGTGAATGATACTAAGCCTTCGCTCTATCCTAAGTGTAAAAGGAAATAGCCTAATCCTCACTGCGTCTTCCGACATCTGGTGATACCGAAAAGTATCACAAATCTAAAAAACTCTCACTATATGTATGTTCGAATATTCATTTGCAAGTCTGTAGAATTGGACATTCTGCTGAAGCATGTTCAGGAGGGCTGGCTTGATTTCAAAGGAGATCGCGTGAAATGGCAGTCTAGCCACTCCTTGGTTTATAGGATTGAATCCTAGCTCATAAAATCCATGAGGATCCTTTGTTGTTGCCTGCCATAGTTAACTTTTTAATCCATATTTCTTTGGAATTCTTCAGCCATTTGTATTTTTTCAATTTCTTCTTCTTCTTCTCACCGTGCTTTCCTAAGGGTTCTTTCTAAACGTGTTATTTTTAAATTGGACGTCTCAGTTGCGTGACTCGAACTCCTTGTGACTCTTGTGTTCATACAAGAGTACGAATCCTAAGTAAAATGAATGAAAGAAAATAACAAACCAAATGCCTTAAATTATAGAACTAAATTGCCTTCTCCGGCAACAGCGATAAAAACTTGTTTGCTCAAGGTTACACGCTCTAAGTTTCAATATTTTTAACCTTGGTAATTACCGCAAGCACACGGGTCATTCGCGTATTATCAAAGGTGTCGATCCCATAAGGAAGGAAAGTAATCCTAAGTTTAATGGTAGCTAAGTCACCAACCTAACAACTACTGCAGAAAAGTAAATCAATTGATAATCGGATATGCGAATTGAAAGTGCTAAAAGCAATAGAAAAGAAATTACACAACTAAATCCAAAATCAACCTAGAAATCACCAAGTGAGAGAAAATGGATTTTAATTCGAAATTAAAGAAACTCAACCAACTATGTAATTTTTAACTTAACGGGCCTAGACGGTCCTAGGGTGAATTACTCTTTCTCGAGTTATAATTCTTAACCTTAATTCAATTTATGGGAATTCCGATCTCTCGATTTGCAATCGACCCAAAAACTAAATTAGATCTAAAGTTGTCTACTAACTTACTGAGAACCTATGCTCGATCTCTCGTTACACGATTTTACTGGTTTGATTTAATCCTTTACCTATTAATTCACCCCTTAGGTCTATCGTCAAGTTATTAAGAACATGACTTAAATCACAATCCAATCAATAAAAACACAATCGAATAATCTTCATTAATCTCAAGAATTAAATCCAAAGGTGAGTTTAGACATCAACTCAACATTCAACCAAACAAATCTCAACACCTATTTCAATTCTATACATGAATAAAATTGAAATAACGGAAATACTGTAGGGAATAGAATTTAGGATGGTGATACCAGGAAACCTCCTATTTCGGGAAGTTCTTCGCGTCAAGCTCTTCACTGTATCTCTCTTCCTTTGTCTCCCTCCTCCATCTCTCGGTGTCACCCTAGGTTTTCTCTCAAAATCGGTAGAATGGAAACTTTTTCTTTAAACTCTTGGCTCTCTCCTCCCAGACTTCTGCTAGCTGTCACATCATATTCTATTTATATCTTTAAGGCTCTAGATCAAAGTCGGGGTCGAAACGGTACAAAAATTCTTACAAAACTTGAGTTTTTTATCAGACCAATGCAGTACATAAACATGGCCCGGCCTGCCAAGATCGTGGCCTGTATTGATGGTCTCTGTCATGATCGGGGCTTGTGTGCATGATGGTGGCCTGGCTGCTTCTGGTTCTTCCTCTTCTGTCACAATCGTGGCCTATGTGCACGATCGTGGCCTATTATTTTTCGCCTGAAACTCTTTAACTCTTCTTGTTCTTTGCCGTTTACCCTAAAACACTAGCACACCCATCAAGGTACCTGAAAAATATAAAATTTAAGCTCAAAGATTCAAACTAACCCATAAAAACACTTAAACACAAAAACTAACCTAATGCGTACTAAACACTTGAAATGACATTAAAATACTTATCAAATCTAACCCTAAACATAATACAAATCACAACTATCAACATCCCCATACTTAAACGTTTGCTTGTCCTCAAGTAAATAAAACAACAAACACGTAACATCAAAGACGCACAATGCAATAATGCGACAATGGCTCTAATATTTGTGAAATAAATTTATTCATAGACATAATCATTTGAATTATATCAAATCATTAACAAACAAAATGAGTGTCTAGGGGATTTGACTAGATATACAACTTAATCGAGACCTATGTGCTAACTTATGTACCCTTTTTAATTGTGCACACACAATAATAATTTTTCGGTCTTTCAGACTATATAACCATTCTTAGGTATATTTTCATAAAGAAGAAAAATCAAGATTTTTACAGGAACCCTATGTTTTTATTTAAAACATTTTTTTCGAGACTTAGTTTGTTACTCATAGTCAAACATTGGTAATAAATGTCGATCCAGTTACTTGACTAGGTCATTTATTAACACCTTGGTTGGAACGTCATTATAGCCTTTTTACACGAAGGCACACATTTGTAATGTGTGTCGATCTGATCACTCAGCTATTATCACGTGTTCAACTGGCTACTAGCTTTATTTATAACTTGAAGGTCAGCAGAATAGTAATTTTTAATAAAAAACTATTAGTTTCCATGTAAAAAAATACTAGTTAAGCTACTTAGGAAAAAGGCCTCAAATTATGAATGAATGTGACAACTTAGAGGGAGCTAAACTTACACTAATCCCTAATTATACTGTATATTTATTTAAAGGCCCCCTAATTCACTAATTTTGCAAGCTAATGATTATTAATAACCTAATAGACTCTGTCCAAAATTAAATGAATTTCACTCAAACCTGAGCCATTGACACATTTACATAGTTCACACAATGTAGCCTACTACTATCATGCTATATGTAAAGTCATATATAAAATAAAAACACAGAATCCCTCCCCACACTTGGATAACACATTGTCCTCAATATGAGAATAGGCACCCACGCCTCATACATTATGGGGATGTGAAGATAGAAACACACATACTATTTTTTTAACAAGGAAGTGCAGAAAAAAGTAATGACAAAAGATAAAAATGAAAATAAAAATCACATAAAAAAATCAAATTTAAAATAGAACTGCTAGACATTGAACAACACACAACTAAAATAGAATTGAATAAAATTTTTTTCGATTAGACTTAAATCCTAAGGAGATGGAGTTGGTGATGGTGTAGGAGGTGGTAATTGGATGCCCTAGGCCTCGAAATACCGATGAAGTCGGCGAATCTCATGGCTCTGGTGTCTTTGTGTACGCACAACTTTATGTAGTGTTTTGTTGGTTTTGGATAGTGTATCCAAAACCTTGATCCAGCGTTGGTCTTCTTTGCTGGATCCCATTTCCGGAGCCTGACGATCGCATTCGGATACCAATATTTTAAGCCTCCACTTGCATTCAAACTAACCTTTTTTTTTGGGCTCATCTCCATTCAAGCCTGAATATATCCAAAGACAGCGTTGGTGTGTCCACAATTTGCCTATGAACATGCTTTGGGTTAATTCAATTAGCATAACCCCTTAAATTCTTCTTCTGTGTTTGGCCTATCGTCTGTGTTTTATCGTTGTGTTTGACTTTTATCGTCTGGCTTTGACCTCCTCTTATCATCTGTATTTCATTTGCATCTTCCTTTTTGACATGTCATCATAAAAGATTCCTTGCATCTGTGTTCCCTTGTGTCTATGTTTTATGCGTCTGAGTAGCTCCTTTGCATCTGTGTGTGTCGTCAGCACAGAAGATTCCTTTCAGCTGTGTTCTTCCTTTGCATCTATGTGTGACATCATCACAGACGATTCTTTTCGCCTGTGATGATGTCACATATAGATGCAAAGGAAGAACACAGGTGAAAGGAATCATCTGTGATTTCAATCCTTTTTCATAAATAAAAAGGTCAAATTGTGTTTAATTTGTGTTGACTGTTAGGTTAGATTTATTGATTTATTTTTGAGACTAAAAAGACAAAATTTAAAAAACAAATTGAAAAGCAAAAAAAAAAATTTAGCTGCTGCGTTTAACGCATGCGCTAACGCTGCTGCGTAACGCAGCGTTCTGCGTTTAACGCAACACAGCGTTAGCGCTGCGTGCGCAGCGTATGCTGCGTTTAAACGCAGCATACGCCAGCATTTCTTTAAAAAAGAAACGATGGATGCCTTCGGGGTAGGAATAAAAAGAAAGGCTGAAGGGTTTTGAGAAGACTGTTTTTTTGGTTTTGTTCTTTGGCAGAAACAGGCAGAGGGCGGCAGCAACGAAGACGATAGAAAAAAAAATAATACAAAGACACAGACAGAGGAGCAAGGCAGGCGTGGAAGCTAAACAGAAAAAAAAAATTAGGAAGAGGTGGTGAATACGTATAGCATGAAATTAAATATGGAAGGCTAGGTTTCCGACACCGGTTCAACAGAGATATCGAAGCTGAGTCACGGTTAAGCTATTTTTGTCGTTTTAAAGTTGTGATTTCTTTCCGGATTGTTATGTTGTTGGTATTGATTTGGATGGTTTTAGGATAAATAATCTTAATATTTTATTT
>JANQBM010000220.1:30085151-30108090 GCA_025594535.1 Erythroxylum domingense
AATAATAATAATAATAATAATAATAATAATAATAACAACAACAACAACAACAACAACAACAATAATAATAATAATAAAATATATTTAATTGATAAAAATAATAAATTTAGTAATAATAAAAGTAATAATAATTATAAAATTAATAATATTCAGAATAATAAAATTAATAAGAATAATAAATTTATTAATAATGTACTATTTGTATTCTTATTTTCAATGTTAGAAAAAAAATTTGATATTTGATTTGAATTTTAAGATTTATCTTTGTACTCAGTTGAGTTTTTTTAGTATTTTTCAATAGTATATTTATGATATAACAGTAATATATTATTAGAATATCAAGAATGAAAACAATTATCATTTAATAATAAAACTTGTATTACAAATTAACATTATTTAACAATTTCAATTTTTATTCAATTTGTAGGGATATAATTGAAAACACAAATCAAAATTAAATTACATTCCATAAAATACTGTTACATACTAAACACTATAATAAGAATCCATTCAACTTTTCTATTAGAATTCTTATAAGTATCCAAACAGATGAATATCTTAACTTTCCATAGATTTATTTTTCGAAGAATTAGATTCTAAATTCTCCTTACTTTTCTGCCAATCAAATGGGGCCTAAAGGTATTTGTTTTTGGTAAGGTACTTGTTTTCCTCCTTTTTATCAAACAATTACAATGCTCCTTTGATTCTTTTCTGTTTCTAAAAATTGTCCCTATTTTACTTCTCTTCTCATTCGTTTGCGTTCATTTCTAGGCCAAGAATCTAACCTTAATTTGGTAAGGTACATATTTTTTAAAAGTTTTTTTTTCAATTTTCCAACAATTTTACTCTATACTTTCTCTTTAAGACAATTTTCCATTGATTCATACTTTCAATTGGAGAAGATGAAACTTATTTTCTAAGGGATAAGCATGTTAATTAAAATCTAGTTTCACTATCATGTCTTTCCTTACTTGTTTCCATGCAATATTTAAGCTTCATAGAAATGATCAATTATTTACATTTGTTGAAATTATCTGTATATTTTTGTACACAATGATCTTGGAGTGAAAATTGATCATTGCTTCTTGTTCCTTTCTAGCCTGATTGACATTGATGATTGTGGATGAAACAAATCATAATATGTAACAAATAGTTAGATGTATATAGTTATGTTTTAACATATAATTCTAAGTGTAAATATTTATGTAACAGTATACTTCTGTATTTCAAAAGTTCAAAAGATCATGATTACTACCCCTGAATTCTTATTGTATGATTTTGTGATACTTTTCCTTAATAATAGCTTAGCATGTACTTTTTAATATTCGATTACAAAACATCCACGCGAAAGTATGGGTACATGTATAGTCGTTCACTTTAATTCAATGCTATTTCATAGGCATTAGACCACTTATTATTTTCTTCTTTTTATTACTTGTTTCATAATTCCAATGTTCTTTTGGAATCATGAATGCCCACAAAATATTTGCATTTGGCTCTTGCATTACACTGAAAGACTCAAGTTGTAGATTATAACTTAAATTAAATTATGAATTATAGTTTAATGATGTGTAATATTTATTTTTACATAATGTTTATTTGTTAAAATTTTCTATTTATATAATAAATTATGATAATAATATTAATTATAAGATTAATGTCAGACTAATTTTATAATAAATTAAAAATTCGAATATTTTATTGATACTATTATTAATTCAAACTAATATTATTCAATTATTTTAAATATAATTTACTCTATTTTTTCCTAAGTATGTTAATTTCTTGTATTTTTAGAAATTAGTGCTTCTCCATCATAAAAATCTGCTATTTGTTTTTTCATTTTTAATATAGGATATTAAATTTTGCTCTTTATTTTTATCTTCTATCCCAAATAGAATATCATTGATCTATCTTTGTAAAATATTGTCGAGCTATTTGTGTTTTGTTGTGCCTACATACTTCTTCCAGTTTCTTATAGGTGTTTTTGATCTTTTCCTAGATCAATTTTATTATAATTGATTTATATTATGTTGCCTAAAAAGCATTTTTGGTAGTGAAAAAAGAAAAAAAATAAAACAAGGAGAATAGTCAATAGAATCCCAAAAAAGGAGCAATTAATAAAATTTTTAAAAGAATAGGTTTCTCTAATGAGAATCTTTAGGAATTAGGCGAAGGTAATTTTGAACAATATAAAGAAAACTTAAGTAATGAGATTCATATTCATGAAGACATTAGTAATTTGAGTAAGCACGATCATGTACCAAATGCATCCACTTTAAAACATTTATGGGCAAATGAGAAACTAATCCCTATATTGGATATTTATGATCCTAGAAATTGGATAATCTTGATAATAAAGTAAGAGATATTTTAGTTAAAAAAGGACCTTTAAGAGAATTGAATCTTGTATTTCCTTTAAACAATATCTTCGCATTTTTCATAATCTTATTATTATAAAAAATTAAGTAACGGAGAGATTAGTGATAAAAAAAATGGTTGGTTTACTATAAACATACAGATAAAGTATATTGTCTTTGTTATAAGTTGCTCAAATCTAATAGCAACAAAAGTGCATGAGCAAATGATGGATTTAGAGATTATAGGCATCTTAGTGAGAGCCTCAAAGAACATGAGAATAGTGTTAAGCATATGACTAATATGAGAACTTGCAATGAATTAAAAGTAAGATTGAGTAATAATCAAACTGTTAATAAAGATTTACAATAAAAAATTGTAAAAGAGAAAGAAAGTCAGAGACAAGTTTTGATAAGAATAGTTTTTGTTATGAATTGTCTTGCTAGAAATAATTTGGCTTTTTGAGGATCCAATGAGAAACTTTACCAAGATAGTAGATATAATTTAGCTTTTCGAGGATCTAACGGGAAACTTTACCAAAATAGTAGTTATAATATTTTGCTATTAATTGAGATGATTATTGATGTAACATACCACTCTTATATCCTTTGGATTATATTTGCATTCATAAGAACACCTTTATTCTTTTAACAATTCATAATTTCCAAATTTAAATACATTGATATTAAGACAATCCATTCCTTAAGTAATGACATCAATTAACAACCTAAACTTATCGAACCCTTAACCAATTAATCAAGCAACAATCTAGGTTCATTTCAAGCCTTAATCAAGTCTAAATATACCAATATAGAGTGACTTATCCTCATTTGGATCGACAAATTTACAAAACCGAAATTACAATTCAAAGCTTTGGCCACGATCGTGGGGGGCCTTCCCACGATCATGGGATGAGTGCCCCGATGTCCACTATTTAATTTCCCTCAATTCTCTACGAATTTCATCTACTTAGGATCATTATTAACACTTCAATTTTTCCATAATTCATACTCTCAAAAGCTACTTCAATTCATGTTAACATAGCTGCCATCTTGGTTATATTAAAGCTCTTTAAATTCTATTTATTTATTTCACTAACAATTATTCTTACATATATATTAACATCCCCTTTTTTTTTCCAGATTCAAAAGAAAACTCTTTCCTATCAAATTCAAAAAACCTTGATAATAGTCCATTAATTATACCTCAATTATATCTTAATTATACCTCAATTCCTCATCAATTTCATCGAAATTTCCAGTTTAAAATCATTCATTTAACAACTCATAAACTATTGTTTTTCATGCATGCTAAATAGAACAGAAACTACCATTCAAACATCATTTTCCAGCACTCATTTAACACCAATATCACAATCATCCATCCCCAATTTAGTCATCATTAAAATCTATTAACATATTCACAAGAGATCAGTCTTTCACTTACTTGAGCAGCTCAATTGCCTCCTTAATTATCAAGTTAACCTAGCCTTCTATGCATGCAAACACAATTCCAAACACAATATGGAAGTAGAATGATTTTTCTTCAGGAACAAGAAGAAATCAGCATAATATAGCTTTCTTGATGCAGAATTTTGTAAAGATTTTGAGTGGTGATAAACATAATTGAAGCAAAAATTCAGAAGCTGTGAAGGTGAGTGTGTGTTTCGGTAGTGAGAGGGAAAGAGAAGAAAGAAGGCAGCGAAAACAATTTCTGCATTAGCTTAATTCATTAGGTGTTGGTTGTCACTATTTGACATTGATATTTGTCATATATGCATGCAATCCACTTATCCTCTGTATAAGTTGCCAAATGTCACCAAAATCCTAGGACATTTGTCACTTAATTCTCCAAGCCATTTTTCATTAAATTTTACTACAATGTGTCACTTATTTTGTAAGTCTAGTCATCCTAAATTTTTATGTGTCAACTCGTCTTGCCACTTGACATTTTTCCTAGACTAAATGTACATTTTAATTCATCAATTTTTCAATTGTAACAATTAACTCCAAATTACTAATTATAATCCATCAAACCAAAATTCAAGACATAAGCAATACACAATCAAATCATCATCATTTTAAATCTTTCATACCCTAAAATATGTCAATTGAGCGTATATACTATCTTTGCAATATTTTCTAAATCATCATTCATGTGTGCATATGCTCATGTTATGCATGTGAATGAAATGCACCTCATAAGTTCTAAAATGATATAACTCAAAAGTCTAATATTCTAACCCTTAGTAAGTTTTGGAAACCGGCTATTACAATTCTTCCCTTTAAGAAATTTCATCATCGAAATTCTGACCTAATCGACCAAATAGATGGGGGTACTATTTCCTTATGTATTCCTCAGTCTCCCATGTAGCTTCTTCTCTTGAATGATTCCTTTAATGGACTTTAACCAAAGGAATTACACGATTTCTCAACTGTTTTGTCTGGTATCCAACTATTTTGATTAGTTCCTTAACATAACTCAAATTCGTTGCAATCTCAACCCCCTATCCTGGTAATACATATGTTGGATCTGATCGATATCTCCTGAGCATACTAACATAAAACACATTGTGAATTTGATACATTTCTGGCGGTAATGCTAATTTATAAGCTAATGGTCCTACTTTCTCAGTAATCTCATAAGAACCAATGTATCTAGGGCTTAACTTTCCCTTTTTAAAAAACCTTAACACTCCTCGCCAAAGCAATACTCTCAAAACACTTTATCTCCCACTTAATACTCTATATTCCTCCTGTGCTAATCTACATAACTCTTTTGCCTGTCTTGAGTTACCTTAATCCTATTACGGATCAATTTTAACTTATCAATGGTATCTTGAATCAACTATAGGCATTTAATAATCTTTAAGCCCTCTTCATCCCAATACAAAGGTGATTGACACTTTCTGCTATGTAACTCCTCATATGGAGCCATACCAATACCACCATGATAATGATTGCTGTATGCAAATTAAATGAAAGCTACATATCCATGCTCCTTGAAACTCTAAAACACAAGCTCTAAGCATATCCTCAATAGTCTAAATAGTCCTTTCACTCTATCCCTCTTTCTGAGGCTAAAATATTGTACTAAAGTTTAACTTGTACCTATTGCTGACTGTAAACTGCCCCAAAATCTAGAAGTAAATCTGAGATTCCAGTCTGATACAATAGCTACTGGAACTCCATGTAGCCTCACTATCTCATTAACATATATGCGAACTAACTGATTCAATGTGTTATTTTCTCCAATAGGTAAGAAATGAGCTGATTTAGTTAATCTGTCAACAATGACCATATGGTATCATGTTGTCTCAGAGTCCTCAACAAGCCCATAATAAAATTCAATGTACTCCTTTCCTACTTCCACTTTGGTATTGGTAATGACTGTAACTTTCCAACTGGAGCCTGATGCTTCACCTTAATCTGTAGGCATGTTAAACACCTCGCAATATACTCAGCCACCTGCCTCTTCATCCCTGGCCATAAAAAATGTTGTTTTAGAGTATTGTAAATCTTGGTAATACCAAGATGCATAGCATAGGTTGTTATGTGTGCTTCCTCTAGAATTTCTTCTCTTAGACTATCAACATTCGGTACACGTAATCTCTGTTTTAACCACGATGTATTATTTCTTAACTTAAACTTAAAATTCGAATTTTATTTCAACTTCTTAATAATCTTCAACAACTCTGGGTCCTTGCTTTGAACTTTTATGATCCTTTCATGCAATACTAGTCTAAGCTTCAACGTAGCTAACAATGTTTCATTCTGTCCCAAACTTAACTCAACATTCAGGGCTCTCAGTTGAACTAGGTTTGGTAACCTTGATGTTTGAATTTGTGCGATACTGTTATTAGTTTTCCTGCTTAATGCATCAACCACAATGTTAGCTTTACCTAGATGGTATTCAATTGTGCAATCATGATCTTTAAGTAACTCAATCCACCTCCTTTGTTTCATACTCAGTTCTTTTTAACTCAACAAATATCTCAAACTTCTTTGATTTGTAAATATCTGAAACGTCTCACCATCTAAATAACTTCTCCAAATTTTCAAAGCAAACACAACTGCAGCAAACTCTAAATCATGAACTGGATAGTTAAACTCATGAGACCTTAATTATCTTGAAACATAAGCAATCACTTTACCATACTGCATCAAAACACATCCTAATCCCTAGTGTGAAGCATCACTATATACAACATATCCTCCAGATCCAGATGGTATAGCTAATTCCGGTGCCGTAGTTAATCAATGTTTTAATTCCTTAGAGCTCCTTTGACACTCATCAGTCCATCGAAAAGGTACATTCTTTCTCAGAAGCTTTGTCAAAGGGGATGAGATCAATAAAAACCCCTCGACAAACCTTCTATAATAACCTATTAACCCAAGAAAACTCCAAATCTCAGACATATTTCTAGGTGCATCCCACTTCATCACTACCTCAACTTTCTTTAGGTCTACCTGTATGCCCTGTCCATATACTATATGACCCAAGAACACCACTTGATCAAGCCAAAATTTACGCTTACTGAACTTGGCGTACAATTGCTTCTCTCTCATTATCTGTAAGATCGACCTCAAATGCTCAGAATGTTCCTCTCTACTCATCGAGTACACCAAAATATCATCTATGAATACAATCAGAAAATGATCTAAGTAAGGTTGGAATACTTTATTCATCAATTTCATAAAGGCCACCGAAGCATTCATCAATCTAAAAGACATCACCAAAAACTTAAAGCGTCCATATCTAATTCTGAATGCACTCTTTGGTACATCAACTTCTGCTATTTTCAATTGATAATAAACTGATCTCAAATCCAGTTAAGTAAACACCTGAGCTCTTTTTAACTGATCAAGTAAATCATCTATTCTCACTAA
The DNA here is from genome assembly GCA_025594535.1 of Erythroxylum domingense. Lineage (NCBI taxonomy): Eukaryota > Viridiplantae > Streptophyta > Magnoliopsida > Malpighiales > Erythroxylaceae > Erythroxylum > Erythroxylum domingense. The sequence continues at coordinate 30,092,399 of JANQBM010000220.1, forward strand.
GGGATACTTGTTCTTCACTGTCGTCTAATTCAATTGCCTGTAATCAATCATAATCTCAAGGTTCTATTATTCTTCTTCACAAACAAAACTAGAGCACCCCAAGGTGATATACTAGGTATGATAAAACCTTTATCCCATAACTTCAGCAACTGACTTTTAAGTTCTACAGGTGCCATCCTATACAGAGGAATATATATAAGAGCAGTACCTAGAACTAAGTCAATAGTAAACTCCGTTTCCTTCGTTGGGGGTAATCCTGGTAATTCAGTGGGAAATACGTCTAGGAAACCCCTTAACAATAGGAATATCTGGTAATATCTGCTCAATTTAGGTATCTGTCACATAGGCTAAATAAGCCTCACATGCACTTGGAATCAGCCTAATGGCACTCATTAATGAAATCAATCTGGCTAGCATTGCTTGACTAACACCTCAAAATATAACCTTTGGTTGATTAGGAGATTCAAGAATAACTACTTTAGTATAATAATTCATCACGGCCCTTTGAGTAATAAGTTAGTCTATACTCAAAATGAGGTCTATCTCTTTTAGCCTCAGTACTATCAAATTGGCTTTTAACTCAGCTTGATCAACCCAAATAATACACCCTCTACATACTTCCTCATTCACTATAGTACTACCTACTGGAGTACTCACCTCTAAGTCAAATTTCAACATCTCTCTCTCACAAAGTAGTTTAGATGCCAGATGTGGAGTAATGAATGAATGTATAGATCCTGGATCTAACAATGAAATACCTTAAATTGAAAGACATGTAACACACCTGCAATAACATCTAGGGAATTCTATGCCTCCTACCTTGTAATAGTAAAGATTCTAGCCTGAGACTGTGGTTGGTTACTCTGCACCTCAGTCCTAACACCAGGACCTGCTAAACTGGTTTTACCCCTAACTCTACCTCTTTATCCTGCTCCACTAGCTCTGCTCTGCTAGACAGTCATTTCAGTCACTGATACTCCTTTCACTCTAGACTGTGTTCCCAATATTGAGGGACAGTCTCTAATCTGATGCTCAAAAGGGCCATAACGTAAGCAAGCTTATGACATCTTTCAACATTCTCCACCATGTTTCTTTCCATAATGCTCACAACTAGGCATCTATTGTGTTTGCCCTACATATGTCTATCCTCTAAATGCTTGACCTTTACCACTACTAGCATGAACAAAATTGCCTCTCGGTCTAAACTCTGACTGCCTCGATTTAGTCTATAATCGTGATGATCTATTATGGCATTTACTAAATCTTCTACCAGAGTTAGCTTGAAACTCACCATGCCTCTTAATTCTAAACTCCTACTTATACTCTCCTTATTCATCCTTCAATAATTGCTCAATCAGAATCAAAGCAGCCCTCATCTTAGTGAAACTATTCAAATTAGTAATAGCCAACCTTGTCCTGATTTTCATATTTAGTCCATCCTCAAACTGCCTCCACTTATCTTCCTCATTCGAAATTAGAGCAGTAGTATAGCTTATTAATTCATTAAATAGCACCTCATACTTGGCTACAGTGAGATTTTCCCGTTTCAGGATGAGAAACTCTTTCATCTTCCTATCCAAATAGATCTTTGGCATATAATTATCCTTAAAGACCTTCAAGAAGTCTTCTCACATTAGTCTATAAGGTCGAGCAGAACTACCTGGGATAGTTTTCCACCACTGATAAGCTGGACCTTGAAGTAATGAGACTGCATAGTCAAACCTTTCATCGAACTTGCAGTCTATCTTATCCAGCACCCTTTTTGTTCTTTCCAACTAACCTTCTACCTTGCCAGGGTCTGTACTTCTATAGAAGTCTACAACTCGTTGCTTCCTAAGTTTATTATACTTCCTTTCTCTCCTCTCAGGAATTCTTTGAGACATTGGGTCAGATTATGGTATTGGGGACTCCCTATTGGCTCCTATAGACTCAAGATTAGCTGATTCTGTGACTCGATCTCCTATAGCAGATGACCTATAACAAATAAAAATTATGATCACTTTACGAGTCTCTCACTAGTTGTCATATTTAAATGCTTATATGTGTCCCTAAGGATGCCAAACCATGGTCTGATACCAAAATTTGTAACATACCACTCTCATATCCTTTGGATCATATTTGCATTCATGAGAACACCTTTATTTCTTTAATAACTCATAATTTCCATACTTAAATACATCGATATCAAGACAATCCATTCCTTAAGTAATGACCTCAGTTAATAAGCTAAACTTACTGAACCCTTAACAAATTAATCAAGCAACAATCTAGGTTCATTTTAAGCCTGAATCAAGTCTAAATACACCGATGTAAAGTGACTTATCCTCATTTGGTTCAAAAATTCACGAAACTGAAATTATCATTTCAGAGCTTTGGTCACGATCATGGGGGACCTTCCCACGATCGTGGGATGAGTGCCTCAATATGCACTATCCAATTTTCCTCAATTCTCTATGAACTTCATCTATTTAAGATCATCATTAACACTTCAATTTTTCTAAAATTCATACTCTCAAAAACTACTTCAATTCATGTTAATACAGCTTACATCTTTGTTACATTAAAGCTTTCTAAATTCTATTCATTTATGTCACTAACAATCATTCTTACATATACACTAACATCCCTAATTTTTTTCCATATTCAAAAGAAAACTCTTTCATATCAAATTCAAAACACCTCCATTAATTATACCTCAATTATACCTTAATTATACCTCAATTTCATCCCAAATTTCACTCAAAATCATTCATTTAATAGCTCATAAACTATTGTTTTTCATGTATGCTAAATAGAATAGAAACTACCATGCATGCATCATTTTCCAGCACTCATTTAACACCAATATCATGATCAATCCATCCCCAATTTAGTCATCATTAAGTTCTATTAACATATATCACAAGAGATCAATATTTCACTTACTTTATCAGCTCAATTGCCTCCTCAATTATCAAGTTAATCTAGCCTTCCATGCATGCAGGCACAATTCCAAGAACAAGATGGAAGTAGAATGTCTTTTTTAGCAACAAGAAGAAATTAGCAAAATATAGCTTTCTTGATGCAGAATTTTGTAAAGATTTTGAGTGGTGATGAACATAATTGAAGCAAAAATTCAGAAGTTATGAGGGTGTGTGTGTGTGTTTCAGTGGTGAGAAGGAAAGAGAAGAAAGAAGGCAGTAGAAACAATTTCTGTATTAGCTTAATTCGTTAGGTGTTCGGTGTCACTATTTTACAATGCATTTGTCACGTATGCATGCAATCCACTTGTCCTCTATATAAACTACCAAATGTCACCAAAATCTTAGGCCATTTGTCACTCAATTCTCCAAACCATTTGTCATTAGATTCTACTGCCATGTGTCACTTATTTTATAGGCTATGTCATCCTAAATTTTCATGTGTCTACTTGTCTTGATAGTTTCCTGGACTAAATGTACATTTTAATTCATCAATTTCCCAATTGTACCAATTAATTCTAAATTAATAATTATAATCCATCAAACCAAAATTCAAGAAATAAGCAATACACAATCAAATCATCATTATTTTAAACCTTTCATACCCTAAAATATGTCAATTGAGTGCATATAATATCTTTGCAATGTTTTTTAAATTATCATTCATATGTGTATATGCTCATGTTATGCACGTGAATGAAATGCACCTCATAAATTCTAAAATTATATGACTCAAAAGTCTAGCATTCTAACTCTCAATAAGTTTTGGGAACTGACTATTACAACTGAATTTGATGTAATAATGTAAGATCATGTTAGATGCATTCAAAATCATGAAATTCATCGTCATTATCTTGGTCACAAATTTCAAAATGATTTGATTTCTCTGTTGGCCCATAGTGTTATAAGTTTTATCATAAGGATCATCAAAGAAGAAAAATACTTTTCTATTATTCTTGATTGTACCCCAAATTTGAGTCATCAAGAACAAATGAGTTTGTTAGTATGATGTGTGAATATGTCAAATACAAAATAAAAATAGAGGATTACTTTTTAGAGTTCTTGAAAGTAGATAACACATCTAGATTGTGACTTCTCAATGAATTATTGAATACATTTAAGTCTTTTGATCTTAATGTCCATAATGTGAGGGGTCATGGTTAGGACAATGGTTACAAAACACCAAGGGATTCAAAAGCGATTACTTGAAATAAATTGAAGAGCATTATATATGCCATTTACTGATCATAATCTTAATCTTACTCTTAGTGATATGGCACATTCTTGTGCTAAATCTGTTTCATTTTTTTAAATTGTGCAATGCATCTATGCATTATTTTCAAATTCTCATAAAAGGTGGAAGATTTTACTTGATAATGTTTTGGGCTCAACTATGAAATCATTGTCTAACACTCATTGGGAGATTCAAATAAAAAGTATTAAAGTTATTAGATTTCAAGCTCCTCAAATAAGATTGATGGAATTATATGATCAGAAAGTTTGGTTGGTGTACTTGAGAGTTTTGAGCTTTTACTTAGAATGGTTATTTGGCATGATATTTTATTCACTATAAACATGGTGAGTAAAAAGTCAGAGTTAATTACTTTCTAGTTATTGTGGATATGGCAATTGTTTCATTAAAGAATATATTTGAAAAATTAGACATTTTAAAATATTTTTGGATTCTTATTTGATTCAAAGAAGTTGAGATCATTGGATGATAATGAATTAAGATAAAATAATAGTTTGTCACATCTCAAAATCCCTCAGAAAATAAAAAATATGTTGTAGAAAAATGTTATTGATAAATACTAAAGAACAATTCTTTTAAAAGGAAAAGAAGCAAAATAACACTTATATGGGTATAAGAGTTATAGTTTTAAAGATTAAAGAATTCATTATCACTTTATATATAAAGAGTTAGTAATTGTAAGACCCTTGTAGTGTAACTCTCACACTCGAGTAAGAATACTACAAAAGTATTAAATAATCATAGGCAATAATAAACACACAGAAGCTATGGAAAGAACAACCTTTATTACTTTCCCAAAAGTATACAAAGGAATGCTCTGTTTTAATATGTTTCCTTCCTCCTTATCTCTCTCTTATCTAAGAGAAAGGCTCAATAAGTTATTGACAGGCATTTCTAGCTTTATAATTTAGAATCCTAATTAAATTGAACTAACTAGAACACCTTTATTCTTATCAAATTACATCACACTAACTAATTGGATGACACTCTCATCCAAATAGGTCTTTATCTAATAGGATTTAACTACATCATAACTAACAAGATAAGATATTATGTTTAACTTGGAATTATACATCCATATCCTTAAAGAGCTCTACTATCTTCAGATGATCCTCCCATATTATGTTTAACTTGGAATTATACATCCATATCCTTGAAGAGCTCTACTATCTTCAGATGATCCTCCCATATGGTCTTTATCTTTTAGCTAGTGTATATCGACTGTGATCTTATCTGTTACGTCATCTAAGATCTCTCTTTGATCCCTATCTATTGATGATGAGTCATTCGAGCCTAAAGCCTCTTATAGCAAACTAATCTGGTCCAGTGCTTACCCATGTCAAGTCTATTAGTCATGTTTTGTCTATTTGAGTCCCACATTAAATCCTTAGAGCTCTCACATATCTCCTTTATACATATGATCTAGCTAACATTCAACCTAAGGTCCATCCTAAGTTATCTTTTGGTCTCATATATGAATCTTACATCTTGTCAAAGATTTTTTCCAATGTACTCCAATACATGCTAACTCATAAAAAATGCTTGTTTTCCTTGCCTAATCTCAAATCTTTTCCTTACTTCATCATCTTGAGTGTTAAACATTTGTCAAGGCTCCTCATTCTCTCATGATTATGCAATTAAGACTTAAAGGTGCAGCATACCACCCCTCACTAAAAAAACTCGACGCCCTCGTCGAAATTATCCATAGGCAAATCTCCAAATGTGATTATCTTGAAGACTTCTTAGTCACCATATTCCCTTTCTATTGGGTTTATCCTTGATTTTGTTCAAACGCTCCTTCATAAGGCTCATTGCATCCAATAAAGCATAATTATTAAGGTAAACTTCTTTCGTCGAGTCATCTTCTCCTTCTTTTTGATCCTTTATGACCATGGAATTCATTTTCTCTTTACCCACCTTTCTTTTTGTGCATTCACAAATAAAATGCGACCTTCACAAATGAAACAAGCAATATCCCTTGTTTTTGTTTTTTGAACTTGCATTGAGAAGATTCACATACTTTCTATTTACCTTTCTATAAGTCATTCCATGTCCCACCAATCTTTTTTCCCTCATTGCTAGTTTGAATTGGTGGTGGCATTTGGAGATCCACCAAGGCATCCGCAACTACTTTTGAACTTGAGAGATCTTTCACATTTCACCTCTAAAGCACCATTTATACCCAACCTTGCAAGCCATTTATGACATTGAACAATTTGTCTTCCTCAGACATGTTCTGCATATCCAACATCAAATATATGAAATTTCTCAGATACTTCCACACCGAACCATCTTACTTTTACCTCTTCAAAGCTTCCCTTATGAGCCATAAAGTGTTTTGGGATGGAATTGGTATGTTAGCTCCTTCATCTTCTCCCAAGTGTCAATAGGAGGTCTACTGACATTGATGTCATTAGAGGTTCTCATTCTCCACCACAGCTTCACGTCCTCCACCTTATACATAGTCATAATTGACACCTTCTCTGAATCAGACATCTTTGTTGCTACAAAGTATTGCCCTATATCCCATAAGAAATTTATGAGCTTCTTGGCAATCCGCTTGCCATAAAAAATTTAGGACTCTAGCATTTTCATTAAAGTCCTTTCGATAAGCCCATCATCTTGTATTGTAACAGCATGTTTTATGATCATGATCTTCAATCTAGAATCCTCTTGTGCCTTTATCAAGTTTGCTATTTGAAGTTGCAACTATCAGACATGTGCCTTCAAATTCTCAAATTGAGATGAGTAGGAAGTGATCTCTTCATCCCTTTAAGGAATCGGCCTTATGAGTGCTTTCACTCTATTGACACGCTCTATCAAATTGCTACCTCCTGCCATATTGATATTTTGGCTCTAATATCAACTTTTACAAAGGTTTTTCTAGACACCAAACTTATACCAAATTTGCACTTACTCCTTTACATAGTAATCTCACTTAGGTCTATTTAAGCAAGAGTCAGTCTTTCTGTCAGTCTTTCTACATGATTGTACACCAACAAAACCTTATTCTCGAACACCTTACGACCTTCACAGTGTGTAACTCTAACACTTGAGTAAGAGTACTATTTATAGGTAGCAATAAACACAAAAGAGCTATAGTAAGAACCAATCTTTATTACTTCCTTAAAAGTATACAAAGGAATGCTCTCTCTCATTATGTTTCCTTCCTCTCTATCTCTCTCTTCTCTAGGAGCAACTCTCAAATAAACTGTTTATAAGCACCTGTAGCTTTACAATTCAGAATGTTTATTGAACTAAGCTAACTAGATCACCTTGATTCTTATCATATTACATCACACTAACTAATTGGATGATACTCCCATCTAAATAGGTCTCTATCTAATAGAATTTAGCTACATAACAATTAACAAGATAAGAGATTACATTTAACTTAGGAATGATACATTAATATCTATGAAGAATTTTACTATCTTTAAATAATCATCTTATAAGATATTTATCTTTTGGAGCTAATGTATATCTATTATGATCTTATCCGTCACATCATCTAAAATCTCCCCTTGATCTCTACTCAATGATGATGAGTCATTTAAGTCAAAAACCTTTCATAACACACTGATCCAATCCAATGCTTACCGATGTCAAGTCTATTAGTCATGGTCTGTCTATTTAAGCCCATATTATGTTCTTAGAGCTCTCATATGTCTCCCTTATGCATGTGATCTGGCTAACCTTTAACTCAAGGTCCATCTCATGCTATCTTTTAGTCTCACATCTAAATATTGCATTTTGTCGAAGATTTTTACCAATAAGCACCAATGCAAGCTAACTCTTCGATAATGTCTGTTTTCCTTACCTATTTATAAGTATTTTCTTTGTTTCATCATCCTAAGTATCAAACATTGGTCAAGGCTCCCTAATGATCACACGATTATGTAATTAAGACTTAAAGGTCTAACAATTATCCTTTTGCACAACTGTTTAATATCATTGATTCCATCAACTTGACTGTAAAGACACTATATTTTCTTTGATATTTCCCTGCCATATAGACCATTATCATATTGTTTAATGTCTCCGCTACTTTTAAGCATATATTAAAATTGAAGATTATACTAATGATTATTCCTTTCAATTTCTCTTTGTGATTCATCTATGAATGAATTATTGGAGAAAACTTACCTTAGATGCTTATAAAACATTTTTTTCCAAATGTAAAACTAAAAACACTTTCAAAATTATAAATGTCTCTACATTTAACAAATTCTTATATAGTTTGGCTTTTTCACATTCACACTAATCCTAATACTAATCCCCTCTATGTTCATCTTAGTTTCATCCTTATCAAACTTTTTCTTTCAACTTTGCTAACTATTCCCAAGAATACCATAAGAGATATCAATAGTTTCGAGCTCAAATATTCAAAATAAATCTTAGAAATAAAGAATTTCTCATTCTTCCTAACTCTTGACATTATATCCTGATTGACTATAACATATGGGATTCATACTATGCGATATGGATGGAGCATCATAAGAACTTTGCTGAAACTTTTAAATTCTAGCTCATAGGTCCCTAATTTTTATCCTTTTTGTTTTTAAGGATCATAAGACTTTTAAGAGACTATTAGCCCAAAAATTTTAGGCTTATAGATAAGATAAGTTGAGTATTCAATGAGCCAAAAATATTCATGTGCTCATCATAGACATCAATAAAAAATAAGACCAAAATTAGTATGAAAAGTAAGACAATTTTGGCATTGGAAAAGATGCACAAGTGTCTACCGTGTAAGAATCTATCTACAAATCTCCAGAGATTATTATTATTATTATTATTATTATTATTAAAGTGTGTATTAATTTGTGTTTAGTTTTGAGCTTGTTTATATAATGTAAATAAGGATCAAATACAATAGAGTTCCATATCGTTTGAACTTTTTCAATTCAATTTTATGTTTTAAAAACTATTATGTACTCCATATGTTATTGTTTATGTATCATATAACTAATAGTATTGAAATTCTTAAGCTCTAATTATAATATTGCTTTAAGTTATAAATAAAAATGAACAAAAATCTGACAAAGATAGTTGTATAATAGTCATCTAATACCATAAGAGGTAAATAATATTTTTACAATATAAGAATTAAAACACAAGAGATTCTAATATAATTAACCCTACAAATAAATAAATAAATTCATTTGCCAAGATGATTTAAACAATAAAATCAAAAGAATATCAATGTAAATAGTGATGATTATAAAAGGAATGGTATCATCTTAAAAATTGTATTTACTTCGACTAAACCTCCCACTTTAAATAGAGTATACCCTTTGCATTTGAGTTTTAATCAAAAAAAGAAATCGTATGTTCTCTTTTTGAAATATTATAAACATTCTTCTTCTTTCAAATCTTTGAAATATTATTTATAAAAATGAGTATGCTTAATTCTTGTCATTAATATAGTAGAATTTGAACATTATAAATCTATAATTATTTTAAAATTTAGATTTTTATGACATACTATTGATCATTTGACATGCTATTATTAGTCGATGATATTTGTTGAAAAACTTAGACTTGTTAAGTATATTATATTTAAAGACATTTTCGTTAAAACTTATTATTATTTTAAGTTATATTTTTCCGTTCCATGTAGCATGTTGGAGGTCTTTAGGTATATTCCATACAGTGGTAAGTATGAATGACTTAAAAGAGGACATGAAGAAATGAACTCTCTATGTAAAACAATAAGTGGATATTGGTAGTTGTTAATATTAAAACATAAATTTTTATTTAACAAAAATTGAAAGCTGCTGATAATTAATTGTCGTCGTCACTTGCGGATAACCGCCACTAATCACCATTTTAGTAGAATGCTGGCCCAATCATTTATTTCACATTAAGCAATGAAACAAAACTGGTGCAAGTATGAGGTGGGACCACTTTCGCATGAGGAATTAAATAGCTTTGTCCAATGCATTAACTCTTGTATTTTCTTAGACTTTCGTGGCCGAATTTCGTCGATAATTTATAAAAGGATTTAATTTATATCCTCGTAATTTTTAATAATCTGGTAATGATTATAATTTATATGTCATAAAATATTTACCACACATAATTAAAATATTTATATTAAAAATTGAACATCTTTCAAATTATTTTATAATAATAGAAGCTTATACTCATTTTTTAAAATTCTAAATATAATTTTAAAAATTTAATTATAATGTTTTCTTTTATACCTAGGCTGGACTTGAAAAACTTGGTGATTAGGAGCCTGTGAATTAATTGAGTCCACCAAACGTCCAACTTCCCTTTCAGTTGCCTTCCAAAGCTAATGGTCTTTCCATACGATTATGTAACACCTCTGGCCCACTATTAACAGGCTCGGGGATCTTTGAGCTCCCAACAGAATTTCAAATCCTGGCAACCTTTCAACAATCTATTTAACAAACTTTCAACAGGTTCTTCGTAGAAAAGTAGAAAACATCTTTGGCTTAAAGTTAAAACATGTTTTTGACTTATTAGCAGAACTTGATGGCTTAAAATTTGTCACCCTATGCAACTTCAATTCTCGTAGTTTAGAATCTGGAATTGTGCCATGCAAATTAGAGCACTTGGAGTTGTGCTTGTGCCATGCTCATGGTCGTCAGCATAAAAAATAATATAAAAAAAAGCTTCGTTAGTGGTACCATTCAACATCCACCATAAAGCTTTAACAATGGAGGCGGTGAAACAATCATGTAAAAACATGACTTTTTAATTCAATCTCACTAGACACTGGAGCGATATAATACATCTAACGAAAGTGCTCGAGATATCTGGGAACATTTCTCACGCACCAATAATGTTCACCTTCTCTGTTTTGAAAAACTCATTCATATATTCAAGAAAACATTTCAATTATTAGTGTATTTCCAAAACACAATTGGTTGGTTTCGATTAAAGGTACATTTTATTTTTATATATTTTGTAAATTATATTTGACGTTTTAATATTAAAGATAAAGTTCTTAGAACGATTACTATATAGTTGAAATTAGGTTGAAATCATAATTATGAAATTCAATTTATATTTATATATTACTATTACATTTTTCCTAATTGATTAGACATTAATATATAGAACAGTAAAATTAAGATACATTATATTTGTTCTACATAAAAAGGCCTTAACTATAAAATGAGGGATAGAAAATTGAAGTTTTTTGATTGAATAAACATGTTAAAAGATGCTATAGTTCAAAGAGAAGAATGCTCCCTCTGTACAATTGCTGAGATGAGCTAACTAGTTCACCGAGTACAATTTCAATGTCAAACTTAAAATAGAAGATAACAACTTCCTTTCAAACATGTTATCCTAACCTTCAAAACATATCACTTCATTTCAACTCATTCCATCTACTCTAGTTTACGATTTTGCGAAAGAGATACTAACCATTCTCCTCTAATACTTCAAAGTAGTTCCCCCACATCTCAAGTTTGATATAAAATTTTTAACTATCAAAGCGTACTCATCCAAAAGTTTGATCTCTCTAGATTAGTTCAACTAATGACCATTCATCGCAATTAACCTTTGGCAACTTATTTAATATCCTTGATTCCGTCAACTTTATTACAAGGGTACTATATTTCCTTTGGTATTGCACTGATATCTAGATCATTGTCATATGCTTTAGTGTCTCAACTACTTTCAAACATCTGTTAAAATAAAAAACGAAAGATCTACTAATGATTATTTCTTTCAATTTCTATTTGCAGTTCATCTATGAATGAATTATCCTAGAAAAATTATCTTAGAAGCTTATAAAACATTATATGAACATGTAAATCTAAAAAGAATATGAAAATTATAACCCTCTCTATATCCAACAAATCCATATGTGTGGCTTTGTCACATTCGCACTAATCCTAATATTAATATCCTATATGCTCATCTTGAGTTTCATCCTTCTAGAACTTTTTTGTTCAACTTTTCTAACTAGTTTGAAGAATACCTTAAGAGATATCAAGAGTTTCAAGCTCACATATTCAAAATAAATCATACAATTCAAAAATTTCTCATTCTTAGGGATTTAGAATATGCAATATGGATGGAGCGTTATAAGAGCTTTGGCACAACTCAAGTTCCAGCTCACAATTCCCTAATTTTAATCCTTCTATTTTTAGGGATCACAAGATTCATAAGAGAATATTAGCCCAAAAACTCAAAGTTTACAGCCAAGATTAGTAGAGTATTCAATGAGCCAAAATACTTAGTGCTCATTGTAGACGTTGGAAATTTACAAGGAGGATCATCCCATATTCAAAAGACACGTAAAGAAGTGCTTTCAGTACTAACAAAGGATTTATAACTTATTATTTTAAAATTTTAGATTGAAATATAATGACTAGTTATGTACGTACATAGTAGTACTTAACCAAAAATTTTCCCCGAAACTCCTTCAAAATGTATCAGTAATATGAGTACTGGGTTGACAGAGCCTAATGAATTGACTCAAATGACTTTGCATTACTACACGTTTTTCAGATATTTGAAAGCTTTCCCTTTCTTGCCAGAACTCACTTTCCTCACTTGCCTGCCTTACATTTCCTATTGCATAATCATGACACCTCTTCCCGGATCATAGAAAATGAGGATAAAAATTAAAAAGACATTGTCTTTCTATGGACGTTGCCTTGCATTCCCCACATCAAAGACGTTGGAGGTCTTTAGGTATATTCCCTGCAGTGGCATGAATGCTTTATAAAGATTAAAATGCTTTATTTTATAAAAATTAATATAAAATAATCTTTCAAATTATTTTATATTAATAGAAACTTATGCTCATTTTTTAAAATTCTAAAGATGGACACATATTTTTAACAAAATATCATTTTAAAAACTTAATTATAATATTACCTAAGCTGGACTTGAAAATCGTGGTGATTAGGAGCCTGTGAATTAATTAAGTCCACCAAAACGTCCAACTTCCCTTTCAGCTGCCTTCAATCTCTAATGGTCTTTCCATATGATTATCTAACACCTTTGGCACACTATTAACAGGCTCGGCCATCTTTGAGCTCGCAACAGTATTTCAAGTTCTAGCAACCTTTCAGCAATCTCTTTAACAAACTTTCAACAATCTCTTCGAAGAAAAGTAGAAAACATCTTTGGCTCAAAGTTAAAACACGTTTTTGACTTAGCAGAACTTGATGGCTTACAATTTCTCATCCTATGCAACTTCAATTCTCTTAGTTTAGGACCTGGAGTTGTGTCATACAAATTAGAACACATGGAGTTGTGCTTGTGCCATGCTCATGGTTGTCAGCATAAAAAATAAAAAAAGGCTTCGTCAATGGTACCATTCAACATCCACCATAAAGCTTTAACAATGGAGGCGCTGCAACAATCTTGAAAAAAGCACGACTTTTTAATACAATCTCACTAGACACTGGAGCGATGTAATATATATAATGAAAGTGCTCATGAAATCCGGGAACATTTCTCACGCACTAATAATGTTCATCTTCTTTCTGTTCAAAAACTCATTCATATATACAAGAAAACATTTCAATTATTCGTGTTTGTCCTAAACATTTTATTTTTACATATTTTGTAAATTATATTGATGTTTTAATATTAAAGATAAAGTCCTTAGAACGATTACAATATAGTTGAAATTATAGTGAAATCATAATTATGAAATTCAATTTATATTGATGTATTATTATTACAATTTTCCTAATTGATTAGACATTAATATATAGAACAGTAAAATTAAGATACAATATATTTGTTTTATATAAAAAGGACTTAACTATAAAGTGAGGGATAGAAAATTTAAGTTCTATCTAGCAGGTTATTGTTTTGATTGAATAAACATGTTTAAAGATGCTATAGTTCAAAAAGAAGAATGCTCCCTTTGTACAACTCCCTTTGTACAACTGCTGAGATGAGCTAACTAGTTCACTGAGTACAATTTTGATGTCAAACCTATAACAGAAGATAACAACTGTCAAAAATGATAGGCACTGTTTTCGGTGCCTACCAAAGTTGAATTATCAAAATTGGTAGACACTGAAAAAAGGATGCTATAGTTTAAAGAGAAGAATGCTCCCTTTGTACAACTCCCTCTGTACAACTGCTGAGATGAGCTAACTAGTTCACCGAGTACAATTTTGATGTTAAACCTATAACAGAAGATAACAACTGTCAAAAATGGTAGGCACTGTATTCGGTAACTACCAAAGTTGAATTATAAAAAATGGTAGGCACTGTTTTTGGTGCCTACCCACTTAAGATAAAGAGTAGCATGTAGAAATCCTATAAGCAAAAAAAAGAGAGACCTGAGGTGAAAGAGAAAAAAGATAGAGAGAGACAAAAAAATTCTTTGTATTTTTATGGGTGTAGTTTTTTTTTCTTTTTGTAATTCTCCATTTTTCAGTAGTACAATTCTTCTATCCTTGTCCATGATTTTTATGCTGATTTAAGAGTTTTCTACGTAAAATCTTTCTTTTCATTACTATTCCTTCAGTCTTATATGGCTGCGAACCTGTCTAATCAGATTGTTTTTTACAACAAGTGGTATCAGAGCGAGGTGAGAAAATTACGATGAATTTTTTGGCATAATCCGTTTGAAGTTTGGGCGAGTACAATGAATGTTGGTGAATAGTAACTACAAAAGGTAACAACTGTTCATGTATTTGTTTTTGCATTAAACTGTGCAGTTACTGTAATTCAAGTATACAATACTATTCACATGTACGATACAATTCATACATACTGTACTATTCACATATACAAACTATTTATATGTACGGGTGATGTTCATATGTATGAGTATTAGTCAAGTGAAATAGTGGGAGCTAAATTCTGTTCGTGATAGAAGCAATAGCAATAAAATTTGAGATTAAAAAGTTCAATGGGAGTAATTTGTCATTGTGGAAGTTGAAGATGAAGGCTATCTTGAGGAAAGATAATTGTTTGGCAGCTATTACTGAACGACCAGCTAAAGTCAGATGAAAAGTGGAATGAGAAGGATAGGAATGCTGTAGCTAATCTTCACCTAGCTCTAGCTGATGGAGTATTATCCAACATAGAGGAAAAGAAGACTGTGAAGGAAATATAAGATCACCTCATAAAATTGTACGAGATCAAATCACTCCACAACAAAATTTTTCTGAAGAGGAAACTATACACTTTACACATGGCGGAATCCACTTCGGTGACGGAACACTTAAATACTTTAAATACTCCATTTTCCTAACTCACATCAATGAGGCACACAATAGAGATAAGTGAACGTGCGGAACTTCTACTCCAAATTTTACCAAATAAGTATGATCAACGCGTCTTTAATTTAACAAACAACATAGGCACTCTAGTCTTAGACAATATTGTAGCTGCTATTTTGGAAGAAGAGAGTCAACGCAAAAGTAAAGAAGACAGGTGGGCTGTAACATCCCGTTTCCAGAGAACGGGTCGGACCAGAGAAACGGATCCAGATGTGGTAAATTACCACATCTCATGCT
>JANQBM010000220.1:30136477-30170672 GCA_025594535.1 Erythroxylum domingense
TAGAAGAATATAATTGATCTAACAAAATCACCCAAAATCATTCAATTCATGCTTACTAACAGATTCGGGGTCCAACAGAAGGCATTATGCTTGTGATGATCCAATTATAACTCTCCGTCAAGGTCACCATTTAATTGTCCTCCTATGTGTGTTTGTAGTACACTCCAATGCCTCCACCAAAGACAAATTAATCTGAAGTTTTTTCAACTTCTTCAAAAATTGGAGAATTGAGTCTTAACTTGATGTTGTCTCACTTACTGAGGATATGGAATCATAGGCTTGTAGGGTGGTAGAGGCACATATGGCTTCTCTTTTACCTTTTCCTTTTCTTGGCTATCTTTTTGAACACCTAGCTCCTTTAATTGCTTGCTAATCGTAAGTGTGATTGTCTTGGCTTATTCCTTTGGATTGGCCTTAGTGTTGCTTGGTAAGCTTCCTACATTCCTAAAAAATAAAGCATTAGCAAGTTGACCTACCTGTACCTCCAAGTTATGGATGGATGAAGTGTGGTTCTTCACAATCTAGTCAAACTTTACCTCTATTCTCTTCTGACTCTCTTCTTGTCTTCTTTGATCTTCCTCTTGGCTTGAGAACTTTGAGCCTAATATGTCAATTAACTTGTCCATTTTGTTCTCCAAAGATCTAAGTCAGTCTTGCTAAAATCTGGGAGGTCCTTATGTTCTCACCTGGCCACCTGTATTGTTAGTACTCCACGAAAAATTTGGGTACCCTTTCTACCTAAGATTATAAGTGTTAGAGCGTGGATTGTTACCTCGTTGTGGCTGACCCATGTAATTTACTTGTTCTGTACCACTTGCTCCCATCAAGAAATATTCAATTATGTCATAGTTGTCCTGCCCATATAATTCATATTGTAACTGTATGGTCTTGACTGTGGATGATGAAGCTCTTGCATGTTGCTTAATTACTTAGTGAGGGCAGCAATTTGTGCTTGCAAGGTTATTACCGAGTCAAGTGGAATCATTTCTTTTTGCTCCTTGGAACCTTATCCACTTCTTTCATTTGATCACATACAGTTGTTACTTGCCAACTCTTCTTAAAGGTCATGAGCTACATCAATGGTTTTCCTCATCAAAAGCCCTCCTGTTGTTGCATCTATTGTTCCCTTTGTGCTCTGAGCTACACCATTGTAGAATGTCTATAAAAGAAACTCCCTCGGAAGGTTATAGTGGGAGCAACTCCTTTGTAATTCCTTGAATCTCTCCCAGGCTTCATACAATGAATCCCCATCACTTTGTTGAAAGTTTGTGGTCTCTTTGACGATTCTTGTTATCTTGGTCAAGGGAAAGTACTTAGCTAAGAAAGCTTGGGCTAGCTGCTCCCAAGTAGTGATTTAGCTTGCACTGAGTGAATTATACCATGCCTTTACCCGATCCCTCAAGATAAAAGAAAACAATCTTAACCTTACAACATCATCAGACATCCCATTAAACCTAAAAGTATCACAGATTTCTAAGAAATTTGCAAGATGAGTGTTGGGATCTTCGTTGGATAGCCCATAAAATTGCACACTACTCTAAAGTATATTGAGGAGTGCCGGCTTGATCTCAAAATTATTGGTTTGAATCATTGTCCTTACAACTCCTTGAGGAATGAAACCTAACCTTATAAAGTCCAACAATGTCCTCTCAGCTCCTTCTTGCTCTCTTTCTTCTTCCATATTCCTTTATATTTTTTCTTAGTATCTAGCTCTTCTTAGCTCTCTTTCGTGCCTTGTAATATTTGAAAGCTCTTCATCACTAAACTTTTTAGACCTTCTTGTGCTCCTTCTGTTCATACACCTGTAAAAACATAAGGAAAAGTATCAAACACTCTTAAATCAAAGCCACCTAAACTAAACAAGATGCTAAACAAAACAATCCTTGGCAACGACGCCAAAAACTTATTGTTTGCAAAAACAAACTACTTATTTTATGCTAAAAATTTCTAGTATATGGATCGTTACTTATAGTAAAAGGCATATATCGTCCTACAGAGATTGTGCTAAGGTACTACTTAATTCAGGTTTGTTTAAGACTCAAATTCGGATAATAAATCAAAAAGTAATCTAAATTAAACAAACTAGCAACAATCGAATAATGTAATAATGGAAATCCATAAAAAGAATTAATTAACTTATAGGAAAGGGGATTTTACCTATCATTAATGCTAATCTAGCCTTTTATGTGTTTACGGGGTGTCAGTTCTAGATAATCGTAGGATTGATTACTCTCTCTTGGGTTATAATCATTCCCCAATTTGTAAACCCTAATCAAATTATGGACTTGTAATCTCTCAATTCATAAATTACCCACAATTCTAATTAGTTCTAAAGCTCTCTAATAAACAATCGGGTCTCGCATGGGATCTCTCTCCATGAAATTACCGACTAGATTGATTAAGTGGTCAATTAGATTACCTAACTTCATTAATCCAATCTAATCATTTTTATTTAGTTCACCATCTCGATTTGTTACCGAAACATGCAAATACATTAATCAATCACAACATCCAAATCAAGTAAACACAATTCAACTAGATTAACAATAAAAATAAGCAAAATCCCAAAGGAAAAGTTAGAACATCGTTAACAACTCAAAATCCATAACCATATAACCCATCTCAATCTTACACATTAAATGAATAAAAAGGTAAATGGGGAGAAAATGACACTTATGTTGGATGATTCATGAAAGCAACAGCGTCGGGAGATCACCTATTTCAAAAAACTTTGGCGTCAAAACCCTCCTCTTCTTCCTCTTCTTCTTTTCTCTCTCTTCTTTCTGTCTCTCTCTTTTAGGTTTCCAAATGTAAGCTAAATGTAGACTCCTCTCTAGGGTTACATGATTATCCTTTTATAGTCCTTTACAATTAAGGTAACCTTAGTGTCTTTTTGGGGTCTGAAATGTCTAAAACGGGACTCAAAAACTCGAATCCGAAAGTGATTCTACCTGTGCGCAGGCCACGCCCTTAGTGCACGATCATGACCTGTTTATCTGCTCTCTGACATGATCGTGGAAAATTCCCCACGATCATGGCCCTATGCTCGAGCTTATGTCATCGCGGGCCTATGTTGGTGCTTCTGTCACAATCGTGGAAAGTTCCCACGATCATGGCCCTGTGTTTTGGTTCAAATCTCCTCCAAAACTCTTCTGAATATCATGAAACACTAACAAACTCATCACGACACCTCGTATATATAAAATTGAAGCTCAAAAACATGTTCTCACTCAAAGAACACTTAAAACACAAATGTTTATGAACTAACACAATTCTTAACCTAAACACATACTAAACGATCAAATTAACCACTAAACACATATCAAATTATACATAAAAATATAATGCAATCTACACTTGATGTATTATATATAAAACAAAAGCCACCTAAATCTGCCCTCTCTTAGGATACGTGTCAAATTTAGATTAGAGATAAGGCTTCAAATATTTGCATGCATTACCTTGCCTTCATCTGAACGGTCCCATTTCTGCATAAAATAATACTACTACAATTGTTATTGTTCGATTCTGAAGCAGACAAAGATTCACAATTTCTATGATGGAAAAATTTTTGGTCAAGGGACCTCTGGTTGTCAATTCATGGTGTCCATTTCTGGTTGAATGGATGAATACAATGGACAAGGACAAACGACTTCGATGTCTGAAAGATTTTTCTAGTAATCATTCCAATGGTAATAACTTGTGTTGTGAGTATTATGTAATATTTATTGCAAACTTCAAATATCAATCAAAGGATTACGAAAGGAGTATATAATTTAAATCACATAATACATAGTTATATGTATCCATAATCACTAAGCGAACCAGATAATCGATAATGGTATGACATGTTGGATTGTATCTAAAAACATATTATATCATCATTATTATGTTATTGGATTATTTTTGTTGTCATACTTAAAGTTCAAATTAATTTTATTAGCTTTGTGGACAATTACTTAATAATAAAATTCAATTATCACTAAGTTAAAGTTAAATCATTCCATTAACTCATAAATTTAAAAGAAAAACTCTAAGAATCTGTATGTCAAAATAAGCAGAAAAGAGCAAGTATTTGAGTATTCAATATTTCAGTTAGTAAAAATCGTAAACCAACTATACTTCCTATATCTTAAAAATAACTAAATAAAATATTGCCCACGTTTTGTCTAGCACTTTGTCTGATTAATCAAAAATTTATTTATGACAATTCATTTCACCATCAGTTACACTTGATATTAGTTTTAATTATTTTCTTTAAGTTGTTAAAAAATTCTCTTAATTTTTAGTAGTTTTTTAATAATCTCAATATGATATTTTTATCAAAAATTAATATTAAAATATCAAATAGAATTTGATGGTGACAATAAAATAAATTCACATGTTTTTTCTAATGAATTCTATTATTTAGATATAATATAACATTTTCATATTGTCGATAAATAGCAATAAGTCTTGTTCATTAACATCTCAAAAATATTATTTCATAGTTAGGACAGTCAAACAAACTCTCATACGGGCTCCTGGCAGTTCATTCATCTTACTATAGACTAGAGTCACTTTTGATTCTGCAATATTTTCTTCCTTAATTACTTCACAATACAACAGATCAATCTACTGGTGACACTTTATAAATAATCTCTAAAAGAACACATTTAGCAACAATTTAAGTCTTCATCACTATAAGTAAATGATTTTATGATGTTTTAACAAAACGTTAGAAAACTGAACATATTTTACGATAATTAGGTGATATCATCACAATAACATCAAGTTCTAATGATGTTAAAGTAATATCGTCACCAAAATGAAAGATTTTTGTGATGATCAGATGTATCGTTGCCAGATGTCGGGGAAATCAATGTAATCAGCATCGATTAAGGAAAAGCATCGTAAATGGTTACAGCAAATAGTGACAGAAATATATATCGTGTCTCCAATAATCACCTTTTTTGCGACTATTCGAGTAATCGTCACCCAAAGGATGTAGAAATGTAATATTGAGCGATGATACCTGGATACCATCATAAAGTGTGTTCTTAGTGCAACGATTTATTTAGTTCAATGCTAATTTTTGACGACGATATTCTAAAGTATCGCAGATGTGCCATATATGGCGACCATTTTGTTAGATTCGTGGTAGTTATGATAGCATTTTGCGACGATTATGATTGTCTTAGCAAAATGTATTTGCTAAATATTTTCCATATTTTTTAGGTGAATTTTGATAAATTTTTGTATGTAATAGTATTGTTAAAATTAATAATATTTTGGAAGATAGTTTGTTAATGCTATGTCTACTTAATATTTGTAGTTGACATTTTTATAATCCTAGTGAAGATATCTTTTTTTGTAAAGTTGTTTTTAATGTTAAAAACATATTGTTAAAAAAATGGTAGGTTATTTAAATATGAAAAGTAATTATATTTTGGATAAAAAAATGTTTGTGAACTAAAAAGTTAAATTTGAACAATGCTAAAAATATCATAATTTTAAGTTAACAACTAGTCTTAATCATTAATATTTAGTAACAATAAAATAATAATTTATCAAAATTTTGGAAATGGTAGCAATATAATATAATGATATATGGTAAGTAGTACAAACTATTAATTAGAAATTTAAAATTTCTTACAGACGTAGAACAACAACAATAACGACAATAGAACGCATCCTTACCCCTAACTAATAGAGAGGTTATTTGAAACTTTTTTACAGATAAAACAATAAATTAAGTTTAAAGTTGAGTCCAGCTGATTGCATCGATAAATGACAATAATATAATTATTTTTTTAGATTCCAAATGACATGAGAGTCAGTAAAGGTAAATGAGTTCCCTATGTTTGGATTCCTAAAAAAGGTCCTTGCATGTTCGAAGGCACTAATTGAAATAGTGAAAGATCTTCCCTCAGTTGTAGGATTGTTGACACCCTCTTCCAAAAGCTTCTTCTCTATAGCTAAACTTCTAGAGGATACAGTGAATGAGTCCCCAAATTTAATATGGAAGACAACTTGTTCAGATGAATTGCCAGTATGATGTGTTTCAGTTTAAACATAATTAACTAGAGCTTAGATTGCTTGTTTAGTAAAACCTTCTAACTAACCCAAATTGGAATACATGCATACTTGAATGACCAGACCAAGTCATTGGAATCAACAAATTTTCCAAAATAATTGATTTCCCGAATCCTTTACTAACCATTGTGACATTGCCCCTGCCCCCACCTCCATTTCCATTTATGTTCACTTAAAGATTCAAGGAAGCTTAACACGAGATATAGTATATACAATCAAATGTTCATATATATAATAGGTTCATAACAGGAAATGAGATCTAGATAATAAGGAAAGTGAGGTAGTTCGGATGATACTAAAAACCTTGAAGAAGAAGATCGAATATAAAAGGCAAACGGTTATTAGTGTATAAAGAAGATATTTGTTTTGCATTGTTTTTTACTTCATTAGGGACAATTTTGTCATATTTATCCCAATGGAATGAATTTCCACCACATTAATATTCCTTGATGAATTATGTTAAAAGTTATATTTTGCAAAAGTCAATTTAGAATAAAATTCATTATATTCAATGAAATTTTTGATGATAAGTGAAAGTACTACAGTTTAGTAGTTATACATTTTCAGTTTGCGTAATGAGGTGAAAGGTACCCTAATTAAAATAAAAGTAATCCATATATCCTTTATATCATATCTAAATTTTAGAATTTAAAGTAGATTACACATGACCTTGTTATTAATGTAAAGAAATATAGTGTTATCTATATAAGGTTATGTTATTATTATTAAAAAAAAGTTAAATACTCTTTCAAACCTTTCATCAAATTGTTAGTAGGCTTTGCTGAAAGAATCGATGAAGGTCGTAAAAAAAGTACCATTTACATCTAACAAAGGAAGACAATAAATCATCTTGGAAAGACAAAAACAAACACAATCTATAAACCATATGCAGAAAAAAAAAGAACTCATAATAAAAAGCTAAACATTTGTTGAAAACAAAGCATAAGAAGAAGGGTTTACAAAGTGAAAGTACTAAAATTTAGTACTTATACATCTTCAATCGATCACAATGAAGCATAGTAGTGACAATTTACGCAAACAATCAAAACCACATCATAAAAAAAAAAGGGAGAAAGAAGATATGAAAACATATCACAACAACCCAGAGATTGAAAGGAGAATAGAAAACTGACAATATATAAGGTGGACAACTTACTTAGACGAACGATCCATCGAAGATGACCATAATAGAAGATGAAGATTTACCACACGCGAGGCTTCTTCAATAATTGCCAAAACCAAAGGGAGAATGGATGAAAATGACGAATAGTCAAAGACAAAGCTGGCTTTATCTTTGTTTTCAATTTTGTGCTAATAACCTAGTAGGGAATGATGTCGTTTTTTGTACAGTAAAAAATGGCGTTTGTTGTACAAATAACTATATCGTTTGTTAGACGGTGAATGAAGATGAATGTTGATGATGAACACAAAAATGACGTTGTTTGTAGTTAATGTAAATGATGTCGTTTTCGATAAAGTCGAAAGAAATATACCATTTAGTGATATATTAATTTATGTTTATGATATATTAAAAAATTTACCAAAAATCAGTAAAATAGTAAAAAAAAAGTGTAGCATTGGCAACGTTTTCAAATATTGGTCATGAAAAGCAAACATTTTGCAACGTTTTATGATATCATCGCTAAATAGATGACAAATTAGGCAAAGTGAAATGTCCTCACGTTCATACAAACTTCAATGATTTTAAATTGGTAGCTAAATATGTGATGTCATTTTTCTTTTTTGGGACAAAAACATAGTTCATCACGAAATATTTGGACCTTTAAAAAAATTTAAGTTGAGATGGCGTTGTTTCTTTGACACCAAACGACGTGTCTCAACTTCTGTTAAATGAAAAAAGTCGAGGTCACCCCTCAAATTTTCCTCTCTCCCATGCCTATTTGTTGTCGTTTTCTCTTCTCATTGATGGTGTTTGCGCGCCTCTATTTTCCCCAGCTGCCATCCTTCTTTCCTTTGGTTGAGGTTAGTCATTTAGCATTTGTTCTTTATGATGAATGTCATGTTAACAGTGTTAGTATTTTAAGAGAAAATAATCGATGGTTTGCAATGGTTTTTGGAGTGTTTTTACGTTTGGTTTGATAATGAGTGGTTCATTTGGCTTTGCAATGTGTTACAGTACGTTTAGGAAGGAATAAGATATGATTTTCTTAGGTGATTTAGGATGAATATGTCAAGCCTTTGAAGTGTTCGACGAAAGTTTAGAGTGGTCTCTTTAAGACTTTTCCTTTTAGTTTTTAATGCAATGCTTTTGATTCACCTTGAAGTGGCCAAAGAGGAGGTGCATAGATGATAAGCGCCTTCCTTTTCTGTTTTTCATTTTTCCTATTTCACTGGAACTTTGTACATCATAATGATGCCCCGACATTTGAGGAATTTTCAATGCTTATGTCCTAAAGTTGATGTCATTTAGGAATGGATGGTTAGTAAATAAGAGTGGAATTGTTGATGATATGGTGTATTGTGTATATATTTCATCATATACTATGATAGTTTGATTGGAGCAACTAAGTTAGTACCTACTTTGAGTAGATATAGGACATAGAATGTGTTAATTTAACACCATTATATGATTATTTTTGTGAATATTTGGAAGTGTTTATATTATAATGTTTTTTTAGATATTATGGAAAAATTGATTGTGAACATAAGTACAATTGTAAATATTTTAATATATCTATAATAGAGGAATTGTTGCTTTATATATATTTTGTTATGATTTTTATCTAGTTGACATGTACTTAAATTTTGTATATTTATTTCAAGAATTAAAGTATGAGGGAGAATAGAGACTCAAGCAAATTTTCAGCATAAATTTGTAAAGTTTGATATAAGAGAATTTTTTTGTTAAATAAAATTATTTTTATTAAGTTATTTTCATTAAAATTATGTAAATTTAAAAGGTTATAAGTGTCAATTCATTGCGAATTAGATTGACTTAGATCTAAGATCCAATTAAATTGACTTAGACTCAGATAATAAAATAATATTATTTTAATACTTAATTGGGTGTTATGTTTTATAAAACATAAGAGTTTTACAAATTATGACAACAAAATAACCATTAATCTTATAATATGTAATTATAAGAAATTTTAATTTTCTCTCTAATCCTAATTAAAATTTTGAATTCATTTTTAATAATTTATGATCTTTAAAATTTCATAAAATGAGTTGTTTTGAAAATTTGCTACTTATATAGCTAAAAATTAATAATTTTATTATGTTATTAACAATATTTCATTTTTTATGTGAATTTTAGTATATTATTAACAATAAATTGTACTCAAATTTCTGTTATTACTGAAAAGATAAAGAACAACTGTATTATATTAAATATGAAATTCCCTTATTTTGCAAACTCTGTTTTGTGTACAAGAGCATCAATAATCATCCGATGACCTCCTTCTTTGTAGTTTGCGGTTATCCGTCCATCCAGATAAGTCATCCAACTAACGTCTCCAATATGTTTTTCTTTACTGGTTGGAGTATTTGTGAGAAAATTTTTTTGTGATTGCAAATGAGTTCTTGTTTTTATGTTGTTGTTTGCAATATTCTGAGTATCATTAATGATAACATAAAGTTCTGATTTAACTATCTAAGAAATTCATTTAATTAGTAGTAACTTTATCATCAAACTTTAATCCTAAAGACTAATTAGTAGTAACTTTTATTGTCACGTAACAATTGAACAAGGATTGCATTTAATTCGGGTATTGTTTGAAACATTGAGACATAATAAACCCTTAGGACAATATATAGGCTGGAAACTAGTGATGCAACTCCAATGAGGCTTATAGGTGAAAAATTTCACAAGCTTAGGAGCGACAACGAGAACTTGCTTTCTCGATTCATAGGTATAAACAATGCCATGTACCTTACCGTTTCTTTGCTTTTGAACTTTGTCAACGAACTTCAATTTGAAAGACTCTAATTAGTAGTAAATTTTACTGTCACGTAACAATTGAACGAGGATTGCATTTAATTCGAGTATTGTTTGAAACATTGATGCATAATTAATCCTTAAGATGGTATATAGACTGAAAACTGGTAATGTAATTCCAATAAGGCTTATAGGTGAAAATTTTCATAAGCTTAGGAGTGACGATGAAAGCTTGATTTCTAGATTCACAAGTATAAACAAGGTCACGTACCTTACTATTTCTTTTCTTTTGAACTTTGTCAATAAACTTCAATCCAAAAGACTCTAATTAGTAGTAACTTCTATTGTCACGTAATAATTGAACAAGGATTGCATTTAATTCAGTTATTAACTTTTTATTTTATAGCTATATGGATAAAAGTTGGATGTATCATCAGAAATAGTCCACTAAATACGTAGAAGGAGTTAAGAGTTTTATGCTCTTTGTACAATACTAAATGGTTTATGAATGTCGTGTTCGTTGTCCTTACATCGATTGCTTAAATGTCAACTTTCAAAGTCAATATTTGGTATATAATCACTTGCTAATCTGAGGCACAGATAAATTCTATAGTCTATGACTTTATCATGGTGAACGTAAGGAAGCAAGTTGTAGTAGAAGTGGTGGTACAAGTTATGATGATATTAACAATAATGATGTAGATGATTGTGATGTTAATGATGATGGTGATGATGGTGATGATGGGATTGATGAGATGTTAGATTATTATGAGATTTATATGGAGACTATGAATGAAACAGGTATGCCTAACATAATTGGTAGTATTACTGAGATAATTTTGGGAAGTTATTAAAAGTTGCTCAAGAAGAAATATATCAAGGGTGCTCAAATTTCTCACAAACATCTTTTATTGTCAAGTTGTTGCATTTGAAGGTTTCTAATAAATGGAGTAATAAGTCTTTTAACATGTTAATTGACTTACTGAGCGATGCATTACCTGTTGGACACAAATTGCCAAAATTTTACCATGATGCAAAGAAATTGTTAAGGGACCTTGGATTAGGATATATTTTAATTCATACATGTAAGTATGATTGTGTTCTATTTTGGAAGGAAAGTAAAGATGTTCATAAGTGTCTAATTTGTGGTACATCAAGGTAGCAAGTGAACGATTGGAGAGGGAAAAAGATACCAAATAAAATCCTTTGATACTTTCTTATTAAACCATAACTACAAAGACCTTTTATGTCAAAACAACAGCTGTGGATATGAGGTGGCCTAAAGAGAAATGCATTGATGATAACATTATGCGTCATTTGGCAAACTTAACAGCATAGAAAGAATTTGATAGAAAGTTTCCATGGTTTGAATAGGATTGTCATAATGTTTGACTTAGATTGGCCTCAGATGGATTTAATCCTTTCGATAATATGAGTACTTCATACTCCATTGTAGTTGTCTAGTGATGATGTTGTTTACCAACTATCACATTTGGGTAACATTAAACCTAGCAAACACCCAAGTAATAAAAAGCGAAATAGAAATGATGTTTAACTCAATTGGAATAAAAAAAAGCATATTTTTCAATTTAACATGCTAGAAGGAATTACTATTGAGGCATAATCTTGATGTGTTGCATATTGAGAAAAACATTTGTGAGAATATTTTAGGAACTGTGATGGGAATTGATGGAAAATCAAAAGACACATTAAGGTTAGACTTGACTTGGAAGACATGAATACTAGAAAAAACTTGCATTTGAAAAGAAGAGATGATGAGTCATACATTATTCTCCCTGCTTGTTACAATATGTCAAAAAGGGAGAAACAACCTTTTTGTTAGTTGCGCCAATCAGTGAAGTTACTTGATGGGTATGCATCAAATATAGGTTGTTGTGTGAATGTTAGAGAGGGCAAAGTATCAGGTTTGAAAAGCCATGATTGTCGTGTACTTTTACAACGATTACTTCCTATTAGAATTGTCATCTACTTTTGCAATGATTACTTCTTGTTGGAATACGTGAGTGTTTGACAAAGGATGTGTCCATAACTTTGGGTTAATTAGGAGAGTTTTTAAGCAATTATATGCAAGACACTTAAAGTTGAAAAGCTTGACAAAATGGAAAAAGATATAACTTTAGTTCTATGTAAGCTTGGACTAGTATTCCCCCTATCGTTTTTTGATGTTATGGTTCATTTGGCAATTCACTTACCATATGAAGCAAAACTCTACAGGTCAGTTCAATTTTGACGGATGTTCCCGATTGAAAGGTAATTCATACTAACTTTTACTTTTTCAAAGTTATTTGTTATTAACAATTCCTAATAATTTATATTTTGTTTAGGTTTTTATGCTCTCTTAATTTTTATGTACATAATAGAGTTTGACCTAAAAGGTCTATTGCATTTTGTTCAATGTACTTAAGTGATGTGGAGACAAGATTTAATAGACCAGAACATAACTTTGATTTTGATGAAGAGGATGAGTTGTCAGTTCTCTCCCAAAAAGTTAGGCCACATAGTGTAGGTAAATATGTGGAGTTAATTAAGGACGAATTCCAAACCACCCATTGGTATATTTTGAACAATTGGGAGAAAGTGAATATATATATATATAGTATGTATATTCCTTTTAATTCAAACAATCATATTAGAATTTTGTTCGATGAATCTCATTTCCTTACTGTCATTTACTTTTTTACATAGAAAGCACAAAAAGTCCATTTGCAATAAAGGGATTATTAATTTTGAAGAAAGAAATAAGCTGAAGTTTGTATTATGGTTAAGAATTCGAGTAAGTTACATATTGATTACATATTATGAACATATGAAAATTTATATGTTAGAATAACTTATAATTTCATTTTGTCATACAGATGATATGCTTGCATAACAGTAACATGCAAGAAGCGACAAAACCATTATATAGTTTGGGATGTAGGCCTCATATTTGTGGGAAAAACATATAAGTTGCATTGTTAATAGGGTGATATTTCACATACAAGATCAAGATGGTTGACTTATAAGCCAAAATTGTGGGGTTGTTGTTGAGGGATGCATGACAATGATTTTATTGACTTCCACAATATCATCTCTAAAATAATAGGGTTGCATTACATAAAAGATAAGAATGTTGTTCTATTTAAATGCAATTAGTTTAATCTTACTGACATGAAAGTGAACAGGAATACTACTAGCATCAGTGTTAGTAAGACATAGTATGATAATGATCCTTTTGTCGTTGTAAGTCAAGTGAAGCAAGTTTTATACCCCAACGATACTATATTGGGTAGCATTGAAAGGTTGATCAAAGGTTTCAACATCAAAATGTCTTCGATTTTTGGAAAAGGAATAATGGTTAATTCAATGAGGATGTAGATGAAGTTTATAAAGAGATTGGATTGGAGTTCAATAATGAAGCCATTCGAATAAAAGATGCAGTTATATCATCATTCCATAGGAGAGATGTCGATCCCAACATAATACAACTGGATGAAGTCCAAGCTAATTTTATCGTACAAACAGATGAAGATTATACTCAGGATAAATTAAATGACAATGATGATACTTTCGTCGAATATATTAGTGATGAAAAATCCAATGATGATGATTTTCAAAATCTTAATCATGATGATTAGATATAAATAAATTGTTTATATTGTTTGAAATGTTATGTTCATATTTAACTTATGTTGTTGATGTTTAACTTATGTTTATTTAGGATGAATCAATGCGCATTGTTGACGTTTTACTTATGTTTATGCAAAATGTTGGTGTTTGATTTATATTTATGCCGAATGTTTAGTTTTGACTTGTGTTTAACTTATATTCATGTGGAATGTTGATGTTTGAGTAAAGATTATTTGTTGTGATGATATTTCATTTATAGATATTCAATATAAAGGGACTTAGCTAGTAGAAACAATGGAAAAAGGTAATAACTACTGAAGATGTTCCTCCCCTACAACAACCAAATAAATCCGACCTTATCGATCAACAACCATTGATTTCATCCTCCAATAAAGGCAGTCAGCAATAACCTATATCTACCTCAACTAACGTTAAGGGATCTTCAGGTTTATTATTATTAACTACCTATATTTACAGTTATGCTCAGATATATATTTACATGTTTAATGTGATTTTTCTTGGCATAATTCTTTTGTTGTCAAGTTCCAATATCGGTATAAGAAAAAGGATTTGAGTTACAACGCATAAATGTTGCAATGAATAGTAAGTTGTCTGTATATATTGACCCCACACAACTTAGTCTTGTTGATAAGATCCAATCAAAAAAATTATCCAGTGAGTTGAGAGTCATTGTCAAGAATGAATTGCCTTGCCTTTAACATGCTAGGCAATTGAAGGAAGACAACTTGCTACAGAATGCTTTGGACAAAGTCTTGGTAATTTTTATTCATTTTATTATATACATTACAATTTTACTTTTTTAAAGACTAAGTGAACTTATATGTGTTGTTAGCAGATGAAGCTCAAAACCACCGATATCGAGAACCCTGAAGTTTGAAGCTGTATTAGTTCACTGTTGAAACAAAGGAAAAAGGATAATTGTTATCGAATTCATAAATACTACAACTCTTTTCCTTCGGAAGAGGAGGCAAGGAGACATATTGTAGAGCGAGTGACTCTAAAAAATTGAAGTGAAATGTATGATTATTCGGCCTCTGCAAAGGTTAAGGTTTATCTTTTTTCTCTTCACATTTCCTTCCATTAATTTTGTTTTTTCATTTAATGACAATTTCTTCACTTTATTTAGGAAAAGTGTGAGAAAGTCAAGGTTAACAGAGTAAAAATTAAAAATCATCACAACATCAACTTTAAATCATTCGTTATCGTACGACAAGAATTTGAAAGTTTAATGTTTAGAAGTTATTATTCTATTAGTTAATACAATATAATCTAATGTGTTCCAATTTTTTTATTCATATAACAGAGCTAGACTCAACTTCATGGACAAGAATGTGATCTTACAAGCTGACACGCTACAAAGAAGGTGAAGGCTAGACGTCTGAAGAGCCACAAAATAATTATGTAAGTATAAAAATTTTAATTTTAAAGTTTATTTATTTATGTATTACTAAGTAATAGTATTTGAATTATATCTCGATTTTGTGTTTTAAATTGTAAAATAAGATGCAAGAGTTGTTGCAGAGATCATTATCTAACAGGAATGAGCCCGATGTATATGACATTTGCAACAATGTCCTTGGTACAAGATCATGGTATATCAAAGGTCTTGGGCAGGGCCTTAAGCCAATTGGTTCATCATCGCCACGACTAACATATGTAGCGACGCTTCAAAAGGAGAATTGTTCGCTTAAGGCTCAGTTACAATGTAATGAAGAAAAGTTAGATCGTACTCAAGAAAAATTATAATATAATGAGCAAAAACTAGACCGTACTGAAAGAGAGTCGACCAAGCCAAAAAAGTTGGTCAAACAAATACTTAGGTCACAGTATATCACTAGTAGTGACGATGAGGAGTCTTAGTTTGTTGATAAACTTTTTTCTTAATTTTTGAAATTAACATTTAGTTACATGTTTTCGTATAAAATGCATTTCATTTTTAATTATGAAACATTTTATTTTATTTTAATTTATCGTTATTTAAACAATATGTCACCAATAATAATTACAAAATGTGACTAAATTATAATTCAAACTATGTTAAAAACAATAACATGAACTAAAAATGTTGTTAATAATTATAATTATATATTAAATTGGTAATAAGGAAGTTAAATTAAAAATAAATATTCGTTACAAAAAATTTTTAGTTACAAATATAAAATCTTCACCAAATCTTTTTACCTATGCTTTCTAGATCGTCTCTAATAACATTTAGCTATGCTTTAATTTTTTTAGCTAAATATATTATGCTATGAAAATAAATCGCTAGTAAACATTATTATATATGCCTACGTTAACAAAGCTGATTACGTTTACTTACCAAAATTAAGCATGGCAATAAGTGATCTGAGATTATCTCTCTTCTCATCGCATATTCTTATTAACGACGAAGTGATGATCATAGCAAAATCTTTTAGGTGATGATTCCTTTAAAACGTTGCAGATAATTTTTTGCTACCGGGCTTTTACAACCATTTGTTCAACGATTTTGCGACAATTTTGTTTCTTTCTGCAACGTAATATTTCATCGCTAAAACCTTTCTCTGTTGTAGTGTCATATTCTTTCATTTCTATGTAAAGATCATTTCCTTCATGAGTACTTTCACCTACTCCTCCATTCGCAATGTTGTTAATTAATTCCATTATTAAGACTATTTTACCTACTTCAGCTCCTTCGAACATTTTGATTTTTCCTCCATGGTGATTAAGGCTAAAAGATTGACTACTTTAATTAATTCCTGTTTTAAAAATAGATAATTTTATAATGAGCTTTTGCAGTGTTTTTGATTAATTCCATTATTAAGAATGTTTTACCTACTCCAACTACTTTGAATGGTCTTATTTTTCCTCCACAACCGTAAGGAGCTAAAATATGGACTACTTTAATTAATTCCTGTTTCAAAAATACATAATTTTGTATTTAAATATACAAAGGTAGACACAAATCTATCAATAAATTTATTATGCTTTTTCATTGGGATTAGTTTTTGTTTGTATATCCTTATTCTATATTTTATCAAACTCTCATTCTGGAGATGTTCCATAGCTCCTTATTTATGTGGGAGCTATAAATGTTTTAATTCAATTCAATGTGATGTTCATGAACAATTCATAATATTACAAAGATTTCAATCTTTTCATTATTGGGAATGAAGTTACTTCATTAGTTTGTACAAGTACTTTTGTTTCACTAATTACTAGTATTCTAGATATCTCATGGTACAATATTATTTGAACTACAAGAACAAACCAGAATCTAGAGCAAGATTTGATAGTAATGTTCAACAAATTGGAATTTATTTATCAACATATTTTTTTCTTCCATTTGAGTTCATTTCAATAATTCGTTTAGTTGCCTTGATAGGTGCAATTGCAGTGGCTCATCAATAATAAATCTTTAGAATTGTCAATCATAATTTAAATTAAACTTCGTTCCATCTTATCACATCCATTTTATTTCAATTTTAGGAAAATTAATTTGAAGTAGAAAGAAACCCTAGTTTCTTTTTTTATAATTAGAAAAAAAGACATCAAGGAGCTAGCACTCTTATCTTTTTCCCTCGAATTACTTAAGTTAACTTTAGTTTTAATTATAATTTAGTTTTAATAAATTATAATTAAAATTAAATATATCATATTTATCCCTAAAGTTTTCAAACTTCATAATTAAGTATTAAGTTCTTAATATGTTGGTATAATTATAAATTTTAATTAAAATTAGATAAATTAATAAGTCTTTAAACTACTCTATGTTTGACCAATTAAGTTCTTAATATGTTGGTATAATTATAGATTTTAAATAAAATTAGAAAAATTAATACTTCTTTTAATTTATCTTTATTTTTAATTAAATAATTGATAATTATAAATCAAGATTAACATTTAGTAACATATCAATGATCATAGAAATATTAAGAATGTCAAAATAGTTTAACTCAATGAATCTTTGCATAATTATAATTTATAATTTAATTATTTCATCCTCAAATATTATAACTGGACATAGAGTATAAA
The DNA here is from genome assembly GCA_025594535.1 of Erythroxylum domingense. Taxonomy (NCBI): domain Eukaryota; kingdom Viridiplantae; phylum Streptophyta; class Magnoliopsida; order Malpighiales; family Erythroxylaceae; genus Erythroxylum; species Erythroxylum domingense. Next base: position 30,154,119 of record JANQBM010000220.1, read on the forward strand.
ATTAGCGTTTACTCTTCTTTGTTCTTATTAATTAGAAATTAATTTATAATTGATATTTAAAAATAACTTTTCAAATCTCAATTTACTTTTTCTAAAGAATTCCTTAAATCACTATTAATTAGTAATAATATAGCATTCTTCCTAGTTACTTTAGAATGATAAATCATTTATTCACTTATTCAACTATCTTAATATAATTCATACTATAACCAAATACTACCCCCTGAGCTATCTTAAATAAAATAAGTCATAAATAGCAATAAATATAATAATTCTTATTTGAAATACCATGGTAATCTCAATTCTAAAGATAAATTATGCAACTATTATAATGGGAAAATGCACAAACACATAAATAATATTCCATTTAGAATCTTAATATCAAGTCACTTTAATGAACTTATTCTATAATAAAAACAAACACGTTTGTTTAAGTATCTAAATATTTTAATTTGTGAAATCAATCATTTTTTTATAAGAAAGAAACATAAATTGTGATAATTTTGTTGTTTCATCAATATCCTATATTTCTTTTTTAGAATTATCAATATTCTATATCTCGATGAAACTATAAATAGAAATAATTTAGAAATCATACATAAATATAAATTAAATTTCATAGTTATAATCTCATCATAATTTCAAATTTGCAATAATAATTACAGAAATTTTATTTTTAGTGTTATAATATCAAATATAATTAACAAAACACGAGAAATAAATAGTTTCTTTATTGATTAAAATAATAATATCATACATTAAATTACAAATTGATTAGATGCAAGGTTGGTATGTGTGGCACTTAGTTATAAGCTTATTAAAATTAACTATCACACGTAAATAATTTTATAAGCATCAAGCAATTTCTCTAAATTTCAATTATTATCACGGACTCACGGTTGAAAGACACCCTCATTGATACAATAACATAAAGTCACAATCATTGGAGCTTTGTGGTTTTCATAATTTTACTGTCACTTATTTGGTTTACAAGCATTTTCCATGTGTTGAATGTATTCATATAACCCCGTTAAGCTTTGCAATTGCAATGTACAAGCTTTCTGAAGAAAGCGAAAATGGTCGACACAATTCTTTGCATTGCAATTTCTCTTTTGTTCATGTTTCTTGCTCAAAGATTCCACCGGGCAAGGACGATAAGGAAAAATCTGCCTCCGAGCCCACCTGGGCTTCCAATCATTGGTCACCTCCATCTCCAAAAACCGCCAATGTATCGTACTTACTACAATCTTGCAAAGAAATACGGTCCTATCTTTTCTCTCCGATTTGGATTCCGCAATGTTGTTGTGGTATCGTCGGTGTCAGCCATTGAAGAATGCTTCACCAAAAATGATATTGTTCTTGCCAACCGACCAAGGTTGTTCTCTGGCAAGTACTTAGGTTACAACTACAGCTCCATGGATCAGGCACCATTTGGTGAGCATTGGCGTAACCTGCGACGCATTAGTAAGTCGGAGTTCTTGTCAACCCCTCGCCTGAATACTCTTGTAAACGTTCGAAAAGAGGAAGTCAAGCAGATTATCACCAAACTATCCCGTGACTCTTTTCAAGATTTTGTAAAGGTAGAGTTGAGACCAATATTTCAGGATCTATCTTTTAATATTATGACGAGAATGATTACAGGTAAGAGGTATTCTGAAGATGATGATGCTGATGAGACTATCATTGAAGAGGGTAAGCAATTCAAGAGCCTCATGGTGGAGCTAGGAGCTGCTTATGATCCATCGAATCCAGGAGATTTCTTTCCTATCTGGAATTGGATTGATTGTGGTCGATTTGAAAGGAAGGTGAAAGACCTCTCCATAAGAATGGACAAGTTCACGCAGGATTTAGTTGATGAGCGAAGAAGAAACTTGAATGCTGAGAGCATGGACACTCTTGTTAACAATTTGCTTCGCTTGCAAAGTTCGAAGTCCGAGTATTTTACCGATGAAATCATCAAAGGATTCATATTTGTGAGTCCCATGTTATACTCACCTGCATCAAAGTATAAAATTTGATACAAGATATTGCTGCAGTGTGGTACCCATCAAACGATGACTAACTTCTGACATTTAATGATTATTCTGTAGAATATGATGTTTGCGGGGACTGAAGTATCAGCGGTGGCATTAGAATGGGCAATGGCTTGCCTGCTCAAGCATCCGGAAGTTTTGAACAAGGTCAAAGATGAAATAGAAACTCAAATTGGCAAGGAGACTTTAGTAGACGAACTCGATGTTTCCAAGTTACCTTACCTTCACAATGTAATTGAAGAAACATTGCGATTGCGTCCACCAACTCCAATCGTCGATCCGCACATGGCATCTGAGGATTGTACTGTGGGTGGGTATACGGTTCCGCGAGGCACTGTTTTACTAGCAAGTGTATGGGCTTTACACAGAGACCCTACACTTTGGGATGACCCTGAAACTTTTAAACCTGAAAGATTCGATAGTATTGGAGAAGACATAAACCGAATTTTCATCCCTTTTGGCATTGGAAGAAGGTCGTGCCCTGCAACCAATTTAAGTTACCGTATATTGGGTTTAACTGTGGCTGCACTAGTTCAATGCTTTGACTGGAAAAAGGTTCCTGGTGACGAGATTGACATGACACCAGGGGGTAGAATTACCATGCGTAAGCACACACCACTGGAGGTTATGTGTAAAGCTCGCCCAATAGTGAAGAAAATTATTTCTTGAATTTGTGTAACCTCCTACACTCCGGCGCGTGGAGCAGTTTCATGTTCTCCTTATTTCAGCTTAATCTTTTTTATTCTTCGATAAATAATCATCCTTGGCTCTGAATAATCCACCCCAGTGCCACCAACATTGTCCCGTGTACTAATGTCTGGTAAACATGATGAATGTAATGTTCCTTACGAAGCGTCGAACGTTACACTGAATAGTCATAGTTCTCGTGTGAAGGATTTTTTATTTTGGGACTGGAAAATTATGAGCATCATGCTAAAAGGGAGAATAAGGCTAGACTCTAGCATTCTTACTATCAGTTTTGTTATTAATCAATGTGAATAAATTGAAGGTAGAATTTGAATTTTTTATCTATTTGAATAAAACAAATCATAAACATTTGGATATCTATATTAGATTTCAAGTTCAAACTAACTAAATAATATATCTAGTTCACTTTAAAAAATTAGAGGATTAAAAATAATTAACTAAGAATTGATTCATAAACTTTTTATATACTAATAAAAAAATGTATCTTTAATACTCCCTTTCAAATGTCAATAATCATTCCACTTAAAAAAATTTATACTCTTGTGAAGACTTAATTAACAATTCAAAATTATCTTTTTTATATAAAATTAAACTAGAAGTTTTCACTTATTGTTTAGTTCAAACATTATATTCGGAGATACGCTCTAATATTATTTGTACTTGTGTCTCTAGCAAGGAGAACCAAGATTTCTGACAATTTTCACCGAATTAGAGCTAGCCACATGCTTGGATGAGTGGAGAGAGCACGTATGAAAACAACCGGGCAGGAAGGAGATTTTTTCTTAATTTTTGCACCATCAACTAGCGGAAACGATGGTCCTGCATTTATTTTCAAAAACAAAAAGTAATGGTCAAGAAAGGTGCCCAATTGAAGAAAGTGACAGTGATTGCAAAACAAAGGTGCCTGAGTGAAAAAAAAAACAAAAGTGATAATGATAGCACAGAAAGGTACGTAATTAAAGAAAGTGGGAATGGTGTGTAAGTAAGACTCTTGAGTTTAAAAATAAAATAAATAAAAAATAGAATGAAATGAGTATTATCTTGTTTGGTTAATTGCTAAAAAAATTTTATACCAATATTTAGTTTGAAATCATAAATTTGGAATGAAATATGGCTTGGACATGTTTCTGAAACTTTTTGTTAGCCTTCAGAGCCTTCCACTCCCGGATGAGAAGATGCGTGAGCCCCCAATCTCGTTGTTATATAAACAATAATTAATGCCTTGCGAATTCACTGCCACCACGTCTTTGCTCGTGAACAGATATATATATGATAATTTTCCATTTATCTATAATTTTACATTTATCTTTTTAAAATGTTTAATAAATAGAGTTGATTTGGACACGAGCATATTTCTTATCAATCAACTTTGATTTTCTGTGAGGGTCTTTCAAGTATAAAATTGAGGGAATTTAACATTGAAAACTATTCGAAGGAAATAATTAATTTTTATCAAAGTATTCCATTAAGAAGTTATCATGTGTTTTTAACAAGATAAAAGATATAAAATTATAATATTAAAATAGCAATTAAAGACAATAAATAAAACGAATTCAAAATTTATAAAATCTTTCTTATTAACAACTTTTATCGTTATTACAAAAAGTAAATATGAATAATCTTGATTCATAAAACTTCACAATGGCAATTACAAAAATTGAACAATTACAAATTTTATTAATCAATAATATAGTATAATAATCAAACAAAATAACACATTTTATTTGTAATTATAGAATGGTTAAAGATAGTGTTTTCTAACACCCTCTCAAATAAATTACAAACATGATTTCATTAAAAAAAAACTTGTAATTATTAATTCAATCACAAGAAATGTTTGAATTGTTAATAAAACAACCCAAATGGTGTTTAGTGAGATTTGAAGCTCGCCACTTTATGCTTTTCACAACGTCTATATGGCTCCTAGGGTCAACCTTCGAGGTTATGGCCACTAAAAACATCATATGACCTTAGGCAAAATTATCAAAAGTTACATAATGTGCTAAGGAATGAGGAATACCTGAGAAGTTTTCATATTGTGGTGGCTTCAAAAAGGATGGAGAAATTTTGGCCTAAATGGCTCCAAACTTCCTGTAATAATAGAATAAACAACATAGTTTTTCAAATGAGTCAATTGACGAGTCATTTATCATGATCTACTCTTTGTTTCTTAATTAAGCTCTAGCAGTCTCCTCAGGATAATTACTCACATTTCCCCTTAGCTTTAAATTTTTGCTCTCGATTTTGTCTTATCATTCATCACCCGTCTTCGGCATAACAAAACTTTCCTCAAGTGGTTAATATCTCAAATTCAATGTTCAATCTCTTCATCACTTTCAGCAAAAGGAAACAAGTTTTCATGAAATGAAACATCATGAGAATTAAAAAAACACCATTTTTGAGATCATAAAGCCTACAACCTTTCTTCCTATATAGGTATCCTACAAAGACATATCGCCTACTTCTGGGCTCCAATTGATCCTTTAATCTTGGATTATTATATGAATAACACTCACAACCAAACACTTGAACATGTTCTTAGGATAACCTCACACCAAACAAAATCTTATGTGGTGATTGTTTGTTCAATTTAACAGTCAACATTCTATTTATTAAATAAGCTACAATCAAAACATATTTGCCCCAAAAATGAATAGTTAAAGTAGCTTGAAATCACAACGCCTTAACTATCTCTAAAATATTCATATGTTTATGTTTTACTCTCTCATTTTGCTATGGTGTATCTGTATAGCTAGTTTCATGAATAATACCCTTCTCTTTATAGAATCCTCACATTCTCCAAATCAAACTCTAACCCATTATCACTCCACTTGCACTTAATAATCTTCATAAATTGAGTTTCAACTAATTTGTAAAAATCTATTAGGTATTGACTAGCCTCATTTCTTTTAATAAATAAGTCCAAAGTGCACAACTATGATCATCCACAATAAAATAGTATGCTCTGCAAGATGATGCCTTATGATGAGTTCCCTATAAATCACAATGGATAAGATCAAAGGAAATTGAAACATTATTAGCACTTAATGAGAAATGAGAATGAGTTTGTTTAGCTCAAAAACAAACATGAAAAATATTCTTACTCTTAAAATATATCTTACTAATATTAAGAATAAAATGTAAGTGTTGACTTAACTGATGTCTAAGACGATGACGTCAAATTGTGAAGGAGTTTCCTATCTTCATCATCAAGTGCAACCTTATAGACTTGAAGTAATAAACCCCCTAATGCTCACTCACTCTAATCAACATCCTTGAGGAATGGTCTTGTATCATACAAAACTCATTAGTGAACAAAGTTTGACAATTTAACTTAATAATCAACTAACTTATGAAAATCAAATTGCAAGTCGAACTAGGTACATTAAAAATCGAATGTTTTTTAGTTTCTTATTCTTGTTTCTTTTTTTTCCTGAGTTAATCAAAAACAAAGAGAAGAAAAGAAATGAAAAAATCAGTCAATTTTGTGAAGAGAAAGCCATAGTAAGCCCCATTTAAAGCATAGGGGTTAGATTGCAATATCTTTTACAAGAAAGAGTTTTTATTACTTTTCTCACTAGGATAAGATACTTGATATATTAAATATATTTTATTTATTATTTTTCTTATTATTTTTAATATTTAATTCATTCTTGTTGAGTTCCTATTCTTCATTTTTATTTCATCTAATTAAGTTCTATCCAACTTAATTTTTTATTCTTCAGCTTTTTGCATTTTCTTAATCTCTATTGGTATCATCTTTGTATGTTTTTGTCCAATTTGCTTCTTTAGAAGTTATTAACAAAGGAGAATGTTAAAACTAGCCTTCTTGATATATTAATGAGTTTTATAAAACTTTCAATTAAGAGTTTATGTTGTGAGTAGAGTGATTTTTGAGAAAAATACAGGAGAGAAAGTTTTTGTTACTAAAGTTTTCTTGCAGGTTCATTATAACACAAAACATAAATAAAATATCATCCTAAGATAAGGAAGTAAGTGAGGGGGAAAAAGAAGGGATGGACTAGGATTTTAGGCTGAAAGTAATAAAAGGTAATATAAGCAACCCATTAGACACTTTGGAGAAGTTAGGGATAGGTTGGAGAAATATAAAGTTGACATATTTGGTATACAATATAACTCACCTATTCTTATTAAGATTGATATGTTTGAGATTTATAATAAGATTGATAATGTTGCGAACTACTTGAAAGAGTTAAACCTAAGGGATAATAGAGGAGAGAGAGATGAAGGAGGAGGTAGAACAGGGAGATAAAGAGGTGATCGATTTGACTTAGGCTATATTAGGGGATATGAAAAGGTAGATAACAAGTAGGTAGTATTAATATAATGATACTATCTTTCCTAGAAAAGATAGAATCTTAGGATAGACTCTTATACTTATTTTAAGCGAAAAAAAACATACAGAGTTATTGTTTGATTGATACAACTTTTTTAAAGAGAAAAGGATCAATTGATATCCATATAGTTTAGTAATTATGTCATAGATTAGTGGAAGTAACAAATCTTCACTCTGAGAGTTACTTATCAAGATATGAGAGGAGATGAAAATCGTGCTAAAGAAAACATTTTATGTCAAATTACTATTTTGATGTTTTAAATGTTGCAGGTGTTAACTCAGAATTTCAAGAGGATGGAAGAGTAAAATATGAAGATGGAGGTTGCCATGATTAATGTGAAGGAAGACTGAGAGGTAAAAATGGTTCATTTTATTTGTGGACTAAACTATGAAATTATAATATTATCGATCTACACTATTGCCCAAAGTTAGAGGATGCAGTTCATATAACCATAAAGGTAAAAAGAAAACTCAAAAAGTTAATTTATTAACTATTTTCGTTTTATTAATGAGAGTTCTCCATCATAGAATAAGCCACGGAGTAAAAAGGAAGACAAATCTCCAAAGTTAAAATATTAAGTACCAAATTGAATGTCCACATACTAAGTGAAAAGAAAGGTAAGATTGATTCCTCTTAAATATCTAGGAATCAAGATGTCAAGTTTTTCAAAGGTTTAAGGTGAGGGAACAAAACTAAACAATATCCTATCAAGAGAGTAATGATATTAATGGAGGATAGAGAGTATGCATTTGAGAGTGAGGAGGAGACAAATGAAAATATGCCTGACTTAGAGTATGCTAATAACTTTGGTTACTTTGGGCATTTATTTTTTTTCATTATCATTTTGTTATTTTTCATTTTATTTACTTTTTCTCATAGCTTATTTCTTCACTCGGAGTATTCTTTTTGATTTTTGAATTGTAGGTGATTCCTTCTATATCTGAGACATTTTCAAAGTGCAAAAAACTTGTTATTTGATCCAAAAATTAAAAAGACCGCTAAGGCGCTCCAAAAATCTACGAAACAGCAAAGAGCACAAGCTGTGCAGAGTAACCAGCGAATAGAAACCGAACCTATTGATACTACAAGTGAGAAAATAATGGCAAAATAAAGGCAGAATGGTGGGAAAAATCAGAGAACCATACAAGACCATGCCATACTGAAATTTGAGGATTACCAATCGAGCATCGCGACAGCTCTAGTTACAGCTAATAACTTTGAACTGAAGACCGGACTTGTGCAGATGGTCCAACAATCCCAGTTTGGAGACAACCCTTCAGAAAATCCCCACTTTCATTTGGAGAAGTTCATTCAGATATGTAGCATGCTGAAGAAGAACGGGGTATCTGATGATGGAATTCACCTCAGATTATTCCCTTTTTCCTTGAGGGATCGTGCAAGTGAATGGCTCTACTCTCTACCTTCAAGGTCTATAACTACGTAGCAAGAGTTATCCCAAGCTTTCCTATCGTAGAACTTTCCCTCAGGAAAGACCACACAACTGAGGGGTGAAGTGCATTCCTTCCTATCGAGAGAAGATGAATCTATGTATGAAGCTTGGGAGAGATTCAAGGAGCTATAAAGGAAATGCCCCCTCCACGGGATTCAGAAATGGATGCTTGTGCAGATTTTCTACAACGGGCTTGCTCCGGTTATGAAAAGTGCTATAGATGCAGCTACAGGTGGAAACTTCATGGCAAAAACCGAAGATGAAGCTCATTCACTCCTGGAAAGGATTGCTCAGAATAATTACCAATGGAGTGGGAGAAGGGGGCATTTAAAGAAAGAGACTAAAAAGATTGCAGGAATGTTTGAGGTTGATGCGTTATCCATGATGAACGCTAAATTTGAAGCCCTGACAAAGAGAATGGATAAGATAGATAAGGTTAATGTGATGGCAGCAAGTAGTGCACAGCCTGTGCATGAACTGCAGCAATTTGCACAGCCTATGTATGATTTTCAGGCTTATGGACAAGACATTGTGGTTGAGCAAGCTAATTTAGTGGGTAACTATGGAGCTAAACCACAAGGAGGAGCCTTCTCTAACACATACAATCATGAGTGGAGAAACCATCCAATTTATCTTGGTCCCAACAACCTAGATAGCCACAAAATTTCTCAAACCAGCCCTATTACTCTTCCTACCCTCAAAACCAACCTCACTTTCCAGCCCAGCAACAAAACTTCAATAGGGTCCTCCAGGATTCCAAAATGCGAAACTTCAAGCCCCTCCACAACCCCCACAAGCTCAAGAGTGGAAATCATCTTTGGAGTCCATGGTGGAACTAATCCAGCAGCTTAGTTCTAAGGTAGATCAACTTTCCATACACAAGAAGATGTTGGCGACTCAGATTGCTCAACAGGCTAGTACATCAAGAGGGGATAAGGATAAATTGCCAGCATGACCAGAAAATCCTAAGGAGACTGCTGATATAGTGATTTTGAGAAGTGGAAAGGTCTTAGAACTAATGGTGGAAAGCAAGGATCAAGCAGCAAGTCAGGAAAGATCTGATTCTGTCCCAGCTGCACAACCTGTCTAGAACAAATCAGAAAATGCTGAAACTGAAAAATACACTCCACCTCCTCCATACAAGCCACCCATCCCCTTCCCTATTTACTTGCGGGGCCTCGGATAAGTTTTGGCGCCATTTCCGGGGAATTACTGAACAATTACTAGGCTAAAATCATTCAATTACTTGGTTTGATCACTTAAATGTTGATTATTGAGAAATTAATTAATTAACAAATTGCTAAAACTAATCCTAAAACAAACAGAATAACTGCGCAATTTATGACTGTAAGGAATAAATTAGATATGTAAAAGGCAGGTTTCAAATTTGGTTTTGTAATCGACTTCTAATTATTCTTTTCTAGTTTATTCAATAATCTTGATCCCTAGACTTTGAAGGAAACTAGATCTAAATTATATGTGATTCTCTATCGAGATGTCAAAGAAGTATCGTAGTTAAAATCAATCCTGAATATCGTGACTCATGAAATTAACTAAAACCCATTAAGATTTTATCTAGTTGATAATTCCTCTCACAGATTTTTGCCTATGTCTAGATTTAAACCTACAAGTTTTTAATTTTGGTTTTCCAATACCGATTTTCACCTTTCAGTTCGTCAACTGATAATTTCGACACAAATTATGTGAGGCCTAACACATAAAAAGCACAATAATACTCAAAACAAGAATCAATAGTCACGAATCAATTTTATTGAATAAAATCCATAATCAAATCATGTAAAAATTTGAAAACTACATCCCATCTTTGAAACCTAACAAGAAATCTACTCAATCATGTTCATGTTCAACAAAATAAATATCAAATCAAGGATAATAAAAATTAGAGGAGAAAGGAACGAAGAACTAAGGTGAGTCTTGGACATAAAACTTTAAAAACCCAGGTCTAAATTAGTCTCAGCTGCGGCGGCGTCTTTATACGTCCCCTACGTGCATGCGTCAAGGTCCTTGGCTTATGCGTGCCTCCTCCTCTATTGCGCCTAGTTCCCCCGCGTGTGTCAAACCTAGTCGCGCGTTTAGACTCCTAGCGTGCAACGTCTTCCAGCATCCCTGGTCTCCTCGTGTCAAGCTTTTTTTTTAGCTGCGATGTCGTCTCCTCCCCAAATTAAAAACCTGAAACATTAAAAAGAATTTCTCCTCCCCACGTCACTTAATCCACCCCTTTTTTTGACTCTCATGTGCTGCCGTTTTAGAGTATTTCCAGTTCTTGTTTGTTGTGTCGTTTTTAATTCCATCTCCTGCAATTTTGTTCTTTTTTAGCTTGCTTCCATTTTTAATTTCACTTAAGCCATGCAAAATCATGAACGTGCCATGAGCAAATTCTTGGGTCTAATTTGAAGCCAAACTCACGCTTTCTACGAAGAAACAAGAAAAATAAAATAAATAACAAACTCAATGAAAATAAATAAATTAACCTAAAAATGTTACTAAAATGAATGAATGGATATTAAAAATGAATGTAAATATGACCTAAATAACTATATGAATTGGACTAAACAATATTGATCACTACAAGGGTATTAAGTGTATATATATGTGTGTGTGTGTATCTATAATATTACACGCACACACCCACACATATACACATATGTATATAATCTTATATAGATTATATGAATAAACAATAAGACAATCTCTTATATAAAAGGTGCTCCATCAAAGATTAGGTTTGTAGTATGATCATAGATAGACAAAGTTACACAAATGTAGTTTGTATAGAGTTAATAGAGAGGTTAAGATAGTTAATTATAAAATACCTTAAATCATATAATATACAATGGTTAAATGTGAGTGAGTAGGTTAAAGTAACAAAGTAAGTTTTAGGTTATTTCTTAATCGCAAGGTAGAAGGATAAAATGTAATATGATGTGATCTTAATGTAAGTAGTCATATTCTTTTAGAGATTCCTTGACAATTTGATAGGAGAGCCACGCATAAGGGTACACGAATTACTATTCCTTTACCATGAATGATGAAGTTATCGCTTCTGATCCATTTTCACTAAAGCAAGTCTATGACGATATTGATTTAAAGACAAATCGTTTTAAAAAAAAGGAGAAATAATAAGAATTAAACATTTACTCAAGCTGCACAAGTTTTTAAACCAAGGGTATACGAAGAAGGGCATGGACAAGATGCAAATAGTGCAAATCAAGAGACAAAACTTGTTAGCCAATTGATAGTATTAGAAAACATTATAGAATTAAATAATACAATATCTATAGGTAGCTTGTTGGATTAGTGTTATAGATATGATATATCGTATTGGTAGTATTTATGTCTAGAAAAGTTTTAAAAGAAAAACAATGCTGAACTTAAAATGAGACTGGCATCACATTTGTGTTTTTCACTTATAAAATCACAGAAGCTAGTTAATGGTAATTACAAGGTCAAACATGCATTAAACTTGTATATTTAGGTCTTACATTTTATTTAAAATTCTAGAACTCTGCTTAAAATTTGGCTTTTCAAAATTATTTAGTTATTTTCTAACTAGATATAATAAGAATGTAGTTTCCTTTTAGAACTCTTACTTTTAGGGTTTATAAGCCTATTAAAAGACTATATTGTGGATCTAAAGAAAAAAACATTAATTTCTTATTGATCAACTAAGAACATTTGAACATATTTTCTTTAGACCTTTATAAAAGCTTTTATTTTAGGTATTATAAAACTTGTAATCTTATTTAACTTGATAGTTGCAATCAAACCCTAAAATCTTATCACTCTCACTCCTTTCTTTTAAGTGAGTATGATGATTCATAACCTTCTTTTATATTTTCATGTTAGAAATATTGAATCAACTTATTTTAGTAGAACAATTCTCGATCTTGTTCATTTGATATTGAATTTCTCTAATCCTATTAGTAAAAATTATATTAATAAGTGTGTTTAGATAGATCATATACGAAAACAACTGGAGCTAATTAACAAAAGGCTCATTAAAACATTATGTTGATTCTAGAGGTAATAATATAACACATGACAAACGCATAAGACATTGAGCTGAAAAAGTGGAATACTACCTTAAATATTAGAAAAATGATTTAATGTTGTGACAAAAGAGTGAGACATAATTTAATACCATATTTATTTAATACCATATTTTTTATTATTTTAGTAGAGTTAGTGACCTAAGTAGTGTAACTCTCCATTAATTAGGTAGAGATGGTGAAAAAAGTGTCAACTATCCATTAGCTTATTAAGGCCCTATTTGGTAATTAGCGAATTGCGTTAGCTGTTAGCTATTAGCTGATAGCAAATTAATATAGTTGATTTGACTAACGGATATCATCAACTATTTATTTAAAGATTTTTGGTAAAATTAACTATTTAGTATTAACTGTTTATGCGTAAAATGACTTATGAGGATATAACTTTTAAAAAAGAATCGTTTCCAAAACCATGCATAATTGACATCAATTCATAATTATTTTCCAAAACCATGCATAATTGACGAAATGTATTTTAATTCATCTTAAATATATTAAAACGCTATTTTTTATGACCATTTAATCATTCATTCATCCATAGTTCTCCTGTTAGATAGGAAGTCATATACGGTTCCTTACATATGCTTATACTCTTTGTCCATTATTTGGTATGTAGATTTAATTAATTATGTTAATATTTTATGCAAAAGTTAACTTTAATGTATATTGATAACTTAGAACTAATAGCTTCTGAATTTTATGTGAAAACATTAGTTTGTTGTTTGAAAATAATATGGGAATTCATTCCATAGTATAACTGTGTTGGGATACGCAAAAAAAAAAAGATTTACACAAGGAATGTAACATCAACTTGTTTGCTTAAATATTGCTAATTGACAACAATTTATTAAATTTTTAAGATTAGTAAATGAATTTAATGAATGTCATTTGATTTTTCTTAGATACCTTTAAAACAAGCAATTGAAATCTTTCTAAAAGTTCTTTTTTTTCATTTTGAATGTATTCCTACAAAAAAATTACACTATTGAACTAGAATTGTAAATTGTTGGTTCAATCCCAATTTTATGCTTACGTTCAAATTTACTTTAGTCAATAAGTCAAAATTAAATAAATGAAAACCTATTTGCCTATGTTTAAAAGAAAATAATTATTTAAATTAATTTTAGAAACTAAACTGAAAAATGTTGTCGTTAAGAAGCATAAAACTTATTTTTAATTATATGAAAATGTAATCCCTTAATAAAAATAGTCCTCTCTTATAAAAAAACTAAAAAACTATTCTGAATAATTTTATCTATTAAAATTAACATTAAAATGATTTTTTAAGCAAAATAACTATTTATTGAAACATTTTTATGTTTAAAAATATTTAAATATAAAAATATATTTTTAATTTAATGATTTAGTTCTTCTTAACTACAAAATTTAATCCAAGTATTAATAAGTACAATAAATGCAACTCGAAACTTTCCTGCTCAACCCAATCTTTGAATCTAGGATTATTGAAAATTTTGGTTAATATAAAATAGGTAACGATTTTTGTAATGTACAACACCAAATCCAATGATACATGTTTTATTTAATTAAAAAAGGAATAATTCTTAAAAATAATGATATCAATATGAACAATAGTCTTTTCATCTCTTAGTGATAATTATTTGGGCACAATCGTCTTTTTGTCTCTTAATTTCTCAATTGGAGCACAACTCTCCTCAAAGGAGCATTTTCAAATACAAAGGATTTAGTTCAATCTATCATCCCAGTTAGCTAATTACCAAATATGATTATCAGCGGTTTGAAATGATCCAACAACCAAATACCTTTCAATTTGCCAAAAGCTAATTGATCAGCCATTTACCAAATAAGACCTAAGTTAGTGGTGAAACTGAATAATTTATATTACTTGGTCTCTAAATTTTTCTAAGCTTATTAAACAAAGATGTCATATATCTTTCATCATAAAAGTATTACATTTAGTCATTTGTTTAGAAAAAACTTGAGAATTTTGTGAACATTTTTTTATTGAGTTTCATGTAAGAAAGTCTTGAGTAGTTATTTATAAAGATCTTCATGTTAGAAGTTTTACGATTTTTATATTATTTATTATAAGAATAATTTAATAAATTTTAATTTTTGTCACATATTAATAAATTTTAATTTTTGTCACATATTTTTTAAAAAACTTTTAAAGTTATATAAATACTTATTTGTTAAAAGTGAATGAAATATTTAGTTACGAGTATAAATAAGGCATTTGGAAACTAAAAGAATTATTAATTGGTGATAATAAAAGAAGATTTGGTTGAATTTTGATGAAATTAACATTGGCTATAACACCAAGAATTAGACAATTTACTTAATTATCTTATATCTTGAAAAAACCTCTGGCAATTAACTACTAGGCAGACCTAATTAAGGAAAAATAGAAAGCATAAATAGAAGACATTCTTTTTTTTCTCTCTCTCTCTCTATTTTTTCTCTCATACTTCTTGTTTAAATATTTTATAGAACAAGGACGTATTATTGTGATGTGTTATATATGAAACAAAAGCTACCTAAAACTGCCCTCACTTGGGATACGTGCCAAAATTAGAATAGAGATAAGGCTTCAGATATTCCCATGCATCATCTTGCCTTCATCTCAACGGTCACGTTTTCGAACTAACGGTGAGAAACCTTCCTGGCGGGAAGCGAATAAAATAATGAACAAATTATCTGTTTGTATTATTCTATTGACATCTTATCTATCTAATAAATGAGAACCATAAAAATTAAATAGATAAATACTCATAAAATATGATAAGAATAAAGTAACAGCAACAAGCTATATAAACCGAAAATAATATAATCAGATCCTTTTAATACCTTAGTCAATTCTAAGAGCATCTCTAACTCATTACACTTAATTGGGTGTAATAGACTTGCCATATCAACATTCCATTATACCATATCTTATTACACCATTTTCTACAATGCATTACACTCTAAAAATTATAATATTATGAACCCACATTTATATCATATTTCTATTTTAATAACTTACAATACATGTACCACATAAATAAATTTATTTTTTTAGAAAATATTTTCTTTATATTTTGAAATGTTTTATTAACACTTAGGAATAAATAGTCATGGTCACGTATTTTTGCGTTCCTTTGTAGGTGATGTTGAAAATCTTGGAGGGGACCTTGAGTTATAGGGATGGTAGGACATTCATCATCATCATGCCAGTTTTCTATTGTATTTCCTTCATCTTCGACAATCATATTATGTAATATGATACATGTGTACATTATATCTTTGAGTTTTGATTTGCGTCAAATCCGAGCTGGGCCACGTATAATAGCCCAATGAGATTGAAGTACTCCAAATGCTCACTCGAAGTCCTTTTTTGCAGGCTCCTGCATTTGCTTAAACTTTATTCTCTTAGGATCCTATGGAGATGTGAAACTCTTCACCAATGTTGCCCACTCAGGATATATACCATTTGCTTGTATATTGTGTGCCATTAATTGTAAATTGAATATCAAGAGCATACCCTTACAATACATCATTAAATAGTGGAGATTAGTTGAGCACGTCGATTTCATTATTAGATCTTGCTAGTCCAAAAAATGCAAGCCATATCCACAAATCCGATGATGCAATTGCTTCTAACATTATTTTAGGAACTCCTTGATCACCTCGAGTAAACTGACCTTTCTTGCTGGAACCCCTCCTCGGGTGGGTCCTACGGGCCCGACATCCTGCGTGACATCCGGACCTGAGGCTCACGGGGGAGGGATTCCCCACCAGGGCATACTTAGACGAACAGGATCACTTAAAACGAACAAATTTATTTAATTTACCTCCGTACATAAATTGAGATAAATCATTAAAAATAAATAAATAAGGGTTGATCCCGGGAAAGAAGCATGGTGGGATCGTAAGATGAGCATCTACCTTTATATAAGACAATTAGGAGCAAAAAC
>JANQBM010000220.1:30171173-30201565 GCA_025594535.1 Erythroxylum domingense
ATGATAAGGTTATTACTCCATTTAATGATGATAAAGCATGTTAAAAAACATCTTAAATGTAGCAAACTAATGTTAAAAAGTGCAACTGCACATTTACGCATTAAAACTGAAATTCCATCTCCATTTATCTTTAATAACTTTGTTTTAATTTAACTAATCTAATTAATCAAATTAAACCAAAGCCTAGCCCATTTCTAAATTTTCATTTGGGCTTCTAATTAACCATTAATTAGTACAAGCCCAACATTCAATCATAGGCTTTAAAACCTCCATTTATGTTTCCTACTTAGCTATATAACCTTCCTTGAAGCCAAATGGGGAATCTTATTGGACTTAGATAACTCAAGCTCCAATAAGCCCATAATTATTTTAATCTCATTAGAATTAATTCGAGCTTATTAACTAAATGTCATTCCACTAAAGACAATTAGTTGAACTCTTGAATTACTAAATATAATGAGAACACATGTTTTAATATGTCCAATTGCAAACTCTAATACGAACCATATAATAGTCATCCGCATAATAAAGGGTAAAATTACTGTTTTGCCCTTATGTTGGTTTTTCCTTCTAGATCTCCTGTTTTACTCTATATGGTGATTAACACACAAGATCTCATCTTAGTGTCAAAACTTAATGGGTAGCTTGTCCATCAAACTACTGGTGCCAGTTTAATCACCAATCTCCATAAAACATCTAGAAGTGATGATATCATTATAAACTCTTTATTTGAGTGAATGTTCCTTGATATACGTTTCAATTAATAATTCCAACATGTAGACACTAGATTAATACTTTGTAAAAATCCATTCCAATCATATCCAGAATTATAATGAAGCACATATGAGTTCACCACTCATCAAGATTATGGTCCATAATAAACGTATGCTTAAGTTGTATATTTTAAGATTAAAGTAACGGTCCACTTTATTCTTTATAAACATACTTGATTCCAGATTCATTTAATAGTGCCATTATTCATAGTCAACTAGTATTATGATATGAAACTCTTCATTCCATTAAACTAAACTCTTTTACTTACACGGAGATAAATCGCAACACCACAGTCTAAACCCTAATCAAGCAACTAACTTGATTATTCAATTGTGAATCCATTATTTTATATTCTTATAATATACAAGTTTCCCATACATCTCTATGTATATGTATATTACTTACAAAAGAATCTCGGTACCTTATGACTAGATATATAATGCTCATAAAAACCAAACTCTTTTGTTTTATTAATAATAAATATTTTCATTACAAAAGTAACTTGAAGAAAATTAAGTTATAAGTAAATACACTTGCTTTCTAGGGCACTATATTTACATAACTCCAACAATCCAATTATGAAAGTAATTATTTTAAACCTTTGCTTGATTTTGATTATTGAATTGATAACTAATTTAATTTAATAATTTTGACTCTTGAAAAATTAAATTAAATTCTAAAAAATTTTAATAAAAAAAAATTTTCAAAAATTGGAAAACACTTTTTCAATTTTATTACGAGTATGTCAGATAGTCAACAAGAGCATCTATAGGGGTGTATACACTGCACATGCTAGTCAAGTCTGCTATGGATGTGCCCTTAAGACAATGGGCGCATGACTTACAAGCACACATTGTCCTCTTCAAAAGCATTTACCACGTTTCTGTGAACCGCTGCTCCTCATTTTCAAACCAACGTTCCCACGTTTCTTCAACTGCTTCCCCACATTTCTTCTACAATTGCCTCCCACATTGGGTCATTCATTCCTCAACCATCGCACTACCTTTGTTATTGCTCCTCAGGCTGCCTACTTGCAGCCACTGGTCTCCCCTCTAGTGGACCCCACCATGCTATAATGGACTGCCCAAGTGATGCCATCCATGGCGTCGCCTGTGGCATCGTGAGTGACAATTAGGTCACCAATCAATGACGCCCTCGTTGTCTAATGTTATAGATGGCTGATTATTGCCCATTTGATTCGTGAAACATAAGTAGCAAAATGCAACAGACATAAGCAAAAACAGGAACCAAAAGAAAAACCAAAGCAAGAATTTTTAGATAACCACATTCAAAAATAAGTTCTAGAAAAGAAATATAAATTTGGAAGCCTAATTTATCAATTCTAGAACACAATTACATAGACAATAAATGCGCATAGTGGAAAAATAATTTCCAGAAGCAACAAAAAAGGCAGAAGATGAGTTATATATCCCTTATTGGGCATTTGTTTTTCAAAAATCAAAACGTAAGGAGCAGTATAGAACCAATTTCCATAAGCAGTCAAAACATTAGTTAAGGAAATAGGTAAAATAGTGGCACAATATGCAATATAATCGCAATCATACATAAAAGCAAAAACTTGAATAGTCTAGGAAACAATTTCTATAAACAGTCAAAAATAGTCCGGAAATAGATAAAAACAGTATCGTAAAATCTTAATTTTGTTATCTAAATCAATAACAATCAAGCACTAATCCAAGTTAAACAATTAACCTAACTCTAATACCACTGTTGAAATCCAACTGTGATCGAATCATGGTTGTAGTGGAAAAGTTTTTTTATAGATTTCGAGTGGATCTCGATAATTGATTAACTTGAATAAAACTCCACACGAATCATAAGAAATTAAATGTCCAGCCTATGATGGTATCCACAAAGCAATTTCTTAAATCCTTTTAAGAGGAAGAAACAAAAGTGATAGCTTCTAAACATTCATCCTATTAATAGAAAAATCATTAAGATTATTATTATTAAAACTAAATTCTTTAATTATAATTAAAACTAAAATCAAATTATAATTAATTTAATTTTAATAAAATCAAATATCTCATATTTGATCTATAAAGTTTCTCAAACTTTATAATTAGTTCAACTTAATTAAATTGATTTTCTTTCACAAATTGCTCTTTAATGTGTGACCCATTAGGCTCCTAATATATTAGCAATGATTATAAATTCTAATTCTAATTCTAATTCTAATTCACAATTAGAATCAAATAAATTAAAACTCCTTTTAATTTATCTTTAATTCTCTAATTAAATAATTTATAATCACAGATCAAGATTGACATCTAGCAACATGTAATGACCACCCAACTATTAGGAATATCAAAGTGGTTTGACTTAACCTGTGCATGTATGGTTATGATGTATAATTTAATCCTTTTGTCATTAAATATTCCAATTGGAAAGAGTATGAATATAATGTCTACTCTTTGGATCCAGTTATGTTCATTCTTGCTAATTAATAATTGATTTATAATTGAAATTTGAAAATGTCTTTTCAAATTTCAATTCACTATCATAAATCACTACTAATCAAGAACAATAGAATATTCTCTCTAATTACTTTAGAGTGATGAATCCTTTATTAACTTATTTAACTATCTCTGTATGGTTCATACTATATCCAATTACTACCGACTGAATTACCCTAGGACGATTTATAAGTAGCATCAAAACATAGTAATTCCCATATGAGATACCTTAGTAATCTCAAGTCTAAGGATTAATTATACAACCACAATTATGAGGAAATCCATAGACACATAAGTAATATTTCATTCGAGATTCTCATAGTTGAGTCAGTTCAGTGACTTATTCTTTAATAATCACCCACACATTAGTTTAAATGTCTCCATACTTCAATATATGAGATCAATTACTTTCTTTATAAAGAAGGAACATAATGTGTGCTAGTTTTACCATTTTAACAATTTCCCGTCTTGATGAAACTACAACTAGGAACATTTGGGAACAATATGTAAATGTAAATTGAATACCACAATTATGATATCATCATAATTTCAATTACATAGTACTTATTTCAAGGATTTTACCTTCAGTATTGAAACATCAAATGTAATAAATTATTACATAAAGATAAAGAAAGACATTTTCCTTAATTAAAAATAATGTCATACATTAATTTGCTTCCAATTGATTGGCTGCAAGGACATAAACTAAAAATGACATTAAAGGGTAGGATTACCATGCGTAAGCATATACCATTGGAGGTTATGTGTAAAGCTCTCCCAATAGTGAAGAAAATTATTTCTTAGATATGATGGCCTTTTTATGTTCTCCTTATTTCAACTTAATCTTTCTTATTCGTCAATAAATAATCATCCTTGGTGCTGGATAATTCACTCTTGTGTAACCAAGATTGTCCAATGTGTTAAGATATTATTAAGATATCTTTGGTTATTTGTGTCATTTCTTTATGATGGATATTCTACTTATGTGGATTGAAGACAGGGTTTACTTAGGATAAAATCTTAGTCAAGAGAGGATGTAATTGGAATAAAATCACCATATATTAATTAAGATAAGATATAGATTTTTGGTAATTTTTGGACTCTTCTTGATAGCTTATTTTAGTAATCGTATCTATCTAAGGTAGTTGGATATTTTTGGTGATTATCATCCAAATTAGGTAGTTGCATTTTTTATCTGTTGTGTGATTTTTCTAGGCTATTTGGTTGTTGTTTTTGGTAGACAAATGTTCAACACTTTTTGAGTGGTTGCAACTTTTTTGTTTATGAAGTTTTGGTGATAAAATGTTTGTTCTTTTGTTTAGTTTTCGTGGCTACTATGCATATGATGCTATATTGACAATATCGAAGATTCACAACAGATTTCTTGGTGGAAAACTTACTATACTTTCATTGATGGAGCTACATATTTAGGGGAGTTTTTTTTTATCTTAATGTTGTCCTTGTTTATGTCTTTATTGTTTCAGTCACTTGAGTTGTTCACTTATCATCTTTATTATTAAACATTGTTATGAAAATCCTCTATTGAGGTTAGCAAGAGATGATAGTGTTATTAGGAGTGAAACAATTTCATAGGGTGTGAGAACGAGTGGATAGTGTTAAAGGTTTAGTACTGTCAACTCAGTAAAGTTGTATATAAAACTATTGTTCTTTGATGATTAAGCTAGGTGAGGGTCCTGCAGATGGAGGTAAAGTGTACCAAACTGTGTTACTAAATCTCAGGTGTTGACTTGATTGTTTTGTGTTTAATTTTTTATTTTATTTTTGTTTATGCTGGAAAGTTAACAGCTGTTGACACGGTTACTTTATATTAAATAACTGACATATATAGTTCAATGCAGCTGTGATAGAACCAGATTTTTTTAAAACAACATCCTTTTGGATTTTCAATTGGTATTAGTATAAGGTTCATTGAATCAAAACTTGGTACGTCAAGATGGTGCAGATTTATGTTTTGGAATTATGATTACTAGAGAAGAGGCATCAATCACCAGGCCACCGTTGCTAGATGATTCGAATTATCCTGCATGAAAATCACGGATGAGAGTATTCATTCAGGCATAAGGAAAAAAATTATGGAACTCAGTTTTAAATGGCTGGACACATCCAATGACGACTAATGAAAAGGGAGAAGTAATACTTAAAGATCTATCTGAATGGAAAAGGGCTAAAGAAGAGGGAATCTTTAGTGCAGTTGATGAAGGTCACTTTGTTATGATATTAGACTGTGAATCAGAAAAAGAAGCATGGGACACTTTGCAAACAATACATAAGGGATCAAAATCTGTGATGACTTCGAAACTTCAAATGTTGGCTGCTAGATTTAAAGAGTCGAAGATGGATGAAAGTGAAACTATTAGAGACTTATATGAGAGACTGTGTGATATTCCAAACTAAGCACATCAACTTAGGAAAAAATATTCAAATTTGAAACTTGTCAAGAAGACATTGAGATCATTATCTCCAAGATTCATATAGAAAATTACAGCCATCGAAGAAGCCCATGATATCAATAAGTTATTTTTGGATAAGGTAATTAGAATTCTTACTAACTTTAGGATAAATTTGTTAAGAGATACGCGAGAGAAGAACAAAGGATTGGTGCTACAAGCTGAAGTCAAAAAAGCTGCGAATGACTTAGAAGATGAATTCGATGAGAATGAGGATATGGTGTTATTAGCAAGAAATTTTAGCAAGTGGTTAAAGAAGTAGAAGAAAGATATACTCGAGTTTAAACAGAACGGAGGGAGCTCATCAAATAATAATTTCAAACAACAAACTAAAACTAAAAAGGTTGAAAGAAAGGTGAAGAAAATTTAATGTTATAAATGTCAAGGCTTAAGACATGTGTAAGCAGAATGTGCTAACACTTTGAATAAGAGAAAAGAGAAGTATTATATGATTACTTAGAGTGATGAATCTGAAAGTAAATATGGTAGTGAAGAAAAATTTGTGAATAATCATGCTTCGTTAATTGCTTTATACAGTAGAAGTCTGGTTACTTACTTAACAGTAACGAGAGAAGAAACTGGCAGGGAAAATGAAGTTAAATCAATTTAAAATTCTAGAAAAAATTTAGATGAATCAGTCCATAGTTCTAGTTTAGATTATGACAGTGATGAAAGTGATTTAGAGTATACAAAGGAGGATATTTGCAAAGCTTATAAGTTAATCTATGCAAAATGGGTGGAAACGTGAAAGAAAAATGAGAAATTAAACATGGAAACTTCTACCATGATGAGTACCATTCAAGATCTTAAGAGGAAGTTGTTATCTACAATAGGTGAGCTTGATGAAACAAAGTTGAAGCTAGTCAATACCAAAAAAGGTATAAGGATGTTAAATGGAGGCACTGAAAAGATAAAACAATAGCTGGAAATTAGTAAAGTTAAAGGAGTCGTACAACGTATTGGTTATAAAGGTGAATTTTATAAGTTGAATGATGAGAAAAATAGTGCAACGAAATGAATCAAATGATAAAATTCAAAGACGAATAGAAGATTTATACCTACATGTCACTTTTGTTGAATAAACAGGTACATAAGGCCAAAGTTTTACAAGTTGTTACTAATGATATTTCAAAGGGCTTAAATCCAAAAATCTAAACACTCTCTGTTGAATCTCCGGCAACAGCCCATGTTACCAAAACATACTTAGGTTAGAAAGGGTCAATTACAAGCACTTGTAGCTCTTAAATCCATATAGGTTGCTTCATATAATGATTAGTATTTTGATAGTGGGTGCTCACGTCATATGACAGATGATAGAAGTTATTTGATGGATTATCAAAGTTACATAGATAGCCACATTACCTTTGGTGATGGAAAAAAGGCTTCGGTTATTGGAAGAGGACCCTATACATGGATGGATTGCCACACCTCAAGAATGTGCTTCATGTTGATAGATTAAAAGCCAATTTGGTAAGTATAAGTCAACTTTGTGATGATGGATTATTGGTTAAATTCATGAGTAATGAATGTAGGGTATTAACCAAACAAGGAGAACATTTGACGAGTGGTAGAAGATCGAAAGATAATTTTTATATATTGCAGGTCATTACTTCTTCCAAATTAGCCTCATATAATGACAATATAAATCTTTGGCATTATAAGCTTGGCCACGCCAACTATGATATAATTAACAAGTTGTGAAAATTTAAAGCAGTAAATGGCTTGCTCATAATGAACAATGACAACAAGACATTGTGCAAGGCTTATCAACTAGGTAAACAAACTAGAGTGCCACATAAAAAGGATAGACATGTTACTTGCTCATGTATATTGGAATTAATTCATATGGATTTGGTTAGTCCAACACAACATGCTAGTATTGGAGGAATGAGATATTTTTTGACTTGTGTTGATGTTTACTCTAGATACACTTAGGTAAAATTCTTAAAAGAAAACTTAGATGCATTTAAGGCTTTTATAAGCTTATGTATGCAGGTCACAAATCTGAAAAATATCACAGTGATGAGAATACGATCAAATCATAGAAGGGAGTTCGAGAATGCATGTTTTAATGACTTTTTTGAGAAATGTGGTATCATATAAGAATTTTCAACACGTAAAACTCCATAACAAAATGAAGTTACAGAGAGGAAAAATAGAACTATTTAAGAAGTGGACAACTCTATGTTAAATGGAAGAAAAACATCAATAAGGTTTTAGGTTGAAGTAGTGAACCCGACATGCTACATATATAATAAAATTCATCTTAACTAAGACATCTTATAAACTTTGGAAGGGAAAGAAATTGGATATTAGCTACTTTCATGTATTTGGTAGTAAGTGCTACATTCTTAGAGATAGAGAACATCTTGGGAAATTTAAAAGTAAGAGTGAAGAATGCATTTTTCTTTGATATTCAATCCATAGTAAGGCATACTGAATGTTTAACCAAAGAACCAAGATAGTGATGGAATCCATAAATGTTGCAGTAGATGATATGCATCAGTTAATTGATAAAGTAGTAGAGAAAAATATTCAAAACTAGCCTTATGAACTAGCACAAAGACACAAAGAAGCAAGAGTAAAAAACTGCCCAGATTTGCAATTAGTTGCTACCAGTGAATAAACTGTTCAGACAGAGGATAAGTCAGTTGCTTCAGAAGAAGAAACCAACTAGGTACCTGATGCTAAAATAAAATTTTTGATTAATGGAAACTTGAGGAAAGATTATTTAAACAAGGATCCACCATCACAAATTATAAGAAGTCATCCTATTGAGAATGTAATTGGATAAATTATTGATAAAAGGAAAATAAGAGAGACAAAAAAGATAGATTATCGAGAACTTGTGGGACTTTTATGTTACACTTCTTCTTTCGAACCTAAAAATGTGAAAGAAGCTTTATAAGATAAATTCTGGACAATAGTTATGTGAGAAGAATTAAAACAATTTGTTCACAATGATGTTTCAGAATTGGTGCCAAAGCCATCATATGTGAATGTGATCCGAAAAAAATGGGTATTTTGTAACAAAACCGATGACAAGGGAAATGTGATTGGAAATAAGGCAAGGTTAGTGGCTTAAGGTTATTCTCATATTGAAGGCATTGATTTCAATGAAATTTTTGCACCAGTGGCAAGATTTGAGTCAATTAAACTACTTTTGGCTATAGCTTGCGTGAAAAGGTTTAAAATATACCAAATGGATATGAAGAGTTCACTTTTGAATGGGTTTATAAAAGAAGAGGTATACATTAAGCAACCAAATGGTTTTATTGATCCAACATATGCTGATCATGTTTTCAAGATGAAGAAACTTCGTTATAGTCTCAAGCAAGCACTAAAGGCTTGGTATGAAATGCTCGCTCAATATATAATCAATCAAGGCTATGAACGAGGTAGTGTTGACAAGATTTTATTTTTAAAAAATTCAAATCTAATTTGATGATTGCACAAATTAATATTGAAGATATTGTGTTTGCTTCCATTTATTCGGAGATGGTGGACAAGTTTGTGGTGTTAATGATACATGAATTTAAGATGAGCATGGAAGATGAATTGAAATTTTTTTTAGGTCTATAAATTAAACAAGTGAAGGATGGTATCTTTATATCACAAGTAAATATGCAAAGAATATAGTGAAGAAGTTTGGCCTTGAGAATGCATAGCATTCTAGAACTTTTATGAGTGTATCTATGAAGTTAAACATAGATGAACATAGAAAAAGTGTTGATTTAAGCTTATATAGAAGCATTATTGGAAGCCTACTTTATTTAACCTCTAGTAGATTATATATCTGTTATAAAATTGGGGTATGTGCTCCTTATCAATCCAACCCAAAAAAGTCACACTTGATAGCGATAAAAAGGGTTATCAGGTATGTCAGTTGTATTTCTGATTTTAGGCTATGATATTTATGTAATTCTACCTCTTACTTAGCAGGGTATAGCGAAACAAATTAGGTCAGGAATTTAGATGACATAAAAAGCACATCAAGAGGTTGTTTCTTTCTGGGTAATAATCTATTTTCATGGTACAGTAAGAAGCAAAACTCCATCTCCTTATCAACTATAAAAGCAAAATATATTGTAACAAGTAGTTGTTGCTCACAACTGTTGTGGATGAAACAAATGTTAGAGGATTATGGAACTAATCAAGATATTTTGAATTTTATGTGTGATAATAAGAGTCCTATAGGCATCTCAAAAAACTTGATTCAGCATTTGAGAACTAAACACATCAACCTGAATTATCACTTTATTTAAGAGCTTGTAGAGACCAAATTTGCAGTTCTTTCATATGTAACAACTGAGAAACAACTGGTCTACATTTTTATGAAACATCTTGATTCGATCAAGTTTGAATTTCTTTAAGGAGCTTTGGGGTTATATGTTCTAAATTTTTAATATAATGTAGTTTATTTTTATGTTAAAAAGGTAAAATTAGAAAAGGATAAAATCCTTAATTTTTAGTTCTTCACGTTAGTAGTTTGACCTTTTGGTGTACAAGCATACGTTTGAGTTGGTTTTTTCATTTTTTGATAGTAACAAGAGTGACTAATATGACCATGTATGCCATAATAATTACACAAAACAAATGAATGATAGTTGTTATGATTTTTGTCACCTGCCAGGTTTCGGCTGTTTTGGTTATAGCTACTGCTAGATTTAACAAATAAGTTTTTGTATGGCCTGATATTGTTGTTTTCATTATATCTTATTCCAGCCTTATCAAAAACGCATTTACCACTCCCAATTATTGTGTCAAGATCATTCCTTCCATTAACAAAATTAACAAGATCTTTTTTAAGAGAAATAATTTTCTTAGCACATTTTTCTTTTTCAATTTTTAAAGCAATAAATCTCTTTTAATTGTTTTATCTTAGCAGAGTCATTTTGAAGTAATGATTTTTCTAACTGAATTATTTTTTGTTCCAAGAATTCTGTTTAGAAACTGTTTGTTTATAATCATTTTTAAGAGAAGTAACTTTAGACAACAATTCTTTGTTTTCGAATTCTAATAATTTAATCTTATTTATTAAAGATTTATAATTATTTTTTGACTTCTCAATAATTTTGAAATACTGCTCTATCATATTTTTGTAGTAATCATATAAGTCATGATATCCATCTCTTAATTCATCAATTTCAATTTCAGAGTCAGAATAATATACCTCATCATCTCCTAATTTGGATATAAAGCACATGTTGCTGACTTCCTCAGGCTCTACTTCTTTAAATTTATCAAAATCCTCATCTGAACAAACTACATTCATAGCATGCTTTTTGTCTTTTTGTTTTTTTTGTTTTTTTAATCTTGTCCTTTTGAAGAAGATGCCATTCTGGTCTTATGTGTCTAGGCTTCTTGCAATGAAGAATATGATTTGATTAGTTTGTGTATTGGTATTGCCACCACTGCCTTTGTAACACTCTCACTACTATAAGGTACATACCGGAATACCCTTATGGCATTCTAGTACATACCCTATAATAATGGCGTGTTAATTATCATACTTTCACTTTATAACATAGCAATTTATCCCACTTAATCATAGCATCTACTATCATATAAGAAAGTCACCAAATTTTAAAAACAAATTTTCTTTTCATTTAATAAATTTGAATGTACATACATTGTAACTTTTAAAAATCTGTACATGAACATCATCATATCCTAATACAAAATATACTACATGAAAGAGGAAATACAAAAGATCTAACAAAATCCTTCAGTCTAGCTGACCAACTTTTGAGTCATATCTTATTTAAAAAAGTACAAGAATTAAGCTTCTTGTACGGTCTCTCAGTGGCTAGAATCTTCTCTCGGTCCTGAAATGTCAACTTGTAATTTTGGGTGAGTTTTGCGAACTCAGATGAGGTAACCATCATCGATGATTCACTCAATTCATGCAACATATCATTTCACATAACAGATAATTCACATCATTGCAATTTTTTTATCACATATCACATTTTCATTTTGGAGTAAGACAATTGCATTTCAATCAATCAAACATACTTAATAAAAATGTATATGAAATGCACATGTGACTCTTTAGCAATTATTACATTGTTGTGACCGAGTGCCTAAACTGTCCCATATCTATTGTGGATACTGGGTTCATTTGTACTGTCCCTTATCTGTTGGGGATACAGGGCTCATTTTACATAGTGAGCCTTTGGCTCTTAATCACATTCAGAGCTTTAAGCTCGTTTTTGGTGGCTACTCGGGTCACAACTCTCATTATCTGATCATGTATTCATGTATGGAATGCATCTCATAATCAATCAATCAATTCAAGAAACAATTAGTTCTTCCCATTCACATATAAATAGCACTTCAATAACTCATCCATACATCACAATTATCTGACCTTCGCGTTCGAATTTTAGTTACAACATTACACACTCATAGGATAAGTCAAAATATAATTTAACACAACAATAATTGAGTGAGACTGTCTAGGTTACTCACAGCTTACTTCCGAAGCTATTACCTCAAAGTTCTGGCAATGTTTGGATGTTAACGTTCCAATTTCTCCTCTTAAACAAGCAATATACATATATCACACTTTAGCACAATTATAAGTATTCATTTATGCACATGTATGTATATGAAATATGTACAATGCATGTTCATGACAATCTCAGGTATCTTTTCATCATTCTAATCACATAATTATACATATTTCCAAACTCACATAGGTATCATTTATACTTATGGTTTATACCTCAATAAAACCATAAAAATTAAAATTCATAACTCATTTCTTCAATTCAGATTTTTTCCTAAGACACACTTTCGGGTTAATTTTCCATGATCAATATAATAATGAAAATGAAGTAATTAAAGGGTACTTTCTTCTAGAAAATTGTTTTTCTATCTCTTAAGATTCTAATGACACCAAGATCATTTAATTTGGTTCATTATCCTATGAGTTATGCGTACAATACCATAGAATGTGTATAATTGAACTTTTGGCTAGTTCTTGATCATACCCTCAAATTGTACAACTCATATCTTTCAACTCAGATATCTTAAAATTACGAACTTAATACCAATCAAAACATAAGAGAATGAACTACAACTTTTGTGAAGATACATTCATTTGATTCAGCCTATATCAATTCAGTTTTTATGATAACATCAAGACATAATTTCTGTGTCAAGTAGCACTACAACCTCAATCAAGACTCAATTTCGAACCATATTTTGAAAGTATTAGAGATAGAATTAAATTATAATTCTTAAGAAATTTGTAGAATTATGTCTCTACTTTAATCTGAATTAAGAATCACCTCATTTGGACATCTACAGCTCAATATATTATCAAAATACCAACACATGTTCAACAAAACTCACCCGCATAACAACCCTCGGGTCGCTATCGCGATAAATTACCGGCCATGTCGCGATCGCGACGCGTCGTGATCACGACTTCTGTGTTCATCCAACAGAGTCATGACCGCAACGTGTTGCGATCACAGCCTACTTTTGAACCACTGCACTCCTTCTTCTTTCTTTTATTTTTGTCCGAACTTCACTTCCATTTTAAACCTAGAAAATGAGGTTTTTAGGCAAAGTCTTCTTCTAAACAATTGTTCATCTATGTCGTAAGTTTCTAAAGAACCTAAGTTCATACAATTGTGTTTAGGATTATGAAAGTTATACAAAAGTTACTCCATACTGTTTAGAAATAGAGACATAATCTGAAACTCAACTTCAAGACAAATTTCAAAACTCTTAAAGATAGAATTCAAACTCAATTTCTTCATGACAATTGTAGCCATTTGTCTCTAGTTTAATATAAGTTAACAATCATCCTATTTGAATATCTTTAGATTAAGATATGTCTAAATTACAGATGCATGTTCTATAGAAACACTACATCTAACCTATTTCCAGCACACTTCATCATCAATTTCATCCTAATTCATCTTAATAGCAACTTATTAATTATCAACATATCATCACTCTTCCAACTCTATTTTTATGGTCATGCTAGCTCTAACCCATCATCAGTACAAAATAAGGCAGAAATTCATTTATTCATTCATCACATTTTTTTACACTTTCATACGCCATTTATCAACACCAAAGTAAAACATAATTCCATTACCTCTTCATTCACCCACATCATTAAGTCATGAATAATGTTAGCTCACTAAATTCAATTGTTTTGAAAAAATCTCTTTATAAATCAAACATCCACGAATTTTCCCAAGGAATTTTATATTCAAAATAAGACCTCAAATTACTCATCATAATGTCCCATTTACACTAACCCATGAAGATTAAAGCATCACCTATTTGATTTCTCTTCAATGTCTTCAAACACAACAAGAAACCCTAACGTCCCAAGCATCAAATGATCTTCATCTTCTAAAGGTTTTAGGGTTAGGTTCTTTAGTGACAAATGAAGAAAAGAACAAGATGGGAGTTATGAGTGAAAGATGAAAGCAAGCTTTAGTGCTAATGAAGGCTTGGAGATTCAAAATCGTGAAAGGTGAGAGTGAAGAAGGAAGTTACGAAGAGAATAAGAGAAAACAAGTGAAAGACACAATTAATTGGTCTTTCATTTGTTAATTTTCATGTAAGCCAAGTAGGGAGTGGTAGCGACACATGTCACTGCCACTTGTCACTCTCCTATGGTCCCATTTGGACCCTTTTTAATAACTAGTCTATTTAACTCCAATTTTTACTCCAATTGTCTCCAAATTTCAATGACATATGTCATTAAATCCTAAAGTCATTAATAAAATTTTTTACTGCCATTTGACTCTTAATTCTACTTCTATTCATCAATTGTCTTGCCACTTGGCATTTTTTCTACTATAAAATTACACAAATTTTTAGAAAATTTTTTCTAAAATTCTCCAAAAATTATAAATTACAAAATACACTCTCCAAATCAATTTTGAACAAAATCACATTCACAATTCAATTATAGATCAATTATACCCGAAATGTCTGTGAATGCAAGTACAATTATTTTCATGTGCAAAAATTCAATATTCAAGAGTATAAGCATATCTTATAATGCATGAGCATGAAATGCATTTTCTAATTCTTAATAATCTCTCATATTTACTATTCTAGCCTCATCATGGGTAACAGGATGTTACAGCCTTTTGATAGGAGCCTGTTGTTTCCAATTTTCTTGTTTCCTTCTCTTTTTCTTTATGAGCTTCTTTATATAGAAGTACGCATATTTTTTAACCATAAAGTTGAATTCATCATCTCTGTCTATTTGCAAATCAGTATCACTTTTATCATCATTTGATGGATTTGAATTGTCAATTGCTTTTAGTGTTGTTCCTCTTCTGTATGATGATCCTTCATCTTTCCTAAGCTCGACTTCATGAATCATTGAGTTTCCTCTTTACCAATCAAATGAGATTGTATCAAAATCTTTTGCAGTTTCCAAAGCTATCACTTTAGGTCTTCATTCCTTTGGTAATGATCTTAGATTTTTTTATTAGCTTGTCATTTAGATATATCTTGCCTAAGTTTTTCAAGGAATTGATGACATTGTTGAAACGTTTGAAGAATTCGTATATTATTTCTCCTTATTTTATTGAAAATAGTCTCGTATTGATGCACTACAAGACTTGTTCTACGTTTCTTCATTTGTTCCTTCAAAAGTAACTTAAATCTTGTCTCACTTTTCTTTTGTTATAGAACAATAAGATCTCTTTCCGCACTCTTCTGGAGATAGTGCACAGATCAGATGATGTCCTGCTTTGGCATTCAGCTATGCATTTCTTCTATCGGCATGAGTCCACACTTATACATTGTCTATTGTAGGAGGTGTAGCTCCAGCTTTGACAGCTTGCTAGATTTTGATATCTACTGATTGAAGATAAATGGTCATTCTCTCTTTCCAATAGGAGTAGTTATTTCCATTGAAGTAAGGAGGCTTTGAGATAGATTTTCGTTCAAGGCTTTTTAAGTTGTTTGCTATGATCTATTATGTGTTGTAAAACACAATAAATATGAAACTAAGCTCTCATACTAAATGATAAAGCAAACACATGCAAGAGGGGGTAAATTGTGTGTAAAAAAAATGGCAAGATATTTTAAATCTTTAAAACCCTTTTTAAACAAAATCGGTTGATAAATAGAAAGGTCTTATTAAACTTTGAAAGGTACCTGTTATCGTTTAAAAAGAATGGATGTTTTTAGTTATTTAAAATACGAAAGAAGTCTGTTGATAGAAAAGATCCTGTTCGTGCTCAAAAAGAAAGGGGCCTATCAATCCATTGGAGCCTACTAAAGCTAAAATAAAAATAATCTTATTAATTGATAAGAGCCTGTTGACACATAAAGTGAAAAGAACCTTTTGTTTTATAGAAACAGAAGGTGTCTCTTGAAAAACTCTAAGAGCCGCTTAAAAACACAAACTTATAACGTGAAAATTTAAAAGTTAGGAAGTGACAAAGAATAACATAGTATATTTATACTGGTTCAGCTATTAACTAAGCCTACATCTAGTCTCTAAGTATCCAACTTGAGTATTTCACTATAAGATTCCGAGTATTAAATTTGACAGGCCTCTCTAAGCTCACAAGTACATATTTTTCAAGGTTCTCCGACCTTTTCTACTCGAAGTGTATAACAAGCTTTTAAAACCTTACAGAAAAATAAAATGTAAAATCAAAAGTAAGTTATCAAATAACAATTTCTCTCATAATAGAGTGATTTCACTTTCTATTGCACAATAAGAATGATATGGCTCTCAAGAATAAAAATGCTGCTTAAATGTTTTAAAAGTCTGGGTATGTTCATTACTTCGTAAGTGTTGTTGCTCTTTTTTAAATAGTCAATTTTTTCAACTAACTATTGCTTCATTTTAATTTTCAGTTGACTTTGGATTTTCAATATCATCTTTGCTGGAACAAAAATTTTCAGAGCTAATTGTTCAAAAAGGTGATATCCTCCTTAATGTTAATAAGGAAAGTCTATTAAAAAGGTTCCTGCAAAAAAGGAAGTAATTTTCCTGTGATTTTATTTCCTTGAAAATTCCGTTATCTATATAAGGAAATAAATCTAATTTAAATTTTGAAATATTATATATTTATTAACAAAATCATTAAATATAAACCTTGAGCTAACAATCTCCCCCTTTTTGATAATGAAAAGTAATAATAGATATTTTTCAAATTTTAAAAAGATAATAGATGATTTCAAAAAATACTTGTGACTTTTATATATTCAGACATAATTAAAAAGAGCCTATCTTTTAAAAAAGGAACCTATTGGTTATATATCACAAATTTTCACAAGTTCAACAGCATAATTAATCACATATATAATCGAGGCAACATTGAGAAATATATCATCATATATGCGTAATTATGAAAAATATGCAAAATATATATCAACATAAACTCTCTCCCTTTGTCATTATCAAAAATAATAAAAGAGTTAGGGAGGAAGGAACTATGACAAGTTCAAATAAGCCAGGGAGAAAAGAATAGCAACAAAGTTAATGAAGGGATTTTTCTTAGTAAAATCTGCATGTCAAGAAGTTAATTTTGCATGCTATCTATTTGTTCTTGCATATATTCTTGATTGGCTTAAATGTTTTGCAGTTGTTGATGGAGTTTTGCACTATTTTCATCTTGAGGAGAATAGGAGTTTGTTGATTTGAAGCAAGATCTAAGTTTTCTACTGCTCTTTTAGATCTTTTGTCTACCTAGACATTGTTTTTGTAAGGCACCACCTCTACGAGACACCTCCTCGAACATCTGGAGGACACTCGAGAAGATGCATCTTAAAGGCAGTGCGTTAGAGCAGTCACATTCACTTATATGGCATTATAATTAAAACATGAATAACATAATATTTAAAACTCAATTCCTCATTCCATTGATAAAGCACAATTTAAATTAGCTTTTCACTACGTAATTTACATATATGCAATATCAAAAAATTCATAAGAGTTTACTACTCTTACAACATGTTCTACAAGACATGAGAACTGTACAAAAGATTCTATCTAAGCTCCACAATCTCAGTTGATTGACCTTTGAGCCATTTCTTGTATCAAAAAATGTAGTACTTGTCTTTTTCTACAGTACTTAATAGTTAGGGTCTCCTTTTTTGTACCTAAAAGTCAACGTTACAATTTTAATGAGTTTTGCGAACTCAGTGGGCAAGCCATCATAGGTTTGTGCACTTATATTACAACACATTTACAATTCACATTTCAAATTTCATAGATAGTTCACATAATCACGTATTGTAAGTTATTTCACAATCCAATTTCATTGCAGTCCAAACAATTTACTTCAATCAATCATATAACACACATATCAATTTGTATATTCAATTTCTCATAAGAATCTGCTTTCATTGTTAATTGTTGTGACCAAGTGATTTTTTAACTGCCCCGTATCCATTATGGATACTATTGATATGCAAAACAATCTACTAGTTTTACGCTCAAAAATTGCAAGTATATAAGTTGTGACTTGTAGTTAAAAAATAGATATCGATCCTACGAGGATTGATGTTTAGGCACTACTTAATTCAAACTAATTGTTGTTTAAGAAACAAAATTGTTTAATGGAAATAATCTAGAAAATTAAATCAAAATTAAATGACTAACAAAGAATGATTAATAACACCAAAATACAGAAAATTGGAATTCAAGATTTTAACGACTAGAGATTACTTTTTTCCTATCTTGTCTCCCTCCTATTTTATTAATCGAATTATATATCGCTTAAGATGTTCAGTAACATTAATTACCCTCTCTCAAGGTGTAATTAATTGTCCCTATTTAAATTAAATGAAGTTGATTAAGCAATCTCTCAATCTACCAAATCACTCCACCAATTTAACTAGTTATTAAGTTATCTTATGGGTGATCAATTAAATTTGCGAAGATTTCTCTTTCAACTAATTAATTAACTTGATGAATGTAAGTATATAGGTTTCCAATTCTCATTTTACAATCCTACACAAATTAACCAAATTAAGCTCTTAATTTATTGCAAGATTTATGTATATAATCAACATTCATCAAAGGCATCTTTCATTCAAATCAATAAAATAGGAGTTTAACAAAATAGTTCAAAAGTAATCCCTAAAAATAAATCAGCCACTCATGGTGTCTATAACATTACCAACATTCAAATATTCCATGTTATAATGACTAGAAGAGATAAAAATGACAGAAAATTAAATAAAGAAAACTCCTCTTCTTTGTCAAAATCTGGAAATTCTAGTTTTGATGCGCTATTTTCCCATTTGTGATTGATAATCCTTGAATCTCCACCTTCCTTAAGACTCTAAATTTGGATTTTTCACTCAAAGAGGTTGTTCTATATATAGGGTTCACGTCCTTCTCCTTCCATAGATGTTTAATATCTTATATAGTCTAGAAAACCTAAAAATTAATTAAACCCCAAATATGTTCCCAGATTAAACATCCCACGATCGTGGGAATTGGCGTGATTTCCATGATCGTGGGTTCTTACACTATAATGCTTCCTCTTCTCTTCTTCTCTTTTGGTTTCTAGCTCAATCTCAAAGTTGCTCATTCTCCATTCTTACATAAAAATAATGAATTCTTACCCTAAATTAACATCAAACATAAAAGAACAACAATGCAGAACAAACTAAACGAAAACATACAAAATGATTCCTAAAATACAACAATAATAAACTATTATGCAAGAAACATATGCCAAATACCTAGAAAAACATACACTAATGCATAACTATCAACTTCCCCATACTTAAATCTTTTCTTGTCCTCAAGCAAAATAAACACAACCAATGAATTCCATCACTTCATTTTTACAAAGATCAAAGCATACGTTCCCTCAAATTTTAGCCAACTTAAATATCAAGTTTCTACATATATCATGACTACTTTTCATTAGTTTACATAATCAAACTCAACATATGGCACCATCACTCAAAGATAAGTATAAATGGAAAATGAATCTTCCTCACTGTTTCACTCATTTCTCTGAAGTGTTTGATGGTTAGTGTTTCATTCAAACTTCATAAAGGAAACTACACTACCATAGGCTTGCTAATACACCAATTCTCCCCTACAATGATTG
Organism: Erythroxylum domingense; assembly: GCA_025594535.1. Taxonomy (NCBI): domain Eukaryota; kingdom Viridiplantae; phylum Streptophyta; class Magnoliopsida; order Malpighiales; family Erythroxylaceae; genus Erythroxylum; species Erythroxylum domingense. The sequence continues at coordinate 30,190,974 of JANQBM010000220.1, forward strand.
TATGCATAAATAAATCGAAAGGACTTGTTTAAGATTATAATGTGGTAAGGGTTAAGGTGGGTAAAGAGGGTAAAAGGGTTTAACACAAGCATTCGTAAAGTAAAAAGCCGATAAAAGAGGGTAAAAGGGTTTAAAACAAGCATTCGTAAATTAAAAACCAGATAAAAGAGATAAAAGATATAACTTCGAGATACATAAGTGTAAATATGCTAATACCCTGTACTTAATGATGCTGCTCAAGTGTTCTTCCGTTTTCTTTTCTTTTCTTTTCTTTTTCATTTCAACATTTTTTCATTTTTTCTTTTTCTTTTTCTTTTTATATGGAAGAAACTATGAATAAAATAGCAACAAAATATAATGTGATTCAGAGATAGAAGTATCCTCAACTCATCTTGGTAAAAATTTTCACAATGATCCCAACTATTGCATTACTTAATGCTATACTAAGCTTGAGAATGGGTAGGTTAATAGGGTTTTGTGTTTTCAAATTTTTGGGTATTTTAAAGAAAAAAAATGGTTAAGGCTCAACAAAGTTAGCAAGGGATAATAAAAGTGTAGATCATTTAAGCCAAGTTTTAACACAAAAAAGGGCCTTAATCATCTCTATTAAGTATGCATCCAGTATACTCAAACTGACTCAAAGCAAGTTCTGAAGGTAATAACCTAAGGAAGCATCCCACAACAAAGAAATAGAATGCCTATAGATGGAGTCATAAAGGCTTAATCCTCACATTAGATCCATTGAAAATTCATTATGCATCTCTACACTACTTCATTGTTGAAATATCAAATTCTGAGTAAGCTTATGTAACCAACTGTTTTTCATCACTCAACATTGTTCACTTTCTACTCAAGTAGACTAATTCGAGTTCAAGCATGCATTCAATCTAATTCCAACTAGCATGATAGAATCTTATGGCAACATCAATCAAAATGATTCAAGTGTGGTTCCATTGTTTAACACAAAACAACATATTATGCCTCAACATATATCCTAATTAACAAAATGCAAACAGTGACTATAATAATGCAATTGACAATGTAAGTGTCACCTTCCCATACCTAAAGAACACATCAAGTGTCGCTTTCCCACACTTAAAGAACATATTGTCGTCAATGTGATAAGGCAACCACAAAATAAAGAAAAATGACAACAAATCAAACAAAAGACAGCAAACCAAACAAAAGACATGAAACGGAACAAAAGAAATTAAATAAAAAAAAGACATAAAACTAAACAAAAGAAAGCAAACCAAATAAAAGACATGAAACCAAACAAAAAGACAACAAAACAAATAAAAAACATGAAACCAAACAAAGAAATTACACAATTTAAAATTTTAGGTTAAGAAAGGCTTATGGAGATTGTGGTAGCGACGGTGATGGCGAAGGGGCTTCAAAATTATTCCTTTGAAAGCACTTGAGGAATTTCTTCTTCAAGTACCGCTGCTCTTTGTGGCTTTCCTTTATCTAGGTGTCGAGCTTGTTAATTTGTGATGTCATTTATTGATGATTGGAGGCCATCTAGTCGAGGATTTGCTAAAATGTATCGATCTCTACTAGTGTAGGTGGTTCCTCTTCCACTGCTTCTTTATGTAGCTCCAAGATCACTTGGGATATGGAGGGTCGGGAAGTGGCTGTATCCTTTCCCTTCCTATTTGTCACCATAGTGTGTGTCTGAGGATTTCGAAGTTCCATATAATAGAGATCCAAAATTTTAGAACGCCTCAAATAAGATATGTCAAACATATCGTATTGAGTTGTACGTACACTCTCCACATTATAATTGTAAAATAAAGCCAAAGCAGTAACAATATGAGACATGCCAAAATAAGATCTCTTCTTAGTCACATAATTCAATATCGATCAAAAAATCCGATAAGGAGTATTGACTTTTATTTTTCAATCTATGCACCAAAGGAAGAAAAGTTCTTTAGTCGAGCATTTATTATTTTCAGTTTTATTGAAGACCATTAAGCATATAAATTTACGCAAAAGTAAATGCTCAGCATTATGGATTAAAGTGTTTGGTGCATTTCGAGAGTCAAAATTTGATTCACCTGTTAGACTTTTCCAGTAATTATCCACATCAAAGTCATCATGATCATTTAAAATTTTTGTGTTCGATAAATCGAAAAGTGCACGAATGACATGATAATCAAGTTTATGAACATCACAAGTTAACCTAAACAAGAATACATCCATTTTAGGATTATAGTGCACAATAGTGAAAAGCTCAATATTCATTAGAGGATAAATATGCACATCACAATGAATGAACCTATTCTAACCTATGTTTGTAGGTAATCGCTCAACATTATACCTCACTCCTATAGTTTCTAATAATTCAAAGTCAAAGTATCAAGGAGTAATCAATTCCTTATTTCTAAAGTCCTAAAAATACATACCTTCTTCCTCCGAATAAATAGGAAATGGGGCATGAAAAACTGCCACCATATTGGGTTTACCTTCACTAGAGACGTGAAGGCGCAATTCATTGGCCGATTTCCAAGCTGTCATCTTCTTTGGAGCCATTGGAAGATGAAAACCTGCAAAAGTAAGAAATAAAGGGATGAGCCCGATTTTTAGATAGAGAAGGGAAAATATTACCCAAATCTTTGTATTCTTGAATGATTAATATATAGTAAAAGAAAAGGATTGTAAGATTGATGAAAGAGATGAAGAAAATACCAAAAATCTAATATAAGATGAACGATTTTAGAGAGTGGGAGAGTGAGTTTCATAGGTCTAGATAGAGATTGTGAAAATTTGAAGAATAAACGAAAGAAGAAGAGGGGAGGGAAATTTAAAATTTTCAACAGATTAGGCTTCCCGCAATCATGGGAATACCCCTTATTCCCACGATCCTGGGTTTCTTTCCAGAAACCTTTTAGAGAGTTTTCCCATAGTCGTGGGAAACTTACCAATTCCCACGATCATGGATTGGTGTAATTCTTCCAATTCTAAACATTCTTCCAAGCCTAGCATGCATTCTTAATGATCCCGCAAGCTACAAACACCTCAAAATAATCTTACCAATAAGAAATACGAAGAGAAAATAAGTTAAAATTCAAACAAAATCCAAATTAATACCAAGCAAACTCAAATCAAACATAATCATAACTGAATAAATCAAACAAACAAGGTAACATGAACAATTAAAAGAAAGATAAATTTCCATGAGTTGCCTCTTATGCAGCGCTTCTTTTAACGTCGGTAGCTCCACAGTCTTCCGAGGAAACTCAGCCAGGATCAATTATATGTGACTTACTTGTAGCACCCCACTCTCGCAAGACACATACCGACATCCTGAGTGATGTTCAAGTATGTACCCCGCAAAGGTGGCATGCTAGAACAATCAATTAGTCAGACATTTGAAACTCAGTACCAATTTTTTTATAATTTTCACGTGAGTACGCAGAAATCAATAATCAAATTCAGTCCCATACTTTTATTTCATAAAACTTAAAATCATAATTATTATTACATTTTGATCAATTTCATTTACAAAACATTTCCAATTTCAAAAGTTATTACAAAACAGAAATATTCAAATATACATGTTACAATAATTACGGAAGACTCAATTCGATACAAAAATAAGAAAATACTAATGCAAACGTGAACTAATCCCGATCTTTTTCTCTTACTTGAATGTAGTGGCTATACTCTATTTGTAAATGCAATGCACATGATTCAGTTTCATTCGAGACAATTATACCAAACATTTCATTCATACAAAATACACTTATCAATTGTAAATGCAATGCACATGATTCAGTTTCATTTGTTACTTTGTTATGACCGAGTGTCTTTTTTTTTATCTCATATCCTTTAGTGGATACCGAGCTGTATCGAGTAATGTCCCATATCCCTTAGTGGATACCGGGTACATGCACAACTAAGCCAAAGGCTCTTATCACATTCTGAGCTTTAAGCTCTTTTACTGGCGACTCTGGTGACAACTACCTTTATCTTTCATGCATTCATGAAATGAAATGCATCTCACACATTCATTCAATCATTGTTTTTAATCAGTCACATTCACAATCAAAACACAATCATCTTCAGACCTTAGTTTGGCATTCAACAAAATTTATTGAGTAAAATTTATTTCTTCACATTCACATACAAGGAGCACTTCAAATATCACATTAATTCATCAAAAACCTCAGACCTTCATTGTCCGGAATCAACACAATCAATTTCACATTTATAAGATATTTCAAACATAATCTAACACAACAATTAATTGAGTGAGACAGTCTAGGTTACTCACAATACGCTCCAGATTAGCGTTTCCTTCCAGGATTTGAAAACGTCTAGATGCGAACATTTTATCCTGCACATCAATATTATGCAATACACACGTTGCACACATATTAACAATTGCATAATCTTAAGTATTCATTTATGCACAAATGTGTATATGGACTATGTACAATGCATGCTCAATGACAATCTCAGGTATATTATCAAATTTCAAATTTTATCTAAATTCTCATTTTATAACTCAATTACTCGACATTTTATTTTTAGCATTATTTCCTCTCACAGTATCCAACTCTCATTCTCTTCTATTTAATACCCATTACTCATTTCCTTTGAATCACAACTATAATCACATAAACCTCTACATATTATACACATGTCTTTGGTGCTTTAATATCAACAATTCATTCACTAATGTTATTCTAACATTATATAATCATACAATATCCAAACTCTCATTCTTTTTTAGAAATTCTCCAAAATTTCAAACCTTCGGGTCTATTTTTCTTATTCATTCTGACAAAGAAAATGAAGTAATTTGGCATCATTCTTTTCTAAAAAATGTTCCCCATTGTCTTTTTAATGACACTAAGACCATTCAATTTAGTTCAATATTTCAAAAGTTATACTCCAAATATTTTGGACTGTTTATAAACTAAATCAATATATTGTACTAAATTTCAATTCGAAAATCTAGAATTCTAGAGATAGAATTATAATTATATTTCTTCATACAATTTGTAGCCCTATGTCTCTAGTTTAATCTAAATTAAGAATCATTCCATTTGGATAACTACAAATCAATATATTGTCAAAATATAGAAACATGTTTAAGTTGTGCAAGAAAGTTGGCCGCCACGAAGCCAGGAGTTGACCACGATGAAAGTGTCCCGAGAGGAATCCTTGAAAAATCCTACAATTTGGCTATGACGAAACAAGGAGTTGGCCCCGACGAATTTTCACATAACGTAGTAAACATGACTTATCTTCCAATTTTTTAGATTTTACACCTAACACAACTTGTACAAAGATCACTTTTTCTACTTCATTTACTCTTCATTCTCACTCCCTTTCAACTCAATATCATACATAAACAAATTATAGTCCATGATTGATCAAGAACACTAATAACAGAACATACACATATATACATATTCATCATCAACTTCCTACACATATTCAACTTCATTTTCACTTTCATTTCACTTCGAACTATCACCTTAATTCTTCTCATTTTAAGATACCACATTACTCCCTTTCTTTAGATCTAGACTCATTTTATTTCATGACAAAAACACCTGAGGAGAATCACATTAATTAATTAAGAAAATAGAACAAAAACCCATTATGTATCTAGTTTTTCTGCACTTTTTCCTACACCCATTACTCAACTTCAAGTCGAAATTCAAAACTCTTAAAGGCATAATTTGAATTTGATGTTTTATAAAAAACATAGCAATATGTCTCTAATTTAATCCAAATAAAAAATCATCTTATTTGGATATCTACAGAACAAGTTATGGCTAAATTACATAATCATATCTAGTGGAAAATGTTAAAGCTAACATGTTCCAAGCACTTTAAACACCATTATCATTTTATCTCTAAACTTTCATCGTAGTTCTTCCTTTTTCAAGACACTATATTTGCCGTTTCTTTAACTTCCATACCCAATCCAATCCATTCCTAAAACAACCAATGATCCACATTTTTATGCATAAGAAAAACAGAATATGTGAATATCTATTCACAATTCAATTTTTTTTGCACTTCTTTCTACATCCATTAAGAATTCATTCTAACTCTAAATCAACTCTATATCAATTCATGAATCATTAATCATCATACATGTAAAAGCAAGACATTAATCTACCCATATTACTCACTCACGTTTTTGCATATATCCATCCTCAATTGATGAACATTTAACGTTTAACTATTATCAAATACGATTCATTCATCAAAGCCATGAAGAGTAATAGATTAATTACTTGATTTACCCAAGGCTTCTTCAAGAGTCTCCTAGAACCCTAGCTCCTTAAACATCCACAAAAATCAATAGCAACAAGAAGAAGATAGCTAAATAGTTAAGTGGCTAGCAATGGAAGAAAGCAAGGTTCCATTTGATGCTTGGAGAAGAAAGTGTCATGAGTGAAGAAGTGAGAAAGATGAAGAAAAACTAAAAAGATGGAGAAATGAAGCATATGTCATGAATGGTCAAGTGAAAGACCATGAAATGGTCTTTAATTTGGTAAAAAAGAAATAGTAAGTGGTGAGCGGTAGTGACACTTGTCACTTTCCTAGGGTCCCACTTTTGATCCTTTAATCTACTAGTCCATTTATCTCCCATTTTTAACTAACTTTCTCCCAAATTTTCAATGACAATTGTCATTAAATCCTAATGTCATTTATTAAAATTTCTATTGCCATTCATCAATTGTTTTGTCATTTGACATTTTTTCTAGTCCAAAAATACAGTTAAATTTTAGAAATTTCCCAAATTTTTGTTAAAAATTTTGAGTCAATAAATATACTCTCCAAATCAATTCTTAAAACATACAATTCACAATTCCAAATATAATCACATTTATAGATCAATTATACCTGAAAAATGTGAAATGAGTGCATGTACGGTCATTATAATGTATGTAAAAATTCAAATTGACATGTGTGTATGCTAACATTATGCACGAGCATGAAGTGCATTTTTTTAACAACTTATTGCTATTTTTCAATTATAGAAATCTACGGTTCTAACCCTTAGAATGGAAATGGGATGTTAATCACTTCCACTTTTTTTTTCAACATCGGTATTGTAGCCTATAAGTAAGCTACAAATTGCAAAATAATCAAAAGGAAAATATGGATAACATTATGAAAACCAATTAACCTCAATAATGTCTTTTTTCTAAGTGAACTATCAATATAACAGGGACTAACAAAACTCCCTGAATCTTCCAATGAATCCAAAAGTTTGTCCTATACGAAGGTGAGTTGCTCTCTTTCTTCCTTATTCAACTTCATCTCCTCTGCTTCTTCTGCTTCCCGAATAGAGACTTTCATAACTTCTTCAAAATCGATGTTTGTTCTCATATATTCTTCGTCCTCTTATTTTTCAGAAGATTCAAACCAATTAATTATCATGAATGAGCTAATTTGCTTCAGATTCTTTAATACACCTTTCAAGTTGACTGTTACTTGGTTATCGTTAATATGAAGGATAAGGTTCTTTTCATAGACATCTACCTAAGATTTTTTGATGTTTAAACATGATATACTAAGATCTAGCAGATAGTATGAAGGGTTTTCATCCTTTTCTTCATCTTTTTTCTTGATTTCTTAATCCACTATGGTCTTCCACTGGTTCTTCTTGTTCGTTCCCATTTCTAAGTGTGATAGTCTCATTTTGCTCTTATTGATATAATTCCATATTGCTTAAAAAGCCTTCCATACTTCTCTTACAAAACTCACAAGAAAGTTGTCATACTTGAATCTTTAGGTTATGAATAGAAGCGGCATGATTTTCTTTGATCAAGCTTCTCTTCCAGTCTCTTCTGACTTTCCTTTTGGATTAAAAAAAACATCCTCTTCTAGTTCTCTTCCATTTCTGTTAGCTTATCCATAATTTTTTTGAATTTGGAATCCCATGAACTGGACTCATCTTGTTGAAACTCAAATAAGTCCCATATGAGTGCTTGCATTGTTTTACTAATAGAAATCTTGGTAGTTCTACCACTTCGAAGTGTACATGTTCCAATAAGGATTATTACTTCCCCAACCATACTGCTCCTCACTGTAATTTGCAAAAGTTACTTGCTCCCTATAATAACTATCTTCCATAATTGTTCTTTCTATTTCTTCTTGGCATCTAGCACTTCAAAGGTCTCATTCCTCATTATAAGATGCCTTGATGTGTCTTGTGATATCAGATAGTTGATTGTTACTAAATTTTGTCGTTCTTTACATGCTCCTTATGTTAATGCACCTACAAATACACAAGGAAAAGTATCAATAACTCTTAAATCAAAGTAATCTAAAATAAACAAGATGTTAAACACACAATCCCTGGCAATAGTGCTAAAAACTTGCTGATTTGCAAACTAGTATACTATTTTGAGGCTCAAACACTGCAAATATATGAGTTGTGACTTGTAGTTAAAAAGTAGATTATTCGCAAGGTTACATGTGCTAATTTTTAATATTTATAACCTTGGTAAATTCTGTAAGCACACGGGTCGTTCGTATAGTACCTAAGGTATTGATCCTACGAGGAAGCCTAATCTAGTCTTAAAATCTAAGGTCTTACTAAACTACATTAATTCAAAAGAAATAAAATAGTGCAGAAAATAAATCAATCAACAATTAATTTTAATAATTGAGTTAAAGAAATCTAAATACGATAACAAATCATACAAACTAATCCCAAAACTAACCTAAAAACTATCAACTAAAAGAAAGGGGGATTCAATCCAAAATTAGCAGAAAATCTAATCAATTATGCAATTATTGACTTAATGGGTTTAGACGATCCTAGGGTGAATTACTCTCTCTCGAGTTATATTTCTTAACCCTAATTGATGATCCCTAATTTAAGTTACAATATTGAGATCTATTGATTTGCGATTGACCCAAAACCTAAATTAGTTCTAAATTGTCTATTAAACTACTGGGAATCTATACTCGATAGACGACTCTACTGGCTCAACCCAATCCTTTACCTTTCAATTCACCTAACTCTCGTTAGCCAAAATTGATTATTTTCACTCAGCTCACCCCCTCACTTTATTGCCAAATTATTATAAACAGGAATTGAATCATAATTAAATCAAAAGAAAACATAACCAATTAAACTTCATTAATCTCAAGAATTGAAAACTTGAAGGTGAGTACAGACAATAACCAACACTCTAACAACAACAATTTCAATAAATATCCTAATTTCATATATAAATAAAATTGAAATAAACAAAGAAACTATTGTTCGAACGGATTGTGGAGGCAGCGATAGTGGGAAACCACCTTCGAGAAGTAAGTCGAGTCAAACTTCATCTCCTTGTCCCTTTTCCTCCGTCTCCTTCCTCAATCTCTCGATTTCTCTCTAAGTTTTCTCTCAGAATTGACTGACACGAAAGCTCTCGATTTTGACTCCCTAAAACTGCTGCATCTGTCCCATTATGTTATATTTATACTTTGGGCATTCTAAGTCAAAGTCCGGGGTTTAAAAGGTCTAAAAAATCTTTCAAAATTTGATTTTTTTGTTTCATCCAACTCCTAAAGCTTTCTGTCACGATTGTGGCCAGCTGTGCACGATTGTGACCTAAATGGAAGCTCTCTGTCACGATCGTGCCACCATGTGCTCGATCGTGGCCTGGCTGCTCTGTTTTGTCCTTGTCTATCAAAATCATAGGCTGCTATGCTATGATCGTGGGCTATGTCTTTGGCAAAAAACCTTTATATCTTCTCCGTTCATCATCGTTTACCATGAAACACTAACAAACCCATCAAGGTACCTCAAAAATATAACAATTAAGCTTAAAGACTCATACTATCTCATAAAAACACTTAAACATATAAACTAACACAATTATCACATAAATACACACTCAACACTCAATTTAACACTAAATACTTAACAAATTAAACCCTTAAACATAATGTAATTGACAACTATCAACATCCTCACACTTAAATGATTGCTTTTCCTCAAGCAAACAAAACAACAAACTTATCAAACACGAAGCACATAATGAAAAAATGGGACAATGGCTTCATCTTCATGAAATAAATTTAGTCTTGAACACAATCTGACAAGTTATAACTAATCATTAACTGGAAAAATCTATGTCTCAGGGCTTTGAACTAAATATATAAGTTAATTGGGATCTAAATGCTAATTCAATTACCCTTTTCAATTGTACACACACATTAATAATTCTTTGGTCCTTCAGACTCTGTAACTATTCCTAAGTACATTTCTATGAAAATTCAAGATTATTACAAGTCCGGTAAGTTTTTATTAAGAACACAAACCTTTTTTTTAACACAGACTTAGTCTTCTACTTGGAGGAAAATATTGGTGATGAATGTCGATTCGGTTACTCGACTAAGTCATTTATTAATAGCTTGGTTGAAAATTCATTATAGTCTTTTTACGTGAAGGCACATATTTGTGATTCGTGTCGATCTGGTTACTCAGTTATTATCACATTTTTAACTGGCTACTAGCTCTATTCATAACCCGAAGGCCAGCAGAATAGTAATTTATTAACAAAAACAAATTTTTTTCTTGCCTACCTTATTATTTTTAGCTATTCTTTTTG
>JANQBM010000220.1:30213990-30229743 GCA_025594535.1 Erythroxylum domingense
CACCCAACATTGCAACATATTTTTCAGGACCGGGATTAGACTCCTAGCTCCGGAGGGACTTCTCTGACTGTGTAGATTAGATTGACGAGAGAGGTCATGGCATACAGGTCGGTCAGCTGGGATTTTTGGGATGACCTAGTTAGGATTGATGTATTTCTTCCTCTTTCATACAGGATGTTGTACTAGGCTTTTGGGATTGTTGTATAGATAGTACAGTATGACTGATGTACAGACTTTTGTTTATGATCAATGAAATGAGGAAGAGTTTGGTTTTAAAAAAATAATATTGTGTTTTACTATTAATGTTTTATTATTCAAATTGATATGATGCCATGTGGAGTAATTATAGTGATCGCATGTAGCGCTCCCATATCATAGGATATGTACCAGAATGACCTACGGGCGTCCCGGTGCATACCCTGCGGTAAGGGGGTGTTACATTTAGCTCCAAACTCTTCCAAATCTCATTAACCCTAGCTCCAAGCATTACACGATCATCAACTTTGAAGGTAGACTAGGTTGGATCTTTTAGTAGTAAGAAGAAGGTAGCAAGCTATTTAAGTGACTAGTGTAAGATTATAGCCAAAAATCAACTTGATGGAGGTTAGTAGGAGTTTCGTAGGTGGAGAGAAAAAATGGAGAAGATGAAGAATAAAGAGAGAAAGAACAAATGAAACAAAAAGACAATGTAAATTGTAGTCTTTTAACAAAACAATCGTGGGTTATAAGTGATGTGACAAGTGACATGTGTCACTTGCCACATGTCACTTTCTTATGACTCCATTTGTTCATCCTTTGATAACTAGTCTATTTGACTTCAGTTTCTAATCCAATTTTCTCCCAAATTTCAATGACATGGGTCATTAAGTCCCAAAATCCTATATAAAAATTTCCACTATCATTTGACATTTATTTTTACTGCCATTTGTCAATTGTCTTGTCACTTGACATTTTTCCTAGTCCAAATTTTCAGAAATTTTCTAAAAATCTCCAAAAATTCTAAATCACTAAATACACTTATAATTCTCAAAAATACACAAATCAAGCCAATTATACCTAGAATTATTCATGAATGCATGTACAATTATTTTCATGTACAGAAAGATTCACTATTCATGTATATGTGTGTGTCATTTATGCATGAGCATGAAAAATGCATTTCTAAGCTCTCATTAATCACTCATTTTTTTACTATTCAAATCTCCCAAAGGTAATGGGATGTTACACTAAGAGTCACAACGAGAACTTGTTTTCTTAATTCACATGTGTAAACAATGCCACATATTATAGTTTTGAAACCAATTGTAGGTCATTAATTCAATCGATTAATACTTCAACTTTGATGTGATTAATGTAAACTTAGTATTAACACAAGGAATTAATGCGTTTTATAGACAAGACAAATTCTTTATATACCTAGGACAGTATATAGGCTAGAAACCCGTGATGCAGCTCTGGTGAGGCTTATCAGTGAAAAATTCCACAAGCCTAGGAGTCACAACGAGAACTTGTTTTCTTGATTCAAAGGTGTAAACAATGCCACATACTATAGTTTTGAAATCAATTGTAGGTCATTAATTCGATTAATTAATATTTCAACTTCAATGCAATTAATGCAAACTTAGTATTAACACAAGGAATTAATACATTTTATAGAAAAGACAAATTCTTTACATAATAAACCCTAGGACGGTATATAGGCTGAAAAATTGTGATGTAGCTCCCTTGAGGCTTATTGATGAAAAATTCCACTAGCCTAGGAGTCACAGCAAGAACTTGTTTTCTTGATTCATAGGTGTAAACAATACCATGTACCATAGTTTTAAAATCAATTATAGGTGATTAATTTAGTTGGTTAATACTTAGGGGATGTTTTGTAAAGTTTAGATGTTCTATAAACTTTGGGGAACATGAAGGATACTAACTATGAAATCACTGTTTGAAATTAATAGTTTTACATAAATGAGTAATGTTGATAGATCTTGGATGTAAAGACGATTAACACCTGATGATTTCATTAATCCTGAGTTTGTTGAGGGAGTTGAAGCTTTTATTCATTATGCATGTTCTCAACCTGCATATATGGACGACCAAAGATCAGATGTCCCTATAAAAATTGCAAACACATTCGTTTCCTTCCTATTGATGAAGTGAATGGGCATTTATTGAGAAAAGTGTTTGTCCCAAATTACTTTGAGTGGATACGACATAGGAAACCATTGATTTGTAACAACTCAAGGGGTAATGAAGTATAATCGTTAGTGAACTTAAATGAGTTTGAAGGAGGGATTAGATTTAGAACAAATAATGTGGATGTAAATGAAAATCCTTACATGTAAATGATTTATGATGCAACCGATTATACCTTTCAGGAAAATATAGAAAATCTTAAAGAAGAACCAAACCAACATGCAAAACGGTTTTTTGACTTACTACACTAAACTGATCAAGAACTATGGCCAAATTATGAGATAATGACTTTATTGTCTTTAATTGCACGAATATTTAACATAAAGTCTAAAGGGAATATTTCTGATCGTATTTTTGATAAAATTTTTGGCTTGTATAATGAATCATTACCTCCTGATCGTACAATGGTTGATAGTTTTTACAATATGAAGAAACTTATTAGGGGTCTTGATTCACCTGCTGAAAAGATTGTTTATTGCAAATTGGGATGTATGTTGTATTAGAGAGATGATGTGGAATTAAAAAAGTGAAAATTTTGTGGTCAATCTAGGTTTAAGCCTAGAAAGCAATCTATTAAACATAAGTTAGTACCTTAAAAATGGATGTATTATTTTCTACTAACTCCGAGACTTCAAAGACTATATGCTTCTGATGTTACTGCGTCTCACATTATATGGCATAATGAACACCAACAGGAAGATGGAATAATGAGTCATTCATCAGATGCACTAGCATGGAAACATTTCAATGACATTCATTATGAGTTTGTAGCTAAAAGTTGAAATGATAGGTTGGGATTGTCGATGGATATATTCTAACCTTTTGGTCAATCTGACCAGCAATATTCATCATGGCCAATCATAATTACTCTTTACAATTTTCCTTCATGGATGTGTATAAATGAGGTATATATGTTTTAGATAGTGATTGTGTCAGGGCCTACAAATACAAAGCATAAAATTGATGCATTCTTACAACCATTGATATCTGAATTGCAGCATCTTTGGGAATATGATGTTGAGACATATGATGTGTCTCTGAAAAAAAATTTTATGTTGAGAGTAGCTTTGATATTGACCATTAGTGAATTTTCGGCACATGCTATATTGTCTAGATAGAGCATAGCAGGAAATTGGCTTGTCCTTATTGTGACAATGATTCTGATGCATTTTATCTTCCAAACGGGGGTAAAATATGTTAGTTTGACAACTACAGATATTTCTTCCTCTATATCATCCATTTAGACGCAATAAACAAAAGTTCATTAAGAATAGGATGGTAAAAGCACCTCCTCCCCTTACAAAGCTGGCGAAGAGATATTGCAGAATTTGAAGCTGATCAAGTTAATACAAACATTAGTAAAAAGTTTGGTTGAAGAAAACGAAACATCTTTTAGGATTTTTCATATTAGAAAACTAATTTGATACATCATAATCTAGATGTGATGCATATTGGAAAAAATATTTTTGGCAATTTGTTCAATACGATAATCAACATTAAAGGGAGGACAAAAGATAATGCAAAATCACGAGTTGATTTGAAATTTTTTTGTAGAAAGAATGAGTTAGATAAAGATCTTCACACCGGTAAATGTCCGAAAGCATGTTACACTTTGGACAAAAATCAAAAGGAAATATTGTGTGAATGGTAGAAAAGTTTAAAGTTTCATGATGGTTATGTTTCAAACTTGGCAAGGTGTGTGGACATGAGGAAGTACAAATTATTTAGGATGAAAAGTCATGATTGTCATGTGTTTATACAAAGGCTAATTCCAATTGCATTTCGGGAGTTACTACCGAATAAGGTTTGGGAAGTAATAATATAATTAAGTTTGTTTTCAAAAGCTTAACATCATCTGAAATCAAGATGACTGAAATAGAAAAACTAGAGAAGGAAATTCCAGTAATTTTGTGCAATTAAGAAGGGATATTTCCTTTAAGCTTCTTTGACTGTATAGAGCATCTACCTATGCATTTAACACACGAGGTTAAACTAGTTAGTCCAGTTCAATATCGATGGATGTATCCATTTAAGAGGTAATTCAATAAAGATGATTGTAATTGAAGTAATAACATATTTTAATAACTAAATTGGTATAACCCTATTCGCTAATATATGTATTTGCATCACTTGAAGAAAAATGTCAAAAACAAGGCTAGAGTTGAAGATTCGATACGTAATGCTTATTTAGTGGAGGAAGCTAGTACATTTTGTACACAATATTTTGAGCCGCATGTTTACACAAGAGAAAGAAAAGTTCCTCTTAATGACGACGGGAGAGTAACTAGTGATGCTGATAGTAACTTATCCATTTTCACATATCCTGGACCAACATATGGACATTAAACAAGAAGAATGTTAACAAAGGAAGAAATTGAGGCTGCCCCTGGTTACATTTTATTGAACTGTCAAGAGGTTCAACCTTTCGTGTAGTAAGTTGAAATTGATTATTTAGATTTTGAAATTTAGTGTTATTCATAAATGAAATAGTTAATAATATTTTTAGAATATACGAGGAATTATTACGCGAGCTCATGCCCGACAAAACACAAGATGATATCAATAAAGAAGTTGGAAGACACTTTCCTCGATGGTTCGAGAAATATGTAAGTTTTCACTTACAAATATTGAAATGATTGAATTATAAGATTTAAGTGTTCAAATGACATTACACTGTTTAATATGATAATTTCTTTTATGTAGGCCTTAGAAAATCCAATAGAAAACAAATTCATATGTGATCTTGTGTAGGGACCTTTGTGAACTATTAAATCATATCCGACATATTTCGTTAATGGATACAAATATTTTACAGAATATCATAGTCATAGCATGGCAACAATAAATAGTCGGGTTTGCACGTAGGGAGAATTGATGGATTATTATGGTAAAATTTTTGAGATACTTGAAATTGAGTACCCCGTATTGCCAATAAAGCAAAGTGTGATATTTTAATGTGACTGGTTTGATCCAACTCCAAATGTTGGTACAAGAGTGCATAGCCGATACAATATAGTTGAAATCAACAAGCGAAGAAGATTTAGACAATTTGAACCTTTTGTGTTGGCAATGCAAGTGATCTAAGTGTATTATGTCCCTTTTCTAAGCTTACGACAAGATAAGTCAGATTGGTTGGCTATTTGTAAAGTTAAACCTGGAGGTGTTTTTGAATCACATGGACAAGGAGAATAAAGAATTGAAAGTGAGGCTTTTTAGGAAGATGTTTATGAAATAAATGCATATGTCATATATGAGGATAATGAACCTTTGAATGATCCATGTAATGAATTATATGTTGAAATTTTATCTGGAGAGGATGAGGAGAGTCATAGATCTGAAGAAGAGCCTAAGTTTGATTCTAATTCTTTAGAAAAAGAAGATGATTTTGATTTACAACTAAGTGATGATAGTGATTAATTTGTGTTTGTAATTGAATATTATATTCAATAAATAAAATATTTCCTTTTCAATATATTGAATTCAAATTGTTATATTTCTAGAAAATTCAATCAAATATTAATTTTATGTTGAAATATGCCACCAAAGAGAGAACAGGATATAATACAACCAAGTTTCAGACCACGATTTGAAGCTACTTATTATACAGGTGAAGCATCTCATGGTGTAGCAGCTGGAACTGAATCACCTCCTCCCCCTCGAGCTACTATACTTACAGATGAGACATTACTTCCGTACCTGCTACTACACCATCCACCACCCCTACATCATCCACTACCCTTATACCGACATAGATATCAGGGGTAAACAATGCGGATGAAGGAGGTGGCCGCCAGCCTGGAACTAAGGGACCTGATGGAAGAACTTACATCACAATTGTCAATAATCTGTAAGTGAAATACATAAAACACCATATGTTTATAATTAAGTTATAGATTTAAATTTTAAAACTGGTATAAAATTATTTATTTTTATATTAGGTTGATTCCATCTGGACCGTGCTCAAGAAAATGACATCCAAATTCAAGGAGAAGATTGATCTTGAGGGTTATGTAAGGAAGAATATCTCTCAAGCCACAAAGGATTTTTACTATCAGGAGTTTGAGGTACGAAAAAATTATTATTTTCTTTTTTAATTAATTTTTATATATTAATTAGATAAATATTATTACATTATAAGTATTTATCGAATGCTTTTCCTTTTGTTTTAGAAAATTTATTTTTGGGATTCTAAATTTGATGCGATAATTTATAAAGTATGGGAGAGACGAGTACGTACACGTTATCAGGACTTTGTTGGTGTAATAGACAAGGCCGGTATATGACCGCCTTATATATTTCTGAACAAATATGGAGTCGTTAGCAGTAGTATTGGACATCACCTAAGGTAATGTCCATTTTAGAGTATAATTCTACCAACAAACGTGGATGATCGGGGGGAGAGAGTCTTCCCGTACATACGGGATGATTTATTACCCACCACAAGCATGTAGAGAGACTTGTGAGTATCTACACTTTACAATTTTATTCTGATTTCTTTACTTTGCTATATTTCAATTGAATTAGATGTGTGGATTTTGGAATGAAAATATGTGTATTATGGAGAATGATAATGTTATAAATGTCTGGTGCCATATATGGTTATGTTGTTGATTTATTTTCTTTGTTCAATCAGGGGTAAATATCATAAAAATAGAGAAAACTCTGTTGAAATTTTTATAAATTCTAGTTCACTTATAACATTTTATTCTTATGTAGGAAAAGTCTATAGGCATGAGGCCTATACCCTGTAAGCTCTTTTTACACACTCACATTAGAAAGCATGACGATGTGACATTCGTCAACACCCAATGTAAAAAACTAAATGTATGTGAAATTTAAGGTTTATTATTAATGCTTAATAATTATCACTTACTAATATAAACATTGCCTTTTGATAGGACCAAATACAAGAAAGCATTCAATGACAGTCTCAACAGTCTGAAGATATTGATGAGACTCAAACCTATCTTCATGCAGTGGGTGGTAGGGACCGTCGTGGAAGGATATTCAGCTTAGGTTCATTTGTGAACATATGTTATTCGCAATCCTCCATATCCAGTACAGCAGCATCTAGTAGGCAGTCTACAACCAATGAAGTTCAAGAGCTTCGGAGCATAGTGCAAACATTGGCAACTGAGTTGCAACAGTCGATGGAATACATAGCTCAGCTCCGTAATGAAGTGAATGAGTTGAAGGGAAGGGGTAGCACCTCATCGCACCAATAAGAGCATCCGCAATTACCAAATCAATAGTGTACTTGTAGTCATTTCATTTAAATTACAAATACTTATTATATACAATTTAATGTTTTTATTATCAATTAAGATAATTTTAATTTTTTATCATTAATCAACTTTCTGTTTAAACAAATTAAATGTATAAACAAATCAAATTATTATGCACAGATAATTCATAATTGTTTAAATTATGCATTAACCATAAGATCATCAAATAAAATTTATTGACGGTATATTTTTTAATAAATTTTTTTGGTTAATTTATCGATGGAAAATAACAAACTGTCAATAATCTGTGATGGAACAACCAATTTCATCGCCAAATTTACCAACAAGATTTGCCGCAGAATAACTGTCGGTATACTCACCGACGGGAAAAACATAACCATTGGTAATATTGTAACAAACTTATTGATGGAATGAACAATGCCGTCTGTAAATCTGCCGAAGGAAAAATATTGACTGTCGGCAATTTACCGACGGTCGATCTCACAAACAACCGTCGGTATTTTTACCAACGGTACATTAATTGTTCGTCGGTAAATTTACCGATGGACATTCTATTATTCGTCAAAAATTATTACCTACGGCCATCTTTACGACGCCTTTGTTCGTCGGTAAATTCTATCGCTAACCTGACTTATCGACAAAATGTTAATGTTCATTAGTAAACGATATTTTTCTTATAGTGTATGTTGGGAGTCAGATTGATTATGAACTAATTTGAAATGCAATTTAATTAAAGTCCACTCAGTTCATATATAGAGGTCTAGTGGTACTCTATTTGCAGGAATAACATGATATCTTTTTAGTAGGTTAAGATTAGCAAACCCATCAGTTGTTAACCAGCAATTCTGTATACTTTCCTTTCATTTATACATAAACCCTATGATTTTTTATTAAAATCTACTAACTTAAATTATCAGCCATATAAACAATATATATTTTAGGTCACATAGCACTCGTGTCCTTATATTTATTTATCTCTAGGTGGCCAAATGATTGATAATTCATAATAGTATGACATGCTAAGGTGTATTATCATCCATACTGTATTATTGGGTCATTATTTAACTAACAATCATTTCTCATGTTTGTTGTAGTGTATATATACATATACCCCCTTAACCTCTGCGACTGCGCGCAATGTGCAAGATTCCTAAGGAAGCGAAATGATGGACACAACCATTTTCCTTGCAATTTCTTTTATTTTCCTGTTTCTCGCCCAAAGATTCCACCGAGCAAGGACGATAAGGAAAAATCTGCCTCCGAGCCCACCTGGGCTTCCAATCATTGGTCACCTCCATCTCCAAGAGCCACCTATGTATCTCACTTACTACAATCTAGCCAAAAAATATGGACCAATCTTCTCCCTCCGATTTGGGTCACGAAGAGTAGTTGTTGTATCGTCGACGTCCACCATTGAAGAATGCTTCACCAAAAATGATATTGTTCTTGCCAATCGCTCAAACTTACTCGTGGGCAAGTACTTAGGTTACAACTACACCGCCATAGACCATGCACCATATGGCGAGCATTGGCGCAACCTCCGACGTATTAGTGCGTCGGAGTTCCTATCAAATAGTCGGCTGAACTTACTCGAAAGCATTAGAAAAGACGAAGTCAAGCAACTTGTAACCAAGCTATCGCGTGAATCGATGCATGACTTCGCTAAGGTAGAGTTGAAATCAGTATTTCGTGATCTGTCTTTCAACATTTTGATGAGAATGACGGCTGGTAAGAGGTATTTTGGTGACGATGTTAATGAGGAAGAGACAAGGGAGTTTCAGAAGTTAATGATGGAACTACCCTCCTTTTATGATACTTCGAATCCAAGAGATTTCTTTCCCATCTGGAGTTGGATTGATCGCGGCCGTTTCGAGAAGAAGTTGAGGAATGTTTACCAAAGAATGGATAATTTCATGCAAATTTTAGTTGAAGAGTGCAGAGACAAGTTGCATCCTGGGAGTTTGGAAACTCTTGTTAACAATTTACTTCTGTTGCAAAAGTCAGATTCCCAGAATATCACTGACGAAATTATCAAAGGATTCATATCGGTAAGCGCACTATACATACAACATCCAATAGTGATCACTGTTTATCATGATCCTAAAGTCAATCATAGCATTTGCAGTGATGGTAGCGCATTAAAGTTATGACTAATAATGTGATGTGGACTAATGAGTTTAGTTTTCATGAGTGACTAGGCTGGAAGTAGTCAAATCAAAGTATTAGTAAGAAAATAAAAATGTGGCCTGGTGATATGTCATGCAATTATATGATCAGATTTATTAATTAGAGCTAAACTCTATTATTACCCCTTTATTAAGCACAATTAGCACTTCCTCACACTTTATTGCCTTCCTTCTTTCTTAGAGTATGATATTTGCGGGGACTGAAGCAATATACGTAACGTTAGAATGGGCAATGGCTTCGGTGCTCAAGGATTCCAAAATACTGACTAAATCCAGAGAAGAAATAGATAATATTATCGGTCAAGATTGCATACTAGAAGAAAATGATCTTTCTAAGTTACCTTATCTTCAAAACATCATTTTAGAAGCACTACGAATGTTTCCATCAACTCCTGTTATGGATCCACACATGGCATCAGAAGATTGCATCGTAGCTGGCTATAACATCCCACAAGGGACGGTTGTATTGGCTAATGCATGGGCTTTACACAGAGATCCCAGTGTCTGGGAAGATCCGAACACTTTTAAGCCCGAAAGGTTCGAAGGAATTGGAGATGGAGCGATAAAAAATTTCATTCCTTTTGGAATGGGAAGAAGGTCTTGTCCAGGAATGAACTTAGGTTATCGTGTTTTGGGCTTGGCTTTAGGTTCATTGATTCAATGCTTTGATTGGAAAAAGATCCCTGGTGACGATATTGACATGAGAGGAGGGAGCGGATCCACCATGCCAAAGGTTATCCCTTTGAAAGCAATGTGCAAAGCTCGTCCCATTGTGAAGAAGATCCTATCTTGAGCTGGAAAATTACCACATCCAGTTATGTGTTATTACGTTTTTATATGAATAAAAAATTACTTTAATGTGTTTAAATATTCATATGTGGATTAAGCAATGTCATTATTGCTTTCTTGGCAGACAGAATTGGTTCTGAAAAGAGTATACAAGATTTTACTCTTTTTCTGATAAAGTGGCTTGAATAATTGCAAAGGACAAATGCTAAGCTGATTTCATTCTTTAAATCGATTGCAATTTCATGAGTGTGGCATTCTTTATAGCTTTTTGAACCCAACCACCAGAACAGTACATAATTACAAATTATTTCACTCTCATTTTTCGTATACAAATCACGTAACATGTTGATATATTCCCTTTTTTGTTGATATTATTACGTAAACTTCTTAATTGACATTATTTCATTCAGACTTATTTTCTTAGCAGTTGATTACCCTCTTTTCTTAGCAGTCTCATCAGCAATTTCGGATGTAATCTTTTTTAACAAATGATTGATCTCCTCATCAAATAGATCAAGTAGTGGCTTGAAGAGACAATTTCCTGAGATGTCACTTCCTCTGAATATGATCAGGAGCATAGTTTGCTTCTTGTTATTACCGGAACCTTAAGTATGCCGGTGGCATTTGGTGGGAGTCTCGTTATCCTTTAGTTTGATTCCTATGATATCCAGGATATATTAAGGAATTTAAATTTATTGCTAAGCTGCTTTAACTAGTGATGTATTAATTAACACAAAAAACAAAGAAATTATCTGCTAAGCTTGATTGATGAACCTTGTGGTGACTTAAAGGACTCTACTAGGTCGTCTGACCATATTCAATTTTTCCCTTGTGAAAAAATTAATGTTTTTAAAAATTAAGTTGGAAGTTAAACCGATAAGACAAAAAATTTAAAATTTAAAAGATTCAATCAGTATTAGATTGATATAAAATCAGTTAAAGATTGAAGGGTGTTAAATAAAAATTAATTAGTTTATTTTAATTTTTAAAAATTAGCTAATTAATTAATAAATTAATCAATTTTTAACAACAAAAAATATTAAACTAAATCAATCAAAAAAGTAAAAACAAACCAAAAAATTAGCTGATTTAAAATTTTTACTATAAAATTAATCGAATCGATTCAGCTTTTAAAATGTTATACAAATAACACATTCTCTATGGTTAACATCGTTACTGGTTTGAATTTGCTAAGCATAGTCGTAAACGTTCAATGCGGATTGTAGATGCTAGATAGAGTACAATTAAAATGACGTGCTTCTTTTAGGCTGCAACCTGTTAGAATAGTTTCAGGTTCCCGTTTGAATATGAGAGCAAATCAAATGATAGTCTGGCAAAAGGGGAAATATTCGTTTACTGCATTAACTTCAACATTTAAGAAGGAAATAAATATATACCATATGATGTCTCCACGTGTAAAAGTAAATCTAAAAATTCTTGAAAATTACAATCAGAAAATAACATAATTTATATAAAAAAGGACTTAAAATTAAAGAGTAAAAATTATGATACGATATACTTGTTAGGTTTTGTCCTTTTCTTCAGGAGCTGTTAATAAAATCTCTGCTTTTACAGAATTCTTTCTTGTTTGAATTGGTCTTCTCAAGTTAGGTGTGATTGTGATTTATTTGCTGATTTTTTTATTTAGTTATGTTTGTAAGGCTATTTAATAGCCAATTATGCTAATTAAGATATACAATGTTTTTCCTACTTTCTTCTATCCATGATCAACTCTTTACAAATAACATTTGGTATCATAGCCTCCCCACGAGGCTTGATCAATAGAAGCTGCAGTCTTCTACATGAGAAGAGATAGAAGAATGGCAACAGAGAGCTTTTTTCTGCAACCTTGAGTTCCAAAGTTTGATGGGCATTATGATCATAGGGCAATGCTCACGGAAAACTTCTTGAGGTCAAAAGAATACTAGGATTTGGTGGAGAATAGGATTCCTGCAGCAGCAGGAAGAGTGACTCTCACGGATACATAGAAGAAGAACATTCCAGATTAGAAGTTGAAAGATGTGAAAGGAAAGAAAAGAACTATACATGAAAGCAAAGAACTATTTGTTCCAAACATTGGGTCATACAATCATGGAGACAATTCTCAACAAGGATATAATAAAAAGCATATAGGATTCAATGAAGTAGAAATATCAAGGTACAACTCAAGTCAAGTGGGCACAACTTTAGGCTCTACGGAGGGAGTTTGAAATTCTCCACATAAAGATTGAAGAATTCGTGAATGCATATTTTGCTCAAACCCTTACCATAACTAACAAGATGAAAGCAAATGGTGAGGATAAAGGAGATCAAGTTGTTGTTGAGAAATAGAATTGTTTCATTAAAGTATGACATGTCAAGTTAGACAACAAGTCAAAAAATAAAAGAAATACGCCGGGTTACAGTCGGGACGTAGAGCTCAAGGAGCACATGAGCTTTCACCTTCCTTCTCATCTGTCTTGGTCCTCTGGCTGAATCTCTCTTCCCTCCTTTTTACCTTTGTGACTTTGCAAATTTGCCATCCTCTTTCCTCCATCCTCCTTCCTGCTCCTCCTGTCCAGGGGCAGTGATGCCTTTTCCTACACTAACCTTTTTCCTACCATCTTCTACTTATCATTTCTAAACCAAAATTTTCCTGCTCCAGCTTCTACTTTGCTGCTACTATACCTAAACTAGTTATCATAACTGAACTCACACCTACTAATATTTTTTAATTTCCCCCTTTACCCTCATGCATTTCACAATCCTCCTCCTCTGAATCTCCCTCTGATTCGCCACAAGCTAACCT
The DNA here is from genome assembly GCA_025594535.1 of Erythroxylum domingense. Lineage (NCBI taxonomy): Eukaryota > Viridiplantae > Streptophyta > Magnoliopsida > Malpighiales > Erythroxylaceae > Erythroxylum > Erythroxylum domingense. The sequence goes on from JANQBM010000220.1 coordinate 30,227,190, forward strand.
AAATCCAAACCTAAACCTTTCTAACTTCCACTCCCTTTCATCCTCCTCCTCTATTAAGTCCCCTGTAACCCCAGACCCCTCTTTCCTTGCTCTCAACATTAGGAGGCAAGTACCTCCCTCAGATTCTCCCTCAAACCCTCCCAAGCCAGTCACAATAGCTAATGTCGTCCAGAACTTTGTAGAAAAGAGGAAAATCTAGAAATATGTGGTAGGGTAGAGCTATGAATCTTATCTTTTCTACAGTACATCGATTGAAATAGACAGAAAGGTGATGGTGACCCTAAGTCTTGACATCTTACAAGAGGGCGCAAAAATATGGGAAGTAGCACTCATAGGCTTCTTCATGGATAAAGGCCCACCTTTTCCTATAATACAAGCATGGGTTCAAAGAAACTAGAAAGGAAGAGGCATATAAGAGATAACGTTAACTGAAAATGACAAAATTATTATTACCTTTAACGCAAAATCAGAGGCTCTAAAAGGGATAAAAGAAGGACCATGACACATCTCATAGCTTCCATTTTTTCCTCCAGAACTAGCAACCTGGTATGGAATTAGAAAAAATTAGAGTAAAGAACATTCCACTATAGGTAAACATCTATAATATTCCCCTGAAATGTTAGACCACCAAAGGCCTAAGCTTGCTAATAAGCTACTTGGAAAAACCAATATGCATGGATGAGAATATGAAATTGAGGAAACAGGTTGGCTATGCTAGATTATGTGTGAGTATGGACATTTCGAAGGAGATGAAAGATTATATTCCCATTTTAAGGTTGGATAATGGAAATTCCCTTAAGGAGGATAAATTCATGGTAACTTACCATTTGAAACCATCCCTACAAGTTCAAGGCAAAACATGGAAACCAATAGGGAAAGTTTTATTAAGGGAGATTAAATGGAATTGAAGAGATAAATTCCGAGCTAATGCCTGGAAGTCTCGACAACGTCGGTGTGCTGACGTTCCAACTGAGCCTCTATAAGAAATCAAATGCACAGTCATTACAAATTGAACAGTCAAACATGTATAATAATGCACATGTAAGAATTTAAATGAGTACAACGCATGTTCATGACGATCCCGGTGCCAATCAGAAATTTAATCCGAAAAATATTCGGTCCACTAATTTAGGGTTTAATCCAATATTTCCTAAAAATCTTAGAAAAATCAAAAATTGGTATGGGGAAGTAGAGGACTGTTTTAGAAGTCCAACGTTTCAAGAATGGGGTCAATCGGAGGTCGGATGCAAAAGTTAGAAGCAAAAACGTGGCAAAGGGTCAGAATGTCCCAAAAATTACAAAAAATCCATTAACTCTCGCGTCCGCGAGCTCTCGCGCTCACGAGGAGCGCGATAACAACAACGCTCCTCGCGATTGCGACGCTGCTGTTATTGTGGCGATCATTCCGCGGAACGATCACAACTCTCCTTTTTTTTCACTTCTTTCTCTTCCGAACACAGACTCTTCCAAACCACCTAACTTTTCACTCAGACCTCCAAAATTCACAAATTTGGTATCACTGGATAGCTAACAAAAAGATCTACAATTTTCATGTCTAAAGGGGTCAAAAATCACTTCAAACCAGTCTGTCCTATCAATCATACCCCAAAACAATAAAAATTTTTTCAAACATTATAACTTCTTATTCTATTACTCAAAAATTCCATGGTTTATAGAAATGGAAAGATCAGAACATTCTCTACACTTCTCATGAAGAACTCAAAAGCAAATTCTATCTCAAACTAGGTCAAAAACTCAATCAAAGTTTCTGCCCTGTTACATTAGTACCTAAACCATATCCAAACTTCATAAATTCATAATTTTCAATTCCTATATCCAAAAATAGCATATTATGTATCATTAAAAAGCTCTAACATTCCTCTACAACTTTTATTAAGGATACTTACTCCAATTCAGATCATAACAATCTAGAATTGGCCTTATAACACAATTTGCACAAAATCTTACACCTTTAGGCATTTTCACACAACAAAGCACCTAATCTTCAAAAGACATCCGAAATTCAACAACTCATAACTTTCAATCCTTATATCAAAAAAATTCATACTTTATGGAGATAGAAAACTAACAAGGAAATCTATAAATTTCATGAAGACCAAATTAGCAAATTTTGCCTAAAATCAACCCAGATTAAATCTCCAAAGTTTTAGCTCACAAATCCTACTTTAGTGTCCTTAAAATTACACTGTTCATGCCTACTCATATACTCACATTCATGTCCAAATTAGGAACTCTTAAGGCTAGAATTAAGCTTCACTTCCTTCATAAGAATTGTAGCTAAACTCTTCTAGTTTCATTTGAGCTAAAAATCATCTCAATTGCACATCCACGAAAAAAGTTATGGCAGAAACACTGAAAATACATGCAAACTAACACACAATTCACTTCATAAATTCACCATAACCCATCTTACAAGCTATCCTTCACCATTAGGCCACAAATCACAGCACACATATACTCAATTTTCCATTAATTTCCAATCCACCTAAAACATCCTAATTCACCTAAACTATATAACATCTCATTCTTTACT
>JANQBM010000220.1:30229843-30251250 GCA_025594535.1 Erythroxylum domingense
CTCAGAGAAATATGATGAAACCTCTGATCTCTATGTTGCGTACCTCTGATCTCTATGTTGTCAACCTTTTCCTTCTTATTTCTCGTCTTCTTTTCCTTTGTCAACAGAGGAGTAATGAAAAGCTGCAAAAAATGGAAAATGAGTAACGAAACGTTAACAGAGGAGGGCGGCAATGTTATTTTTTCAGCTCAAGCGACGACGTTTTCAGAAGATGGGTAAGAAGCGACGACGTTTTTTCCTAGCTATCTACTCTTTAAATAATTGCGTAATGTTTAGAACTCGTATATTATTTGTATACGTTCAGAACAAATGTATGGGGAAGTTTGGTGTTATGTTGAAAAGTTAGAGACAATGTGATGGGCAAATGTATGGGGAGCAGATCTTTACTTTTATTACACGCACTCGTATATTATTTTTAATCGTACATTATTTTTAATCCTACTTACTTGCCTAGAATTGAGTTAATACATATTAGTAGATATAGAGGATTTCGTTTCCAATAATATAATATAAAAGAGTGCCACATTGTGAAATCAAAATTAAAAATAAAAATTAAATATTTAAATAAATTTTTATTAAATTTAAAAATAAAAAATAAAAATGGAAACAAACAATAATAATTTAACTAAATTTAATTTTTCATAATGAAATGTTGTATTGAAATAAATGGAATTTGTATTAGTAATTATTATTATGACAAAATAAATCAAAATTTAAATTTAAATTAATTTATTATATTATTGATAATGACAAATCTAAATTTTGGACACTTTTTTAGCATATTTTGTAGACAACTTTTACTATCTTCACTAAATGTCTAAAAATTTTACCAATTTTTATATTATTTTAGACAGTTATTAGATGCGTCTAAGAATATGCGTCTAAAACTTCCTTATTTTGTTGTTGTGAATGGTTACTTGTTTTCGCCATCATATGGTAATGGCTATTAATTGCCTAGACCGTCTCTTATCTATTGAAGCTATCTTCATAAGTTATCTTGCCACTACTATCAGTTGGACCTTTTACCAATGGTAGCAACAAAACCATCACTATACCAAGCCACGTCATCTTCTCTAATCATCTACCATCATCAAAAGCTACCTTCTAACAATTATAGTCATTGGAAAATGGAGCAATATGAATCCCCATATAATCAAAGAGACACAACTACCATCTTTACTTCCATAAGTTGACTCATATGTGCAACTCTAACAGCTTTGCACAAGTTTAACAACTTCCCATCAAACAACAACATCCATAAAATCAACAACCATTGCAAAAGGTTTTTGTGATTTTAAGGTTTTACTCTTTATTAAATCATAATTATATAAATCAAGTCTACAAAACCATTAGTAAAATTGATTTGAAAAACAATATTAGTTATTCAATTACAACATTTGTGACATGCTTGCGATCTTAGCATCAAAGTTGTGTTGATATGCTTCGAGTTAGAAAATCTAGCTTATTACATAACAACTTCAAGAGCATAATAGGTGTATATCTATTTTGAACTCAGATGACTAGAGTATAGGGTTGTATTTGAAGGATATCAATATGAAACTTTTAGATTTTATAAAGAGTTAATCAAAACATAATCTAACTTTAGTAATTAATGCTTGCAATAATTGCAAAATTAGCTCAAAATATTGATAAATAAGAATTAAACACAAAATCCAATTATAAAATTATTGTTGGCTTCGATACAATTATTAAGAAATCAAAGGGAGATCTAATCTCACTTACAGCAAATGAAGAAATAAAGCTTTTACATTCAATTTTTGAAAAGCAAGGATCACTTTAATATGTAATTTGATTAATGCATAAAACATAATAAAACATTAATCTAATATTTGTACCTTATTGTGAAGTTTGATCATTTTTTGTTGCTAATTCAGAATTGATTTTTAAAACAATTTTATCGTTACTATTGTAGATACATAAGCATTTAGCCTCTAATGGTATCCATATAAACATATTAAGAAAACTTTACAACTGGTGTAAGGGATATTGTCTCTTTACCCTTTAACACTAGTATCACTGGGATGTAGAGCTCAAGGAACTTGAGTTTTCACCTTTAGGCTCCTTTGACTTGTTACGTTGGCTGAATCTCTCTTCCTTTTACCCTTGTAACTCTGTAAATCCTCCATCCTCTTCCTACATCCTCCTTCTTGCTCCTCCTATCCAGGGGCGTTGCTCTCTTTTCCTCCATTAACCTTTTTCCCACCCTCTTCTAATTACCATTTATAAACCAACTTTTACTGCTCTAGCTCTTCTTTGCTGCTACCATACCTAAACTAGTAAACATGGCTGAACTAACGCCTCCCAATATATCTGAATTTCCCCATTTACCCTCTTGTTTCCAATATTTATGAATTTCCCCCTTTACCCTCTTGTTTTTCACCATCTTCCTCATCTGAACCCCCTTGATCCGCCACAAGCTAACCTAAATCCAAAGGCAAACATCCACTCCCCTTCATCCTCCTTCTCTATTAAATCTCCTGCAATCCCAAACCCTTCTTTCCTTGCTCCCAACATCAGGAAGCATGTACCTCCCTCAGATTCACCCTCAAACCATCCTAAGCTAGTCAAAATAGCAAATGAGATCCAGAACGATGGAAAAAAAGAGGAAAAACTAGAAACAGGTTGTAGGGGAAACCTCTTAATCTTCTTTCTTCTACATTCCCTCGGTTGAAATAGATGAAAAGGTGAAGGTGGCCCCAACTCTTGACATCTTGCAGGAGGGTGTAAAAATATTGGAAGCAGTGATCATAAGTTTCTTCATGGATAAACGTTTGCCCTTTTCTGTAATACAAACATGGGTTTAAATAAATTGGAAAGGAAAAGGCATTAAAGAGGTCATGTTAACTAAAAATGAAAACATTATTATTACCTTTAGTGCAAAAGAAGAGGCTCTAAAAGTGATTGAGGGAGGACCATGGAACATGTCACAACTTCCTTTATTCCTCCAAAATTGGCAACCTGGTATGGAATTAGAAAAAATTATATTAAAGAACATTCCACTATGGGTGAACATTTACAATATTCCACTAGAATATTGGACCATCAAAGGCCTAAGCTTATTAGATAGCTATTTGGGAAAACCAATATGTATGGATGAGAATACAACATTGAAGAAACGGGTTGGATATGCTAGATTATGTGTGAGTATGGAGATTTTGAAGGAGATGAAAGATTATATCCCATTTTAAGGTTAGCTAATGGTAATTCCCTTAAGGAGGATAAAGTCATAGTAACTTACCATTAGAAAACTTCCTTACAACTTTAGGACAAAACATGAAAACCAATAGGGAAAGTTTTTGTTAAGGGAGACTATGGAGATTAATAGGGTTTGAGAAGAATAAAAAAGATAGGAAACCTGAAATTGATGAACTTGAATCGTAGAAAAGGATACCAAAGGATCAAGGACTGATCAATCAAGTAGACAGAAAGCTAACCTATGAGACTAATGGCAACAAACTGAACACATTGTAGTAGATCAACAGATAATACTAATGGCATCAAGGAATATGGCAGTTATAGAGGGAATGGAAGAACATGTTATCAGTAATACAAATAAAGGAGAACTGTAAAAGGGAAATCCCCCTAGAGTTTAGCAGCAGGCAATCATAAATTTGCCACAATAGTCAAAATTCATGCTTCAGATGGGAAATCAGGAGGAAAATTTTGAACAAGTACAAACTAGAAAGAGCTCTCGGAGTAGTAGGAAAGGCTAAAAAGGTAAATCTAATATTACATGACCTTTCTAGTTTAGAATATTAGAGGAATAAATAACCCTTCGAAGCTCGATGCCTTGAAAAAGTTTGTCTAGCATAAGAAGCCTAAATTTTTTTGCCTTTTAGAAACAAAAATCATACTCAGAAAATTTGAATAAATTAGGTTGTTTTGGAAGCCAATGGCAAATAATATCTAATCACTAGTATCGTGGTTATGGGATAATCATCCTAGTTTTTGGAAGCAAGTGAGCAATTCATGCATACAAAAATTACATTCAAAATTGAGCACATTTCAGTGTTGGCTTACTTTGTCTATGGTCATAATACTACATTTCAAAGAAGGGAACTATGGAATTCATTAAAAAGACTAAAGGGAACAGCTAATGACCCATGGATTATAAGTGGTGATTTTTACTCTACTATTATCAATCTGAAGCTAAAGGGAATTGTAACTTTCTTAACTACAATACAAATTTGCTTAAATGCACAAAAGATGTGGAAATTTCTGACTCAAAATTCGAGAGTCATAGATTTCATTGGAGCAACAAACAGAGCTCTAATTGTCTTATCAGAAAGAAGCTGGATAGGGCTTTGGTGAATGTAGAATGGTTAACAAATTTTCCAAACAACAAAGTTGTTCTTTTGGATCCATGGTTTTCAGACCATATCCCTATCAAGGTTGACAACCTCTTCAAAAAGGTTTTTTTTTAAACACCCTTTTAGGTTTAACAACTTCCTGAACACTATGGAAGGATTCCAAGAAGTTATTATCAAGGGTTTGAAGTTAGAAGTAATGGGTACTAAACAATTTATCTGTATGAAAAAACTTAAATCGATAAAGCAGGAACTAAAGAGACTAAATGGAAGTAGAGGTGGGAGCATAGACTAAGGGATAGAAGCTGCTAGACTTCAGCTCTCACTCATATAGAAAACACTGGCTGACAATCCCACTGATGAGATTATTGCGAAGGAGGAGAAGGAGGTCCTAAAGCTCTACTTGCAAACAGTAGATAATCACTACTCGTTATTAAGACGGTCCAGATTTAATTGGATCAAGGATGGAGATAGATGCACAAGATTTTTCTTTAATACTATTAAGGCAAGGAGTAATGTGAATAGGACAACTTCGATTAAAATGAAATAAGGGGAGATCTTTTATGAGCAAACAAAAATAGCTCAAGCTGCCTTGTCACACTTCCAAAAGCTCCTAGGAACTGAAGGAAATGCTAGCACAATTGATAAGTGTAAATTGCATTGTGTTTTAGGATATAGTTTGATATGTTTTTAGTCGTTAATTTGATCATTTAGTATGTGTTTAGGTTAGAATTGTGTTAGTTTGTTAATTATTTATATTTTAAGTGTTTTATGGGTTAGTCCATACTTTTGTGCTTAAATATTATGTTTTTGAGGTACCTTGATGTGTTTGCTAGTGTTTCAGGGTCAACATCGAAGAACGGAGAAGTTTTGAAGATATTTGGCCCGAAACAATGACCCATGATCAGGCCACAATTATGACAAAAGGCTCAGATGTAGGCCACGATCATGGCCTACATCGGACAGACGCATAGACACTTATAAACTTTATATTTCTAGGGCATTTTTGGACCTTTTGGACCCTGGAAAAGCCTTAAGGTTACCCAAAACATAAGAGACTATTTAATAAACAAGAAGAGAAGGAAGATGACTGGAGTATAGGGTTGTATTTATCCCTCCTCGTAGGATCGACACCTTAGATACTACGAGAATGACCCATGTGTTTGTGGATTTTCGAGGTTAATCAATTGAAACTTACAAACATCAACATCTCGATTAGCAATCAGTGCAGATCTCAGGACGTTCATTTCAGCACAAAATCCTGAAGATCAAGCGAATCTTTTAATCGACAGGTCAAAGATTAGGAGATAGAGGCAGGGGTGTTTAAAATAAAGGGTTCAAAATCCCTAGGAATGGATGGTTTGAATGGGTTCTTCTATAAAAAAACTTGGGATAGTACAGGGAAGATTATAAAAAAAGCGGTGCACGAATTCTTCAAAAATGGAGAACTCCTAAAAGAGATCAACAAGAATTCCTTGTGTTTGATTCCAAAAACTCATAACACTTCTACATGGAGCGATTTTAGGCCTATTTCATAAACTAATTTTTGTTATAAGATTATAGCTAAACTCCTAGCTAATAAATTGAAATATGTGCTACACTACATCATCAGTGAAAACTAAGGAGCATTTTTACGTAAGAGGAATATTAGAGATAATATCCTAATATTGCAGGAACTTTTGAAAGTATACACAAGAAGAAAATCCCATAAGAACTGCACACTAAAAGTGGATCTCCAGAAAGCTTTCAGTATTGTCAGTTGGGGTTTTTTACTGCAGACTGTGGGTGTTATGGGCTTCCCCTAAACATTCTTCAATTGGATTAAAGAGCGTATTTCTACGATTTCCTTTGGGATTATGATCAATGGGTGTCCCCCTGAGATGTTTAAAGACAAAAGGGGACTTAGGCAAGGGGATCCTCTTTCCCTTTACCTATTTCTAATTTTCATGGAGGTTCTTACCCTTATGCTAAAATATAAGATCTCATCAATTTGAAATTTCAAGTTCCATATCAAGTGTAAATTGGTTTCACTAACATTTATGTTTTATAGATGATCTAACCCTTTTTAGTAAGGCATATATCCCCTCAGTTACAGTACTAAAGAATAGTTTACAAAAATTTAAGGAGATATTGAGACTGAGCATCAATCTTCAAAAAAGTTTTTTATTTTATCGAAGAGTGCTACACATCTAGCTAGTGATATATCTCTTCTAACTGGAATGGGAAATCATGATCCTCCTATTACTTATTTGGGTATCCCTATCTCATCGATATGACTACGATTTACAGATCTACCCCTTATAGAAAAGATATGAAGAAGGTTAGGTTCATGACAAACAAACTGCTATCCTATGGAGGCAAACTTCAGCTACTGAAATATGTTATTATGTCCATGAATACTTATTGGTGTTCTCAATTTTCCTTTCCAAATGGCTGGTTAAAACGGTGGAAAAAATGATGAAACATTTCTCATGGAGTAAGGGGAAAGTAGAAAGAGGAATTGTTAAGGTCAGTTGGACTCACATATGTCAACCAAAAGCTACAGGAGGACTGAGGTTGGGGTCAATTGGAAGAAGCAACAAGTGCTTATTGCTAAAAAGGTTGTGAAGAATTTTTAGTGAAAGGAATCAATATAGATTAAATAGGTGAATAGCTATATTTTAAAGGGTGGTAGTCTAAGGCAATTAAACCTAAAGATAGCTTCTCATGGTTCTTTAACCAAATTAAGACATTGGGGGAGGAAGCTTAACACCAGATACTTGTAGGATAAGGGTAGGGATCGAATTTCATTATGACAATTGCACAAGGCAAAGAGCACTAATCTACAATCTGATAGCTAGGGATATTCTAGATAGATTCTCAATAAAAGATAAAATCTAAGAATTAGTTGCAGATGGCAACGGGGATCTGTCCCAAGAGGAGATTTGATCTCTTTCGATACCATAGTATAAACTTAATGGAGGAAAGGATACATATCTATGGAATGGGCTAGCTCTTTCAGGCATAACAAATAGACAAGCTAAACAACTAAAGTATGGGACAAACCTAAGAATTGGTTAGTGTAATTTGATCTAGAGTAACACTATCAAGCCTAATGCCAGCTTCCTATGTTGGTTAGCCATGAAAGATAGACTAAGCACTATGACAAAACTAAAATTACTCTCCTTCTTTAAAAGATGCATCCTTTGCAAACTAGAAGAAGAGGACAAAGATCATTTATTTTTTCAGATGCGAATTCTCTAATAGAATATGGTTTTAAATTTCTTCATTATGTTCTCTTAACTGCTATCAAAGAAACCTGAATGGTATTATTCATAAGATACTATTGAACCTTGCATCCAAACATGACAAGGATGTATACATGGTTGCCATAACAACATGCATTCGGGAGACTTGGAGGGAGAGAAATGGCAAAAAAATTATAGGAAGGGAAAGTGGCATACATTCAATTATAGATATCCCTAACAATATCAGAGAACAATTGGTCATAAACCAGATGGAGAAGAAATGCAGTGAGAGATTAGTAATTTCTTGGAGACTTTAACAAAGCTCCAAAAACACCTAGTACATCTTAGAACTTTAATTACGTATATCCACACTCACAATAGTTACAGGAATCTAAAGTTGAAGCTCTTACCTTTCGAGATCACTCCTCAGTGAGGTCTTAATGCCTTATCACCTCCATCCATCACTGGTTCTAAAGTTTAGTACTCGCGCGATAGAAGATTAGCCAGATCTCAAATCCTGTGGAAACCCATTGACCAACACTAATCAAAGAAGTCTGATTGAAGTCGAATAAGAAGAGGAAGAAACAAAGCTCAAATTAGAAATCACTTACCTCCTTAATCATTTAGAGAAAGAGTTAACGAAATCATCGAGCCCTAATTTGGAAACCTTTGTAGGTTCTTTAATGGGGGGGTTTAGAGTTACTTTAAAATTTTGTTTTAGGAAACTCTGAGAGGAATTTTACTTGAGGTTGTTTCCTACACTTGGATCCCATACTTCTAGTTATGAAGTCGTTTGGCTTGTTTTTGTTATCCTTAAAGTAGGATTTGTTGTACTGAACCCTTTTTCTTTATTAATTCAATTTAATTGTTCAAAAAAATTGGTTTAAGGAGTGGTAAGCAAAAACTGTTAGCTCCTTTAAATCATACTACAATTTACAATAAGGTTTAAAATTTTTTATTTAAATTAATTTTTATTTTTATTTCAAATAATTTTAAGTATAATTATAATTAATTACGATTAAATACCAATTAAGCCCAAATAAAATTCAATATCTCATATTAATCCTTATTTATTAAGTTTTGATTTTTAATCTTTAAAGTTTCTCAAATTTTATAATTAAGTCTAACTTGACTAAAATACCTTTTTACTCGTTAATTGTTCTTCATGTGAGATCAATTAGGTTCCTTAATATGTTGACAATGGATATAAACTATAACCTTAAGTCATATTTAGGATTACATAAATTAAATTTCTTTAATTTAAATTTAATTTTCTATATAAAAATGTATATCCATAAATTAAGATTGATTTCTAGCAACAAATCAACCAACTAAATATTAAGATGTTAAATTGGTTTTGACTAATGAAATTAATTTTTATTTTATATGAGTCCAATCATATTAGTTCTCCAACATTATTAATTAAATTATATTAATGATATTTGAAAACTATTTTTAAAGTGTCATTCTATCTTGGCCAATGATTTATTGAATCAATACTAATTGAGAACAAAAAAACATCCTCCTTAATCTATTTGGGATAATGAATCCTATATTAATGACTTAATGACCTCCATATAGATCATGTTATAGCTAATGACTATTAATTTTGTTATCTTTGATTAGAATGGATCATAGGTATAATCAAACGTAACAATCTCTATATTAGAAAATTTGGACATCTCAAATCAATAGATCACTTATATAATTATCACAATGAGAATTTTCAGAGACATACACATAAGGTTATAAATAGAATTCTCATATTGTATCAATTGAATGAACTTGTTCTCTAATAAGTACTCACATGTTTGTTTAAGTATTTCCATACTTTGGTTTATGAGATTGGCTACTTCTATCATTTGAAAGAAATAAATGTGTTAATCTTTTTGCTCTATTAATTTCTAGTTTAGAGCATCGATCATGAATAATTTATGGACAACACATAAGTATCTGGGAATCTTATAATTATGATATCATCATAATTTTATTTTCCACGTATATTTATCCTATAAAATTTATTTTATACATCATTTAATTAAACAATTATGTATAAGATTAAAAAAACTCAAATAATTATGTTAAAAAAGTTACAACCAACCATCACTACAAGAAAATTAGTAATTAACGATAAAAAATTATCAATGGAAATGAAACTGTAGTAAATTATCGACAGAAAATCATGTTCCGTCGATAACATTATCAGGAAAATTTTCATTTTGTGATGGAAAAAATATCGATCAGTAAATATGGAGGAAAATTATCTTGGAAAATTTTCCAACGGCATATAGCAATGGTAGAAAATTCCCGTAAGTAAAGAAGGTGGAAATACTTAGCAGAATAAATAAATTTTGGGTTTACCGATGGCATACATTTCCATTGGTAAATTTTAGAGGTGAACATCATCATTTGCTTCAGTTTCAATGTTTTTAATAAAATGAAAATGACATCGTTTGGTTTAACAACAAATGACTTCGTTTTCATTTAACCTAAAACTACCGCAACCCCTTCCCCCTTCATAACATTAGACTAATTTTTTTCTCTCTTTTGTCTTCACCGTCCTCTCCCTCCTCTTTGTGCCTACCGAAGCTCCATCGTCCTCATCATCTTACCGGTTGTCCTTATCGTGTCACCGTCCTCGGTGTCCCAGAGTCCTCATCTCTGTCACTACCGAAGACCCCCTCCTCCGTCTCTCATGCCACCTTGCATCCTCACCGTCCTCGTCGCATCTGTTTCAGGTACTGCTACTGAATCTTTTGTTTTCTTTTCTACTTTAAAGCTATTATGGTGTATCTGCACATGATAGAATGGAAGGTGGCAAATGTGTTTAAAGAGGATCCTATTAGAGTTCGTTCAACTTCATAAATAGCATTATGGAGTTAGCTTTTGTTTGTATGTACGAATAATACAAGAAAATAAGTTTAATATAATTGTAAGACTATATTGTTTGTATGAGGATAAGTGGCATGAAAATAACACAGTTGTTTTCTTATTAACAGAAAATGATTCAGTACTGATCATAAAAAAATTATATCAGTATTACAGTACTGATCTCTATGATTATTAATAATTATTTCTATGGGTCTTCTTTTCCCTAAGATTACCTAATGTTACAAATTGGCTTCATTTACAATAATTAAGCAATTTTTTATAAATAATAGACTATAAACCACTTGCATAGTTCGATGGCAATAAGTATCTTAATACAATACGTAGTAACTATGCCTAAAAAATCTTAGTCTTACTCTATCAATTGGCAACATTCACCAAAGATTTTGAGGTTAAAATGCATTTCCGGTATAACTACTTCGCAACACATTGACTTTACGTAAAAAAGAGCCTGATGGATTTGAACTTTGAAATTCTTAAATTGATGTTCACGATGTCTTTGTTTTATCTTGCATACTTTTGAAGATGAAGCAGATTTTTATGCCAATTGTAGTCCTTTTCAAACAGTGATGCATTCCTACTAGTCAACTAATTAGCATCATATGTTTATGTTTTAGCTTAAATAATAGATTTTCTCTTTATGGCATTATATATCAAAACTCATATTGCCTTTTTTTTATTTGCTTGCTTTAATATATTAAAAATATAAAAAAACTATTGAACAAGTGTATTATATTAAATACGAAATATTCTTTTTCACAAGCCCTATTTTGTGTTAAAAAGCGTTGCTCATCCTTCTTCTTTTTAGTTTGTAGTTGTCCATCCATTCAAGTAAGTTGTCTAACTAATGCCTACCATATGTGTTGTTTTAATAATATGATTATGATGTGTTTGGGTTTTTTGTGAATGTAGAGGAGGTTTTGATTTTGTGTTGTTGTTTAGAATATTCTTATAATCATTGATGAGTTTTTATGTTATTCTTTAATAGTCTAAGTATTTATGTTTAGGTTTGGTTTGAATCATTGATGGGTAAATGTATGACTACATAAGTATTTACTATATGTGGAACGAGTTTGAGATCTTATGGATGATTTGAGGCATAATGAACACCTAGGATGTTATATAGGCTAGAAACCCATAATGCAGCTCCCATGAGGCTTATCGGTGAAAAATTCCGCGAGCCTAGGAGTCACAGCAAGAACTTGCTTTCTCAATTCATATGGTATAACAATGCCATAAACCTTAGTGTTTTTTTAATTCGAACTTGGTGTACGAATTTTAATCAACACATTAAAGAAGTAGTAAGTTGTATAGTTACAAAAAATTATGGATCATTTGAGGCATAATAAACCCTTAGGATGGTATATAGGATGGAAACCCATGATGCAGCTCTTGTGAGGCTTATCGTTAAAAAATTCCATGAGTCTAGGAGTCACAACAAGAACTTGCTTTCTCGATTCATATGGTGTAACAATGCTACGTACCATAGTATTGAAATCAATTATAGATGATTAATTCAAACATAAATACTTTAACTTCAAAATTTTGTGTTGAGAACAACTTTAATGTGGACTATTAGTGATTTTCTGGCGTATGTTGTGTTGTTCGGATGGAGTACAACAGGGAAATTAGCTTGTCCTTATTATGGCAATGATTCTGATGCGTTTTATCTTCCAAATAAGAGCAAAATATGTTGATTTGACAACCACAAGAAATTTCTTCCTCCAGATCATCCATTTACACACAATAAACAAAAGTTTATTAAGAATAGGATGGTACAAACACCTCCCCTCACAAAGTTGGTGAAGAGATATTGCAGGAGATTGATAAATTAAGGTTACTGAAAATTATAGAACTTGAAGCTGATGAAGTTATTACAAGCATTAGTAAAAACTTTGGTTAGAGAAAATGAAGCATCTTTTGAGATTTGCCATATTAGAAAACTAATTTGATACGTCATAATCTAGATGTGATGCATACTGAAAAAAATATTTTTTTCAATATCATAATGAACATTAAAGGGATGACAAAAGACAATGTAAAATTAAGAGCTGATTTGAAACTTTTTTGTAGAAGAAATGAGTTAGATAAATATCTTCGTACCAGTAAATATCTAAAAACATGTTACATTTTGGACAAAAAATAAAAGGAAATTTTGTGTGAATGGTTAAAAAGTCTAAAGTTTTTCGATGGTTATGTTTTAAACTTGGCAAGGTGTGTGGACATGAGGATGTACAAATTATTTAGGATGAAAAGTCATAATTCTCATGTGTTTATGCAAAGGCTAATTTCAATTACATTTCGAGAGTTTCTACTGAATAAGATTTGGGAATTTATAACAGAATTAAGTTTGTTTTTCAAAAGTTTAACATCATCTGAAACAAAGTTGGCTGAAATTGAAAAACTAGAAAGGGAAATTTCAGTAATTTTGTGCAAATTAGAAGGGATTTTTCCTCCAAGCTTCTTTGACTATATGGAACATCTACCTGTGCATTTATCACACGAGGCTAAACTAGTCTAGTTCAATATCGATGGATGAATCCATTTGAGAGATAATTATAATAAATATTTAAATTCAAATAATAACATGTTTTAATAACATAATTGTAATAGGCATTTGCATCACTTGAAGAAAAATGTCAAAAACAAGGCTAGAGTTAAAGGTTCGATATGTAATGTTTATTTAGTAAAGGAAGCAAGTACATTTTGTTCACATTATTTTGAGCCCTATGTACACACAAGAGAAGGAAAAGTTCCTTGTAATGACGATGGGGGAGGAACGGGTGATGCTGATGGTAACTTATCAATTTTCACATATCCTGGATGAACATATGGATGTTCAACAGGAAGAATGTTAATAGAGGAAGAAATAGAGGTTGCCCATGGTTACATTTTATTGAACTGTCAAGAGGTTCAACCTTTCGTGCAGTAAGTTAAAGTTGATTTTGAAATTGATTATTTGGGCTTCAAAAGTTAGTGTTATTCACAGCTAAAATACATAATAATATTTTTAGATTATACAAGAAATGGTTACACGAGCTAATGTCGAAGAAAACATAGGATGATATAAATAAAGAAGTTGAAAGACACTTTCCTTGACGGTTCAAGAAATATGTAAGTTTTCACTTACAATTATTAAAAGGATTGATTTATAAGATTAAAGTGTTCAAAAGACATTATACTATTTAATATGATAATTTTTTTGTAGGCCTTAGAAAATCCAATAGAGAACAAGTTCATATGTGATTTTGCGAAAGGACCTTTGTGAATTGTTAAATCGTATCTAGTGTATTTCATTAATGAATATAAATATCATACAGAATATCATGTTTATACTATGGCAATAGTAAATAGTAGGGTTTATATACAGGGAGAATTGATGGATTACTGTAGTAAAATTAATGAGATACTTAAAATTGAGTACCCTGTAATGCCAATAAAGTGGAGTGTGATATTTAAGTGTGACTGGTTTGATCCAACTCCTAATGATGGTACAACAGTGCATAGTTAATTCAATCTAGTTGAAATCAATCAGCAAAGAAGATTTAAACAATTTGAACCTTTCATGTTGATGATGCAAGCGATTCAAGTATATTATGTCCCTTTCCCTAGCTTACGATGAGATAAGTTAGATTGGTTGACCGTTTGCAAAGTTAAACCTAGAGGTGTTTTTAAATCACATGAAAAAGGAGAACAAAAAATTGAAAATGAAGCATTTTAGGAAGATGTTTATGAATTAAATGCATCTTTTACATATGACAAGAATGAACCTTTGAACAATCCAAATAATGAATATGTTGAAATTTCATATGGAGAGGATGAGGAGGGTGAGATATCTGAAAAAGACCCTAAGTTTGATTCTAATTCTTCTATAAAAGAAGATAATAATGATTTTGATTTATAATTAAATGCTGATAGCAATTAATTTGTATTTGTAATAGAATATTATATTAAACAAATCAATTATTGAATCAACAATATATTATTATATATTGAATTGAAATTGATATATTTCTGGAATAATCAATAAAATATGAATTTCAGGCTATAATATGCCACCAAAAAGAAAACAGGATATGATGCGACCAAGGTTCAGACCACGATTTGGAGCCAGTTACTTTCCAGGTGAAGCATCACATTATATAGCTGCAACAGAATCAGATGTTGTACCTTCAGCTACTACACATGCATATGAGGCGTCACTTTCTGTGCCTACTACTACACCATCCCTCACCACTATATCGATAGAGATATCAAAGATAAACGTTACAGATCAAGGATGGTGGCCTCTAGCCTGAAGCTGTGGGAGTTGATGGAAGAACTTACATTATAATTGTCAACAATCTATAAGTGAAAATATATGAAGCACCATATGTTTATAATTAAGTTATAGGTTTATACTTAAAAATGAAATAAATTTGTTTTTTTTATTTTAGGTTGATTTCGTCTGGATCGTACTCAAGAAACATGACATCCAAGTTCAAGGAGAAGAGTCATCTTGAGGGTTATATATGGAAGAATATCTCTCAGGCGATAAAGGATTTTTATTATCACGAGTTTAAAGTACAAAAATTATATTTTTTGTAATTACTTTTTATACAGTAATTAGATAAATATTGTTGGTTATAAGTACTTATCCAAAAAGAATTTTTTAGGATTATGAATTTTACGCAGTTATTTATAAAGTATGGGAGAGATGAGCTCGAACACATTATAGAGACTTTATTGGTGTGATATATAAGACTAGTGTATGAGCTCCATATATTTCTGAAGAAATATGGAATTGTTGGTAGCAATATTGGACATCACCCAAGGCAATGTCCATTTCAGAACATAATTCTGCCAACAAATGAGGAGGACTAGGGGGAGAGAGTCTTCTAGTATATACTGGAGGATCTATTACCCACCAAGAGCATGCAGAGAGACTTGTAAATATCTACACTTAACACTTATATTTTGATATTTTTACTTTAATTTATTTCAATTTAATTTGACATATGAATTTTGGAATGAAAATATGTGTATTATGGAGGATGATAATGTTATAAATTTCTGGTGCCATATACGGTTGTTTTGTAAAGTTACTTTCTTTGTTCAATAAGGGATAAATATCATAAAAATATAGCAAATTCTGCCAAAATTTTTATAAATTTTAGTTCACTTATAACGTTTTTTTTCTGATGTAGGAAAAGTTTAGTAGGTAATTCGCATCCAATGAAGTCCATGAGTTTCGAAGCATAGTATAAGCACTAGCAACTCAGTTGCAACAGTCGATGAAGTACATAACCCAACTCCATAATGAGATGGATGAGTTGAAAGGGAAGGGCAGAACCTCATCATAACATTCAAAGTATTTGCGTTCACCAAATGAATAGCGTAGTTGTAGTCATTTTGTATGAATTAAATACTTATAGTTGTAGATAATAATTTTTTTATTATCAATTAAGATAATTTTTTACTTTATATTGTCAATCAACTTTCTATTTTAACAAATTAAATGCGGAAACAAATAAAAAAATTATCAACAGATAACTAATAACTGTATAAATTATACATCAATCTTAAGATTATCAAATAAAATTAAATGCAAGGAAAAATTTTAAAAAACAATATCAATAAATTTACTGACGAAAAAACAAAATATGTCAGTAAAATGTAGTAAATTGATTGACAAACCACCAAAATCTGTCAGTAAAATGCAATGAATTTATCGACGGACCACTAAGATCCATTGGTAAAATTAGTCATGAATTTTTCGATGGAGGAGCCTTGTCCGTCGCCACATTTACCGATTAAAACAAACCTTCCGTTAGTAAATTTAACGACAACACAAAAATTACTGTCACTAAATATAGCGACAGAACAGAAAATATCCATCAGTAAATTAGCAACGGAAAATTTTTACTCCATTGCCAATTATTACCTGCGGCTGCTTATTTGACGACTTCTTCCGTCGCTAACTTAGCTTGCCGATGGAAAACCTTCATATTCTATCGATAAGTTCCATCGCTAAACCCTATTTTTCTTGTAGTGCAATTGAATATAAGATATAAACTAACACTTGCTACTGTCTTTGTGGGACACATATAAGTGGGGGGGAGGGGGAATTCATCTTCTTAAACCTTAAAGAAGAAAATTGATGGGATTGCAAAATTGTATGGGGTTACTTAAACTCCTACTTTCATAAGAGGTATAAAATACATTCCATAATAGAAGGTCAATATCACCTATTATTTGACAGGCATTAGCCTCTACCACTCGAAGATGCGAAGATCATTAACAAGGCTCTATTAGTTATTAAAATTTAAGATAAGCAGGCCCGTAGGTTTTTAATATTTTTTCCTTTTCCAAAATCTAACATATTTTAACTTGATTTTTTGTAGTTACAAGTACAAATATCCTTTGTTGCATACAAAAAATGTAGAAAAGAGAAGAGCGTAACCCCTAACCCCTTCTATAAAAACTAATGGTGTGCAGGTGGCTTTTATGTAATTAGTAAGTTTTTTGGGTTTGTCTTTTGAGTCTAAGTCCCTATTATAAGTTCAACACAACAAAAAAAGAGTAGATAAAGAAACTTAGCATTGGTTATGTATGAGACCAAGCCTTAATTAATTGGTCCTTAATTGGCTGCACATATAAGGTAGATAAATTAGAGTGTCATGGAGATTGTAGTTAGTATATACAACATTTGCAAAGATAATTATATAAATAATATGCCTTTTATTTTTTTGCAGAAAAAAATCTAATGGCACATTTATATGTGATCCATATCAAAAAATTGGGTGAACTACAAGATATCAGTTGATCTATCATGCATGGTTTAATGTTTGAACAGATTTTGAGTAAAAAGAAACAATGGATAGATTAACTTTCAGCCATTGAAGAAGAAAAACAAAGTGAGGAGAAGCATGTATTGAAAAGGATACAAAATGACCCAATATATACAAAGCTAAGCATGGAAATTGTATGCTTGTAAAAATAAAAAATACAACTCATTATTTACACCTCATCATAAAGACTGATCTAGAATATGTACACCTAATCAAAGAATAACAAACTTAACTATCATGAGAGAGAAAGTGAGAAAAAAATGTTGATGAGGCTTTATATTTCAACATCCCCTCCTCAAGTTAAGGCCTAGTAACAATCACAAAGGCCTAACTTAGAAATTAACTTGTTAAACGACGAAGCACTGAGAACCTTTGTGAAAGAATCTGCCATTAGCTGAGATGAAGAAATCTTTTAAGGTCAAATGAAGCCTAGCTTGAATTGTTTCCTCACAATGTGACAATCAATATCTAGATGTTTGATTCTTTAATGAAAAACTGGATTGACTGTTATACGTAATGCAGCCTGACTGTCACAGTAAAGAGGTATAGGAACTGATTCTGGAATTTGAAAGTCTCTCGGGATATATGATATCCATTGCAATTCACATACCATTGATGTCGTGGATCTGTACTCTGCTTCAGTTGAGGACTTTGACACTGGTGTTCACTTCTTTGTTTTCTAGCTAAAAAGAGAATTTCCAAGAAAAATGTAGTATCTTGTTAATGATTTTCTATTATCAATACAATAGCCCCAATCTGCAGCGCAGAAAGCTGCTAATCTCAAGGAATTGTTTTCCTGAAAATATAGACCAAAGAAAGGACTGTTCTTAATGTATCTCAAAACATGTAGAGCATTTTTCAAATGAAGCTGCCTGGGATCATATACATATTGGCTAAGTTGTTGTGTAGCATGAGCCAAATTAGGTCTTGTATATCCTAAATGGAGTAATCTCCCCACTAACTGTCTTTATGAATAAGGATCTTTTAATTGTGGACCACATTAATACTCATCTTGTACCCCTTCATTAATGGTGTAACAATAGGTTTACTTCTTATTAACCCTGTATCTTTAATTAAGTCTAGAGCATATTTCCTTTGGTTAACATAAATACCATCTTCAAATCTTGTGATTTCTAAACCAAGGAAGTGCTTTGCATGTTAAAGATCTTTGATGGTAAATTTATCATTCAGAAAAGATTTTACTACTGCAATCTCTTCTTCGGAATTTCCTGTAATCAAAACATCATCCACATACAATAGAAAAGCTAGAAATATATTGAATTTAGAAAGGATAAAAAGGAAATTATCATGAGATGATTGTTTAAAACCATAATCTTGTAATTATGATGTCATTTCTGTGATCCATTGTCTAAAGGCTTGTTTGAGCCCATAGAGTAATTTCCTTAATTTACAAACTTGAGTTGGTTTAGCCTTGTCATATCCTTCTAGTAATGTCATAAAAACTTCTCCATCTAAATAACCATGCAAAAATGCATTGTTAATATCAAGTTGGTGTAGACTCCATGACTTTGAGGCTGCAATGGCAAAGAAAATTTTAACTGTTACCACCTTAGCCATAGGTGTAAAACTCTCATGAAATTCTACCCCTTCAACTTGATTGTAGCCTTTTTCTACCAATCTTTCCTTGAATCTATCAACTTTCCCATTTTCCTTTAATTACACCTTGAATACCCACTTGCAACCTATAGGCTTCTTACCTACTGGTAATTCAGTGATCTCCTAGGTTTTGTTCTTTTCTAAAGCCTCAATCTCTTCATTCATAGCTTTCACCCATCTTGGATTGACCTTTGCTTCCTGGTATGATGTTGGCTCCTGCATTTGAGATCAATTTGCAACAAAACATATATCAGCATTTGATAAGTGTTTCGGTTCAATGTATGTGTAGGTAAAAGGAGTGTATTTGGTTAGTTTATTGACATTTAGGGTTTTTGGCAGCTTAGTATACCGTGCTCAATGTTTGACACATAGTTATTCATCCAATTTGGAGGTTTTCTCAATCTTGTACTATGGCTAACAGGAGTTGTTTCAGGTGTAGGTGTAGGTAAGGGTAAATTACTAATTTTCAGTTGATCATCATCATTCTTAGGTTTTGCTTGTGTATGCTCAATAGGATTATCAAATATGACATCCTCCTCAATGGATTCTTTTAGGTTATCAAGTGTAATAGGTAAAGGAATTTGATTGTTTGGGGCCAAATGACATAATCTTCCTTAGTTTTAAAAGGATAGATATGTTCATGAAATGCAACATCTCTAGAATCAATCATTTTGTTTTGTCTAGATCATAAAGTTTAAAACCTTTTGCCCTGGTGAGTTCCCAAGAAAATGCTCCTAAAAGCTCTCAGAGAAAACTTGTCTTTGTGAAGCAAGGTATTTATTGCAAAATATAGACATCAAAAACATTTGAGGTTATCATAGGAAGGTCCTTTTTTGTGCAGAATCTCATAAGGAGTTTTCCAATTTAGGATAGTTTTAGGTAGTCTGTTTAAAAGAAAAGTGGCATGTAAAATGGCTTCCCCCCAGAATTTTATTAGAATGCTAGACTAAAACATCAAAGATCTGGCTAATTGGAGTATGGATCTATCCCTCATTTCTACTATCCCATTTTGCTGAGGTGTGTAAACATAGGTTTTTTTCATGTATAACCCCAAACTCATTAAGAATCTGCTAACATTTCTCCCCCACAAACTCTAATCCATTACCAGTTCTAAGTTTCTTGACCAACTTCTCAAATTGATTCTTAGTCATGACAATAAAATTCTTCAAAATGGATGCAGTTTAACTCTTATTTCTCATCAAAAAAAGTCAATGTACATATACTTAGATCATCTTCCACAATGAGGAAATAATGTGCTCCTGTTATGCTAGGATGTTTAAAAGGTCCTCATATGTCAACATTGATTAATTCAAGAATATCATTGGCATTACTACTGCTTTGTGGAAAAGGCAATCTGGTTTATTTTGTAAGAGGGTAAACACTGCAATCAATAGAAACATCAATCAAATTCATAAAAGGTATGTGCTTTAATATAATGTCTGAAGGATGCCCTAATCATTGGCTCCATATAGGAATATTGACATCAACTACATTATTTAAGCAACAAACATTTGCTCCACTAGATACTAGATTGAGAAAATTACAATATCTATGGATAACTTCTGGTGTGTATGAACTGGAATCAAGTATGTATAGGTTTCCTTTCAATTTTCCCACTCTAAGGTCTCTATTAGTTTAGGTCCTAAAAAATGCAAAACTTAGGGTAAACACTACAGCACAAGAATTCCCTTTCAGCCAATTTACTTAGTAGCAGCAAGTTATGTCTAAAACCAAGAATATACAAAACATTTCTCAACTTAACATTATCATGTAAAATCATATCACCATATGACTTGACTTGTTTAACAGTTTCCTCAGGTAAATAAACAAGAATTTTTCTATTTACTGGTTTTTATTAGGTGAATGAATGTTTAAATGCATATATAGGCCTTGTTTGGTTGGCATGGATTCTTATTTAGAAAAGTAATCTTTTTCCTAAAATTTATATTATCATGTTTGGTTCATTTTTTTGAGTAGTTAGGAAAGTAAAAACTTTCCCAATCTAGGAAAGGTAATAGCACTTTACTTGGATTCTAAATCTCATCACTCCCTTGGTATTTAGATTACTTTCCTAAAAAATTTAATCTAAAAAACACTCTAGCCAATTCAACCCTTCCTTCTCCCTCAACTATACGACAAATCTTTTATAATAATAAGGAATTTAATAATAATAATAATAATAATGTAATTAAGACAATTAATAAAATTAATAATAATAAGAATAATAAAATTAATAAGAATATAAAATCAATAATAATAATAATAATAATAATAATATTAATAATAAATATAAATATAATTGATAAAATTAATAATTAGTAGAAAATTAACAATCATTATTATTATTAATACGAATAATAAAATTAATAAGAATAATAAAACTAATAATAATAATAAATATGTATAATATTATTAATAATAAAAATAAATGTAATTGACAAAAATAATAAAATTAGTAATAATAAAATTAATAATAAGTAGAAAATTAATAATAATAATAATTAATAATATTAAGA
>JANQBM010000220.1:30251350-30264131 GCA_025594535.1 Erythroxylum domingense
TATATACGTGTTCTTCATCACTTTCACCCTAATTCTTCCCATTTCATAGTCTCTCACTAGTAAAAACACCAAAGTAAAACATAAATCTATCTACACTTCTCATGTACTACTCAAAATTTTCTAAAAAAAGTTTCAGGGTCCAACAACTTACCTCTTTAACCATTTGGAGAAAGAGTTGATGGAAACCTTTGAGCTCTAATTCGAAAACTTTTGAAGGTTCTTTAGTGGCGGGATATTTAGGGTAATTATGATTATTTGTTTTGGGAAGTTCCTAGAGGTGTTTTACTTGAGGATGTATGTTACACATGATTCTTGTGCCTTCAAGCTATGATGTCGTTTGGTTTGTTTTTGTTATCCTTGCAGTAGGATAAGTGTTATACTAAACTTCTTCTCCTTTATTAATTTAATTTAATTTTTCAAAAAAAAGTTATTGTTGAGAAGATTTTTCCATCTATGAATCCTAAGTTCAATTACATTGTATGTTCCATTGAGGAGTCAAAGCATAAAAGCACTCTAACCACTGATGAGTTGCAGAGCAGTTTCTATGCGCACGAACAACATATGGGATTTCATAGTGAAGAAGAACAGGCTTTGAAGATCACTTATGGAGATGAAACTGGAGGAAAAGGTAGAGTTTGTGGAAGTTTCCGAGGAAGAGGTAAGGGAAAAGGAAGACAAAGCTTTAACAAAGCCACAATGGAATATTACGAGTGTCACAAATTGGGATATTTTCAATGGGAATGTCCAATTAGGGAGGAGGAAGCAAGTTATACAAAAGGTCAAGAGGAGATGTTATTAATGGCATATGTGAATATGAAGGAGACTACTAAAGAAAAAAAATGGTTCCTTAATTCAGGGTGTAGCAATCATATATGTAGAAAAAAGGAATGATTTTCTAATTTTGAAAATTATAATGATTTTGTAAAGCTACGTGACGATTCAAGAATGATTGTGCAAAGAAAGGAAATGTAAGAGTGCAAGTCAATGGAGTAGTACATATTATTACAGAAGTATTTTATGTTCCAGATTTATATAACAATTTGTTAAGCATTAGTCAACTTCAAGAACAAAGGCTTATAATTCTATTTCAATATGATATGTCCAAGGTGTATCATCCTGAGAGAGGCTTGATCATGGAAACAAAAAAGTCTTCCAATAGGATGTACAAATTGCAAGCTATATCTATGCCTACGGTATCAACCTGTTTCAACACATTCGTAGAAGACAAGGTGTAGCTTTGACATTGTAAATATGGACATTTAAGCTTTGAGGGTCTGAAGATTCTTCAATAAAAAAAATGGCGACTAGTTTGCCATAACTCAAGTCTCCTTTGAAGGTATGTAGAGATTGTTTGGTTGAAAAGCAAAAGAGGGACTCATTTCCAAAGAAAAGCACCTGGAGGGCTTCACAAATTTTGCAGTTAGTGCATGTAGCTATTTGTGGATTGATTAAACCTATCTCCAATAACCAAAAGAGGTACTTTCGCAATTTCATCGATGACTTCACTAGAAAAACGTGGGTCTATTTCTTAACAAAAAAATTAAAAGTTTTTACGTTTTTCAAACATTTCAAAGCCCATGTTGAGAAGGAAACAAAAGAGTTTGTTAAAGAGTTGTGTACTAATTAAGAGGGAGAGTTTAGATCATAAGAGTTCACAAATTTTTCTAATGAAAATGGAATTTAGAGACAATTGATAGCTAGCTATACCCCAAAACAGAATGGAGTTACAGAAAGGAAGAGCATAATTATTGTAAATATGGTTCAAACTATGCTTTCAGAAAATAAAATTCCAAAGCCTTTCTGGCCCGAAGCAGTTAACTGAATGGTGCATGTCTTGAATTGAAACACGACTGTAGCAATGTAAAACATGAATTTTGAAGAAGATTGGAGTGGAATCAGACATTTAGTTTTTCAAAATTGGAGTGGAATCAGACATTTAGTTAAGTATTTTAGAGTTTTTGGTTATCTTTCACATGTTTTTGTTCCTAATAAAAACTAAACTTGGATGATAAAAGATTAAATTGTGTCTTACTAGGAGTTAGTGAGGAATCAAAGGCGTACAAGCTTTATGATCCAGTTTAAAAAAGGATCATAATCAGTAGAGATGTTATTTTTAAAGAAGAAAAGTTCTAGGATTGGAATAAGAAATATGAGGAGGCAATTGTACGTGTTCTGGAAACAGGTGACTTTGAGGAGGAAATTTATGTGATTGGTGAAAATGAACAAAATGTTAAATCTAATCATGAAGGTGAAACCAATGAAAATGTTTCACTAAATGTTTATGAAAGGATTTAAGTACCGCCAGCTTAGATGAAGGACTACGAAACTGGAGAAGGTCTCTTTGAAAAATTGATGTTACCCACTTTAGCATGTTTGCATCAACTGATCCTATTCACTTTAAAGATGTTGTGAAGAGAGAAGAATGGAGAAAAGCTATAGACCTAGAAATAGAAGCAATAGAAAGGAATGATACGTGTAAGTTGACAGAGCTGCTTAAAGGAGCAAAGAAGATTGATATGAAATAAGTTTATCAGACTAAATTTAATGAAAAAGGTGAGGTGGATAAATAAAAGGTTATGCTTTTAGTGAAAAGTTATAAGATTAAATTTAATGAAAAAGGTGAGGTGGATAAATAAAAGGTTATGCTTGTAGTGAGAAGGTATGTTCAGTAATATGGGATAGATTATACATAATGTTTTGCTCCAGTTGCACGAATGGAGACAAATTCGTTTGGTGATTGTATTTACAACTTAAAAAGAATGGATTATACATAAGCTAGATGTGAAGTCTACACTCTTATAAGGTGAATTAGATAAAGAAGTTTTTGTGA
Organism: Erythroxylum domingense; assembly: GCA_025594535.1. Lineage (NCBI taxonomy): Eukaryota > Viridiplantae > Streptophyta > Magnoliopsida > Malpighiales > Erythroxylaceae > Erythroxylum > Erythroxylum domingense. Next base: position 30,254,181 of record JANQBM010000220.1, read on the forward strand.
AGCAGTCATACGAATATGTGCAAAAGGGAAATGAACAAAAAGTTTACAAGTTAAAGAAGGCATTATATGGACTTAAGCAAGTACTGCGTGAAGGAAGCTTTTGAATAGAAGCTTACTTCGTGAAGGAAGGTTTTGAAAAGTGTGATTATGAGCATGTGTTGTTCATCAAAAAGGGAAAAGAAGGGAAGGTATTGATTGTAAGCTTGTATGTTGATGATCTCATTTTTAAAGGAAATGGTGAAATAATGTTGGCATATCTCAAAAAGTCCACGAAGCTTGAGATTGACATGACAGATTTGGGCCAATTGATATTTTTTCTTGGTCTTGAGGTCTCACAAAGAACATATAGGATTTTTATCAGTCAAAAGAAGTATGTTTTTGATGTACTACAAAGGTTTGGAATGGATAAAAGTAATCATGTTCACAATCTGATTGTTCCTAGAGTTAAGCTCACTAAGGATGAAGGAGGAGTTAAGGTGGGTAAGACATACTACAGACATATTATAGGTGGTCCTTTGTATTTAGCAGCTACTTTGTAGTGCCCCGTTACCATGGGGTATATACCAGAATACCCTGATGACATTCTAGTACATAACCTATGATAATGGTGCTCTATATTCAATCACAACATTTATTTAACAAGGCATCATCATTTTTTTTATAAGGCATCATCATGAAAGTCACAATATTTAAAACCAAAATTTCCCCTTTTCATTTCATAAATTTGAATGTAATATATTGTAGTTGTTGAATAACCTTACATTTACATCATCATAACCTATTACAAAATAAGCTACATAAAAGAGGAAATATGCAAAAAAATCTATCTAATCTTCCAATCTCATCTAACTGACCTGTGAGCCGTTTTCTTCACAAAATTATACGAATTACGCTTCTTGTACGGTCTCTCAGTAGCAAAAGTCCTCCCTTGGTCCTAAAATGTCAACGTACAATTTTGGGTGAGTTTTGCGAACTCAGATGAGGTAGCCATCATCGATGGTTCACTCAATTCATGCAATACATCAAACATGTAGACATATAATTCACATCTTTACATTTTCATAAATCATCACGTATCACTTTCGGGGCAATTATATCAAACATTTCATTCATACAAAAGTACACATATCAATTGTAAATGCAATGCACATGATTCAGTTTCATTTGTTACTTTATTGTGACCAAGTGCCTTTTTACTAGCTCATATCCCTTTGTGGATACCGAGCTGTATCAATTAATGTCCTATATCTCTTAGTAGATATCGGGTACATGCACAACTGAGCCAAAGGCTCTTATCATGTTCTGAGCTTTAAGATCTTTTACTGGCGACTCTGGTCACAACTGCCATTATCTTTCAAGCATTCACGTAATGAAATGCATCATACATATTCAATGATTACACTCATTCAGTCACATTCACACTCTTTCTTATTCACATTTGTCATCGAACTTTTAGTCCGACATTTAACATTGAAGTTAAGAACAAATAGTCAGTCATATTCATATTCAAGTAGCACTTCCAATACAGTCCTAAATATAGAACTCCTCAGACAATCAATTCTTCGGAATCAACAAAATCAATTTCACATTCATATGATAATTCAAACATAATCTAACACAAATAATTAATTGTATGAGACCGTCTAGGTTACTCACAGGTTGTTCCTGAAGCTAATGCTTAGAAGTTCCGGCAACGTCTGAATGTTGACATTCTAATTGCTCCTCTAAATCACACAATATGCATATATCACAATTTGGAAAAATTATAAGTGTTTATTAATGCACATGTATGTATGTAAAGTATGCACAATGCATGCTCGTGATAATTCCAGGTATCACTCTATTATTCTTGTTATGCAAACATTCATATGTCCAAACTCACATAAGTATCATTTATGCTTACGGTTTATACCTTAATAAAACCATAAAAATCGAAATTCATCATTCCTTAGCCAATTCAGATTTTTCCTATAACAACTTTTGGGTCAACATTCCATGTTCTTTTTGACCACGAAAATGAAGTAATTTGAGGATACTTTATTCTAGAAAATTGTTTTATTATCTCTTAAGTTCCTAATAACACCAATATCATTCAATTTGGTTCATTATTCTATGAGTTATACTCAAAATACTACAGACTGAGCACATTTGAAACTTTGCTTGTATATGATCATGCTGTCAAATTGTACAACTCATATCTCTCAATTCCCACATTCAAAAATTATGAAATTTATATCATTTGAAATATAAGAGAATAAAATACAACGTTTATGAAGAAACTTTTGTCTAATTTGGCATCTACCAATACATTTTATTCAATATCAGTAAGACATGATTTCTGTCTCGGGTAATACTACAACCTCATTCAAAACTTAATTTCAAGCTAGATTTTGAAATTTTTAGAGACATAATTAAAATTCTATTTATGCAGAAACATTGTAGCCCTATGTCTCTAGTTTATGAAAAATAAAAAATCATCCCATTCAGATAACTACAAAACAAGTTATGGCTAAACACATAAAAGCATAATCAGTGGATGTGTTATAGCTACATTTTCCAGCATTCATCTTCCAATTTACTGCACCCAGTTCTCGACTTCATGTAAATTTTTGAGACTCTTAATGATAGAATTTAAATTTTATTCATGAAAAATATAACCATATGTCTCTAGTTTAATTAAGATCAATAATCGTCTCATTTGGATAACTACAGAACAAGTTATGGCTAAAAGACAAGAGCTTAATCTGTGGAAATGTTATAACTACCATTTTCCAGAACCCTCTTCATCACCATTTAGTCTTTCAATCCTTCCTTAAAACAACTCATAAATACCATTAATACATTAAAATAGAACATAAATCTATTTATTGAAACATCAACGTTACATATATCTCAACTCCTCTATCATGATCATTAAACACTAAACTCAAAACCATGAAGATTAACAAGCTACTTACTTGATTTATCTTCAAATCCTTCAAAAACACAGCAACCCTAGCTTTCCCATTTCTCTCATGACCATCATCATTCTAGGGTGGATTTGGTTGGGTTTTGTTTTATGAGAAATGAAGAAGAGAGCAAGTTAAGTAGTAAGTGAAAGATTAGAGGGTTAGGTTTAACATGTATGGAAATTAGAGAAGTAAAAATGTGAAGGAGAAAAAGAGAAGAAGAAGGTGATGAAGCTTACGAAGAGAGGGAGAGAAAAGAAAAATGAAAGACACTTAATTTGTTCTTTCAAATAAAAGGTTGTATAATTCGTGAGTGAGGGAGTGTGGTAAGTGGTGGTGACACTTGTCACTTTCCTATGGTCCCATTTGGACCCCTTTTAAAAACTAGTCCATTTAACCCCAATTTCTACTCCAATTGTCTCCAAATTTCAATGACATATGCCATTAAATCCCAAAGCCATTTATAAAAATTTCCACTATCATTAGAATTTTAATTCTACGTCAATTTATCAATTGTCTTGCCACTTGACATTTTTCCTAGTCCAAAAATTTCCCAAAATTTCAGAAATTTTCCTAAAATTGATCAAAACTTATAAATCACTAAATACACTCTCCAAATTAGTTTTCAACATATAAAAACCACAATTCTCAATAAAAATCACCTTTCACATATATAAATCAATTATACTCAGAAATTGTCAATAAATGTATGTACAATAATTTTCATGTGCAAAAACTTCAATATTCACGTGTAGGTGCATATCATATAATGTATGAGCATGAAATGCATTTTTTAATTTCTTAATAATCTCTCATATTTACTATTCTAGCCTCAACATAGGTATCGAGATGTTACATACTCGACCAGATATTATGTTTGTGGTAAATCTTATTAACAGGTTTATGAAGAATCATACAGAGCTTCATTTATAGATGGCAAAAAGATTGCTGAGATATTTAAAGGGGATAATTAAGGTTAAGATTTTCTATAGAAAGGAAGGAGATAATGAACTTGTTGCTTACACTGATTGTAGCACACCACTACCATAGAGTATAATTCCAAATATCTGGTGGACATTTGGAAAAAATATTCCATGAAAGCGGGGCACTAAAGCAATCACATTTTAATTATGACATCAATCATAAAAGACAATATATCCAAAAGATCCATTCTTCATTCCATTAATAAAACATAATACACTTTAGCTTTTCATTTACAAGATCCATACATATATACACTATCCAAAAACATTTGTGTTTACTACACTTTACAACATGTTCTACATGATATGAGATCTACACAAAAACACTTGATCTAAACTCCACAGACTCAACTGACCAACCTTTAAGCCATTTCTTCAATCCAAAAATGCAGTACTAGATTTCTTCTAGAATGTCTTAATAGCTAGGTCTCCTCTCTCGTACCTGAAAAGCCACGTTACAATTTGGATGAGTTTTGCGAACTCAGTGAGTAAACCATCATCGATGCACTCACTCATATCAAATCTCACAAACAGTTCATAGATAATTCATATCATCACATAATGCACATTACTTCACTAATCATCATATTGCATCAAATATCATTTTGTTCACTTATTTCACATTTCTCATTTAGAACAATTCAAACAATTCATTTCGATCATTTAAAACATACATATTAAAGTGTATATGCAATGCACATGTGAGTCTCATTCAATTATTATGTTGTTGTGACCGAGTGCCTCATTAACTATCCTGTATCTATTGTGGATATCGAGCTCATTTATAATTGTCTCGTATCTATTGGAGATACTAGGCTCATTTTACTAGTGAGCCTGAGGCTCTTATACACATTCTAAGCTTTAAGCTCTTTTTCACTAGCTACCTCTGTCACAACTGTCTTTATCTGATCATGCATATCATGTAATGAAATGCATCAATTATCACGTCACATGTAATCATTCACTTTCATTTATCACATATGATCACTTTCACATTTTCATCGAACCTAAGTCCAGAATTCAACAATTATGTCGAGCACACTTATTTATTTGTCATTCATGTTCAATGGGGCACTTCCAACACATTCCCAATTATCGAACTCCTCGGACCATCAATGTCTGGAATTATCACATACACATAGTTATCAGTTCAATAATTGAAATTTGAGCAATTACAATAAAGTCTAGTGGGAACATCTAGGTTACTCACAGTATGTTCCAGATAGCTATTACCTCGATGTCCTGACAATATCTGGATATGGTTGTTTTATTTACGCATCTATATCATGCATTACACATTTACACATATTAGTAATTTGTACAATCACATAAACATTCATTCATACACATATGTATATGTGACATTTATAATGCATGCTCAATTTGACTATCTAGGTATGTATCCTTAATTCACATCTCATAATCATTTAACACTATACTTGTATATGTCTAGCTTACTTTTAGGTCTATACCTTATGTATATTTGATTATTCTAAATTTCCTCAATCAATTATTCACGAAGGTTATTCTAGCATTATAAGATCACATCATATCTAAATTCTTATTCGTCTTTTCTTAATACACATCATTCTCCTTCTTTGAATCACATTAGACTTTCTTTCTTATAACATCTCCAAAATTTCCATATTCGAATACTTGATGTATAACAATCCATTCTTAAGTTATAACCTTAATTATCACCCTAAACATATCACACATTTAATCACTTAATCCATCATCAAACTAAATCCATTTCAAGTTTCATTCAAGCCTAAATGCATCATAGGAAAGTACTTTACCATTTGTTGTTTCAATCATCAACTAAAAGAAGTATAATTCACGTAAAAGCCATTCCCACGATCGTGGGTTATGCCAACATAAACTTTCTAGCATTTTCTTCACTTCCCGTAATTATGGAAGCATTCCCATGATCATGGGTTGTCATACATGAAAGTTTCCAACTATTGTCTTCCATATTTTTCAGATTTCCAACTCCTATAAGTTACATCTAACATATCTTATATTTAGTTTATCGTTTTCACAACATTTCCTCTTCATTCTCACCTTAATTTCAATTCAATATCATCCATAAAACAAATCATTATCTATTGTTAGTCATAAACATAAAAATAGAACATCAACATATACATACATTCATCAATGTTTCAACACACATTCAACTCCATTATCACCTTCACTTCATTTTTAAACTATCATCCTAGTTCTTCTTATTTCAAAACACTACACTAGCCTTTTCTTTAGCTTCAAAACTTACTCTAGTTCTTCTCTATAACAAGCTATAAGCACACATTTTTTTACATCCAAAAATAGAACAAATGTATACCATCCCTTTATAAAATTGCTGCATTCTTTCAACACCATTATAATGAAAGAAAGAAATAAGTGAAAGAAAATGAGATGGTCTCTCACCAATTATGATTCATCAACTCAAAATTTAAGACATAAAACTCACTATTCACATAATAATTATAAAAAAATCATTTATACCTAAAAAATGTCAATTAAGTGCATGCATAATCATTGTAATGTGTACAAAAATCAAATTCTCATATATGTGTATGCTAATGTTATGCGTGAGAATGAAATGCATTTCCTAGTTTCTTAATGTTATTTCATATTTACAGTAATCTAGGTTTCTAACCCTTAGTAATGGAAACGGGTTATTACACTGATAATGACTATGCTAGACATGTGGAAGAAAGAAAAAGCACTTCAGGTTATGTGTTTTTATTCAGTTTAAGTGTGATATATTGATTATTGAAAAAATAACCAAAGGTCAATTTATCTAATACAGAGGCAGAGTTTACTGTTGCAGCTTATATGCATGCTAAGCTATATGGTTGAAAAGGGTTCTGGGTAAGCTGATTCCAAATCAAATCAAGATAATTACTATACACTGTGATAGTAGTTCTGCAATCAAGCTATCGAAAAGTTTAGTAATTCATTGTCGCAGTAAACATATAGATTTGTGATTCCACTCTCTTCATGATCTTACAAAGACTGGTTTGCTGGAATTGTTGCACTACAGCACATAAGACCAGTTAGCCGATATGATGACTAAACCACTCAAGCTTGATGTTTTTTTGAAGCGACGAGGATTATTGGGTGTTTGTTCAAAAGTTGATGTAAACTGAATGATGATACGTTCAGTTTAACGGAGGAATTGTTAGGTTTTATCCTTTTCTTCAGGAGCTGATAATATAAACTTTATTTTCAAGGGATTCTTTCTTGTTTGAATTGGTCTTCTCAGATTAGCTGTAACTAAGATTTATTTAATGATTTTTTAACTTAGTTATGTTTGTAAGGCTATTTAATAGCCCACTTTACTAGTTGAGATATACAGTGTTTTTCCTTCATATTTCTTCTATTCATAAAATCTGTACAAATAACATTACTTAAAATATCTTCATTAATAATAAATGGTGATAAAACTTGAATCTCATTTGTAGTAAAAACACATTTTTTTAGAAAAATCAAAAGATGGAAATATAAAAAAAATGACAAAATGCACAAAAAATCTATAAACAATAAACAACATCACTCATAACTCTCAATGTAAACATTAAAATAAGATACTAATAGCCTAAATTCTAACTTAATTTGTAATTTATTCACTAACAAAAAAAAGAATCTCAAACTAAAGTTGTAAATTATAATATTATTATTCAAACGTCATTACATGATGGAAACAATAATCTTGTCTCCCTCTTATAATATTTTAAATAAAAATAAGGTTTTGAACTAAATAGTAGTTACATAAAAATGAGATAAATATGATTTTGTTAAATATTCAAGACCAAATCTTTGTAATTTGTAAAAAAAGTCATAATCGTGTTCCTTTAAAATCTTTAGTTTTTAATGTGAAAAAATCATATATTTTAGAGATAAAGATTTATCATCATTTATGTTGATAAATTTGTCAAGTAGACGAAAGCAATATAGGTAAAAATAAAGAAATAAAAATAAAAGAATTTTTATGATTCCACTAAAAAGTAACCTACGTCTACAAGTAAGGAGATATATTTGTTTCATTTTCATAACAAAAACAATGCAAAGAGAAGTACTATAACAATAACCAAAAACACAACACTTAATACGATATTTACTAAAAGGGTTACATGTAAGTAGCCTAGGTACATTAAACTTCTACTTTTTTGCATTTCTAAAAGTCATGTCATGAGTTTGAAGCCTATTCCACTTTGACACTAGTGCTAGTTTGCTTTTAACCTAGAAATATCTTTAAACAATACGGGACCAATGTTGGTCTCATATCTCTATATGCACCATTTAATTACTGTAACTTCATTGTTCACTAAAATTCAATTATACCTCAAAGTTCTCCATCTTGACTTGAATTCTCCAATGTTTAACTAAGAAATTATCTTTACAATATAAATACTCAAGGACTCTAAACTATAAAAGCATACACCAAGTCCAAACTATGTTTGACCTTCTCTGGAGGTAGGAGCTTTGTGAAAATACCTATTAAGTTCTCAGATATGGCTAGCTTATATATAGAAAAACATCTTATCCTCAATGTTATCTCAAATAAAGTTCAATTTGACTTTAATATGCTTCAATCGTTTATGATAGATAGGATTTTTATCTAGGCTTAACTCACTCTAACTATTACAATAAAAAACAGAGTTTTAAAAGTCCGCACGCAAACTATCAACCAGACTATTTAACCATAAACCTTCTTTAACCTTTTTTCATTGACATATCTTTCACTTCTATTATACAAAATGTAATTATTGACTAAAGTGTTACTTTATAACTGATTTCACATCCAAATAGGATAAAGATATAATATGTTAATAATGATAAAGATCTAATATGTCAATAATCTCTTTTTTAAGATATGTCCATCATAATCAAAATATATTTAACCAATAACACTAGTAGTTAAACTACAAAAACTATAAACTAAGAAAATATCTCTCACACCTCTCAGGTATCATATAGTTCACTTAACAACTTCTTAGTGAGATTTCCTGGGACTACTCATAAACCCTTTACTATACTCACTGTGTATAAACATATGTTCTTATTCACGCCGTGGAATACATGAGGCTCCCAACTATTCTTAAGCAAGGAACTTGCTTAATGTAATCCTTCTTCATGTCTAAAATAGGCAATACACTAATATAAAGTTTAAGATATGCTACTAAGGGAATTGAAATCGATTTTTACTTATCTGTTTGGAAAGTTTTTAAGAAATTAAAAAATTTATTAAAAAATAAAGAGAGTTTACATTAGATGTCTCACTCCCACGTGTGTGAGACTCAAACACAACAATAAACTAAAAACGATGACGTTCCTTTACAAAAAACACGAGATCGTTTAATCACTTAGGGTATAACGAACCCTTGCTTTCTCGCATCTTACAGAAGTTTCTTGATTTGGGAGGGGCATAGGGTGAGAGATGTCGATGATGATGTTGTGTCTCCCCAACTGCTTCCTTTCTGACTCAGCTCCAATGAAACCCACACACAGGTACATTTCTCAAGCTTAGTATCACCATTTCTTTCAGTGGTTTGAGGTAGATCGAAGCCTTATTGTTTCGAATCTTTTAGAGATGTCCCAAGTTTTTTTTTAGGGGGGGGGGGGGGAGAATGTCTCGATCTGTAACTATCAGTATATCTCCCCTTTGATTTCCTTCTCTTAACGCTGCTCCTTGAGTTCTGGATCTCAAGTAACTACTCCTCTTCTTCTTACAATTCTTTTTGCAATTAGGGCTTTACAATTTCCTCTAATTCTAAAGAGATTTTCTGGGATTTTCAGATCAAAGGGTTTGATTTTTAGATTAGGTGAGCTTCTCGTGATATTTCTACTCCTCTTATCTGCATATGAATCTTTTTCAAATAATATTCTTGTGTTGATTTCAGTGAAAAGAAGGAATAACTGTAACACCCTAACTCCCGCCGGACCCGAACTCGATATCGACAGTGATATCCGGATCCGTGCCCCGCGAAGGTGGCATGTCACATCACTTAACA
>JANQBM010000220.1:30266700-30282804 GCA_025594535.1 Erythroxylum domingense
TTTTGGGATGACCTAGTTAGGAGTTGTTGTACTTTCTTCCTCTTTCATAGTATCTGTATTAGGGTTCTGTATGTACAAACTGTACATTTGTTGTATAATCTGTTGAGTTTGAGTAATGAAAAGAGGAAGATTTCAGTTTTAAAAATCTTATGATTTACAATTACAACTTTAATTGTTTAAATGTATGTGCTGCCATGTGGAGTTCTGTAGTGATCGCACGTAGCGCTCCCTTATCTTAGGATATATATCGGAATGACCCACGGGGGTCCCGGTGCGTACCCTAGTGTAGTGGGGTGTTACAATTTATGTAAGGAGGAAAATACAATATGATATTTTGTGTGATGCAATGATATTTTTCTTATAGTTATGCCTAGTATAACGACTTACCTTTAATAGTTTTAATTAAATCAGTTAACAATATTTCATATTAGATATGAAGCGTTAACTCTTTAAAAGAGTCAAAGTTAATAATTTAGGGATATGATGCTTAGTTGAAGAATATATTATCCATTAAGTTTAGAACTAAAATGGATAATAAAAAGTTATGAGATATCCAAAAGGTTGGATATAATCTTAAAGACTTGTTGAACAAATTGTTTGATTCAGTGTACACCTATCGAAGAATGGTTCTTAAAATAAGTAGTGGGAGTAAGATGAAATTTGAAAATTTCCAATTTCATGGTAGTACATCCAATTAGAATTAGTGCCCTTATTGATACATTTGATGTATAGTTAAAAGACTGCAAGATATTAAAAGATTCAATTTTATGATGAATTTAAAAAGTTTTTTTGAAGATGATTACAAATTTATCATGTTTGTAAAAAGTTTATTGAGAATATAGTTGTCCTCTTCATTGGGATTACATAGAGACATATTAATCATAAAGAATAACAATTCTAATTTACAATTGTATAGAACATAGTGGTCCAAGAACAAATCCTGTTGGATTTGAAAAGTTAACAACTTAATTTTAGGAATTAGATCTATGGAGATAGATTTGAACTTGCTACCTATTCTAACTCTAAATATATAGATAATGCACTAAAGGTGTTTAGTATTTGAGATATTTAATACTTATGAAGTATTAATGATATCCATTATTCTATGTATGAGTTGATATTCAAAATCAAGGAGATAAGGATGTTTACTTTAGAAGTAAATCCTAATCAAGGCTTATTTTACTTAAAATAATATCATTTTAGATTGGAAAATTTTCAATGTACCAATGGTTGCTAATTAAGGCTATAGTACAAAATGATTAATTAGATCAATAAGTTCTTTAGCTAACTTGATATAGTTCCTTGCATTGTTTAAAATAGTAATGTACTGTGGAAGATTATAGCCATTGAGTATGAAAAAGTAGCTAAGGTCTCATCAAAGATCCAAGTATGTATTTAGCTAAATTTTCTTAATTATAATGATAATTAAGATGAAAATTGTGAGAGTTAAGCAAGTGCTCACTATAGAGAATCTTGTAGAAGTTTCTCATTAAGCCACTGTCCTAACAGTGGTATAATCATCATATGGTGATATGATATAGGATACTTAAACAATTGGCATAGTGCCAATGAGAAATTGTTAGTTTATACCCTACAATCAATCAATTGGTTGTAGTTTAATGACAAAATAATGTAAAGGCATTCTTTATCTTGTACATTTTTATATGTATATTATAAAGTCCATGGGATAATTATGCATTGCAAATGAAATTATAATTATGAGATTCATATTGCGTTTATGTATTATTCCTAAATTATTCCTAGTTATTCTTCTATGAAGATTGGACATTAATAGAATATAAAAGACTAGCACACATTATATTTTTTCTTATAAAGGAAGTAATCGATCTCATAGGCTAAAATTTGGAGATACTTGAACAAATATATAGGTGCTTGTTAGAAAACAAGTTCACCAAACAAACTCAATATGAGAAATCCATTTGGATTATTAGTTATATGTCTATAGAATTCTCATTGTGATGATTGTATAAGTGATTATTTGAATTTAGGTCTCCAAAGTTATCTTGTATAGAGATTGTTATGTTTTGATATTGCTTATGACCTATAAGTTGTCCTATTAGTAGTCATTAGATGTAGCATGAACTATATGAAGGTTGTGTGATCAAAATAGGATTCATCACTCTAAAGTAGTTAGGGAAAGTGTTTTGATATTTTGGATTAGTATTGATTATGGAAATCTGTGCCTAAGGTGTAATGACATTTTGTAAATATTTAATAGATGTCATTAATTGAATCAATAGCTAATGGCGGAGAACTAATTGATTTGATTTAAAATAGAGTAAACATTAATCTCATGCTCTATTTTTAATCGGAATATTGTATGATGAAAAGATTGAATTATACTAAAAAAATAATGTACGGAAAGGTTTGTAAAAACCACTTTGACATTCCTAAATATTTGAGTGATCATGAAGCATTGCTAGATGTCAATCTTGATCTACGATTATAAATTGTTTAATTGGAGAATTAAAGATAAGTTAAAAGGAGTTTAAATTTATCTAATTCTAATTATGAATTAGAATTAGAATTTATAATCATGGTCAACATATTTAGGAACCTTATGAATCTGGCATAAAGAATATGTTGAAGAGAGCACAGATATTTTATTAAATATCTCATAATTAATCATAAAGTTTTTAAAAAATTAAGATTAAATATGAGATATTTAATAAGTAAGGATCAATATGAGATATTGAATATTATTTGGGACAATTGGTATTTAATTAGAATTACTTGTAATTCTAATTAAATTTTAGTTGAGATTAGATTTTAATTTCAATTAAATTATTAAAATATCCAATCCCTATTATAAACAGGTTTAAGCTCTAATGGAACTAACACTTCTTGCTTAACCCTCATTGTAAGAGTTACGGAGTTCTCTCAACCTATTTTATGGATAATGTTAGGTGCTAGACACCTGTGCAGCTACGGCGGTTAAGATGGATTAGTTTCAGAAACAATTTGAGAGATATGACAAGATTATGATCAAGCTTCGAAATGAGGTACAAATTAAGATTCTGCTTTATTATGATTTATGTGTTAATCATTTTATAGAATTAAAGAGATCTTAGTTTTCAGGAAATCAAAAATTACGAAAACTTTTTGTAATTATTTTTCTATGATAGGGATCTATCCTGTCCCAAACTCCCAACGTTAGTGTCAAAGCAGGATTTTAATTCTATAATTTGGTTAAATTTAAGTTATTATTGTTGAATGTAATTTTGGAATTGAATAGAAAACGATTTGCAAGTTAAATATTAAAAGGTTTCAGATCAAACCCTAATACCAAATTAGGTTCTTTTATGAAATTTGAAATATTAAAGATGAATGCCCATAACGCTACGTTTGGTTACTGTCTCCAATATGTAGAGACGGAACGAGACAAAAATCTGGAGACAGAACAAAACAAAAATTAGAGACAGTGAGGTGTTTGGTTGTGATGGACAAAACAGATAAAACTGTCTCCGTCTCGAGTACAAAAATGTATTTGGTTGTAGTTGACAGAACATAAAAACATTGTCAATGACTAAAATACCCCTGTAGTATAATATGATTGGAAATATATAATTCATTGATTATTTTAAAACGAATGACTTGTATTAGTAAAAAGTTAACAAATAATAATAATAACAATAAAAATAAGAAATTAATTTCGTATAATATATAATTATATATATAATACCCTTTTAGTGATCAATATCATGTCCTCTTTAGGCTTCTCAATGCTCTCATCATTATTAGCATCCTCTAAATTAGGTATATTCCTATTTATCTCCTTTTCACTCTTAAATAAATACTCACTGTCATCCATTAATATCATTACTCTCCTGTTAGGATAATATTAAGTTATGTGCTCTTATCTCAAACCCTTGTAGCACTTGACATCTTGATTCTTATTTATTGAAGATGAATTGATCTTACCTATCTTTTCACTTAGCATTTGTCCGTTTAATTTAGTTACTTTATATTTTGACTTTCAAGATTTGTCTTCCTCTCTACTTCATGAATTATTCCATGATGGAGAACTTCTGCTAAAAACACCAAAACAATTAATGGAATATCTTTTTTATTTTTTTCCATCTTCATAGCCATGTGAGCTACATCCTCTAACTCCACATAATAGTATAGATTGACATTATTATAATTTCTTAGTTTAGTCCACAAATGAAATGAGCCATTATTACCTCTAAGTCTTCCATCACATTCACCCTAATCTTGGCAACCTCCATCTTCGTATCTTACTCCCCCACACTCTTAGAACCTTAAATTAACATCTGCAGTTTTTAAAAGATCAAAATAGTAATTTGACACAAAACATTTTCTTTATCACCTTTTTCATCTCCTCTCATATCTTGATAAGTAACTCTCAGAGTTAAGATTTTTCGATTCCACTAATCTACAAAAAAATTACTAAATTATATGGATATCAATTTAACCTTTTTCTCTTTATGAAAGTTGTATCAATAAAATAGTAGCTTTATATGTTTTTTGATATTAAATAAGTATAAGAGTCTATCCTTTCTAGGAAAGATAGTATCATCTTATTAATACTACCCATTTGTTATCTACCTTTTCATACCCCCTAATATAGCCTAAGTCAAATCTACCACCATTTTATCTCCCTGCTCTACCTCCTCCTCCACCCCTTTCTCCTTTAGTATCCCTTAGGATTAATTCTCTTAAATAGTTGGCAACACTATTAATCTCATTATAAATCTCGAAGACATCAATATTAATAATTGTAAGTGAGTTATATTGTATATTGGCTATGGCAACCTCATATTTCTCTAACCTATCCCTAACTTCTCTGAATTGTTTAATAAGTTACTTATATTGAGAGTCTTATTACATTTAACCTAAATCCTAGTCCATCCCCTTTTTTTCTTCTTCACTTAGTTCCTTATCTTAGGATGAGATTTTATTTCAGTTTTGAGTCATAATGAACTTGTAAGAAAACGTTAGTATCAAAAAACTTTGATGCATTTTCTCAAAAATCACTCCACTCACAACATAAACTCTTAATTGAAAGTTTTTAATGAACTCATTAATACATCAAGACGACCAGTTTAGCATTGTCCTTTGTTAATAACTCTTAAAGAAGAAAATTGGACAAAAATATATAAAGATGATACAAATAGAGATTAAGAAAATGGAAAAACTGAAGAATAGAAAATTGAACTCGACAAAACTCAATGAGATCAAATAGAAAAGGAGAAAAAGAACTTAAAAAGAATGAATTAAATAATAAAAAAATAAGAAAACTGATAAATAAAATATAATTAATATATCAAGTATCTTATCCTAGTAGGAAAAGAAATAAAAACTCTTTTTTGTGAAATATTACAATCTAACCCCTAGTATATGCTTTAGATGGGACATATTATGGCTTTCTCTTCATAAAATCATTTTAATTGAATTTGTTGTTTTCATTTCTTTTCTTCTCTTTGTTTTTTGATTGATTAGGAAAAACAAGAAGCAAGAGTAAGAAACTAAAAAATGATCGATTTTCAATAAATCTTGTTTTAAGAAAATTGAATATATAGTAAGATGAAATAAGAATATTGTTAATGTAATCAAACGACTTTAACAGAAAATTGAATATAAAATTTGGCTATGATACCAAATTTTGATAAAACCCTGACTAATAGGACTTTTAAATACTTTATTTTCTTTAGAGATTAATTCTTCTTTTTTTAATTCATTTTTAAATGGTCATTTTTACCCATAAAAATTATATTTAATTAACATTTTAATTCTAGTAAAAGAGAGGTTTATTGATCTTTATGGCTAAACATCATCAACCATAGAAGTAAATAATTTAGTCGTAAATTATTCAAAATTATTTAGTAAGGATTTAGTTTAAGTGTCACTAAACCACTCTTTTTTTGAAAAAAAGATTAAAAAGTCACAAATCACTCTTTGTGAATAATTTAAATGACCAACATTGTGGCATAAATACATTTGAAAGAAATAAAGTAGCTAGGAATTGAAATTTTAAGGATTAAGGAAATAAAAGTAGTTTTAACTTCCTTCAAAAGGTAACCATGGTTGAAGAAATAAAAAATGGCTTCCTGGATATCTTCCTCTATGATATTTCAAATATTTTGAAAAAAAAAACCTATTGCAATCATAAGGCCTTGTTAGGATACAATTTGAAAACTACATCCTTATCCTCTTGAGTAGTAAAAAGTCTTACCAAGCTTCCCTATGAGCAGCAAAAAGTTGCTTTGGATGGAAAATTTTGACAATAGTAAAAATTGTAGGGTTAGGTTCACCAACACCAAAGAGAAGACTGAAATGATTATGAGCAAGAGATAGCAATTCATCTTGGGTGCAATAAACTTTGCCATTCATATTGGATAAGGCTAAAATCCTGTTAATGTTTCTCCTTTCTATAATATCATTAAAGAAATATAATGTGTTAGCATATACTTCTTCCAGTTAATTTACCTTGACTTTTTGTTTTAAAAGAGAATGGTGGCTTTCTACTTTCCAGAGTTGGTATATACAAAATTTTGTTGCTTCATGATCCTTAAAGTCTCATCAAGAGGGGAAAGGTAAAGCCTCATTTGATGTTCCTACTTTGTATCAAAGAAAACACTATGTTCTGTAACACTAGTAATGGTCCTATTAAGATTTAATTGGCCTTTAATAGTCATGATATTTTAACACACTTAAAAAGAGGATAATTTTCAATTTTAGTATCCTAACCCTTTGTTTATAGATCTTCAAATCCCTCATGCTTTGCTAAGAAGTTTTGAATCTATTTGTAGTTTTAGCAAAAAAAAATGTTAAATTATAAAATAATTTATCTTTAGAAATTGTTTCTCAAAATTTCACTTAATTGCTAGAGGAGGCCACGCATGAATTATTGCCTATTGGTTCCTAAGTTGTGAAAAATAAGTTGATAAAGTCTTTTTAGTACCTAATACTTGCATAATTAAATTAATATCAAAGATAAACATAAAAATGCTATATTCATTGATGACTTGTTTACAATACACTTTAATTATGTTAGGAGACAAATACACAACCCTCTAAAAGATTAACAAATATTAATTATAAGAAAGAACTCTCCTTATTACAACAACAAAAAAAATATAACAAGAAACTAAGCGATCAAATAAACACCGAGATTTAATGAAGAAAACCATTCAGTATAGAGGGAAAAAAACTATAGGGAAAACCGACAAATAAATCCATTAAACTCAGTAAGGATTTATAAGAAAAGTCGATCTCTTACCCCTCACAACAACAATTCGTCTTAGAAAGTTTCAGGATTGAAATCAAAGTTGATATCATAATTAACAAACCCTCAAATCAATTGTACAAAAAATGAAACAAGGATGAGAATACAATCCTCTTTTCCCTCTCTTTGTTGTTCCTCACTTTTGGACATTATGGTTGCATTCTCTATCTCATGCTTGGAGTGAGGCATAAATGAGCTATTTATAAGCATCTTTAGCTTAATATCTAAGTCAGATTCCTACCTAAACTTAACTAACTAGATCATATCTTATCCTAATTAGATTACATCACATTATCTAATAAGATGACATTCTAATCTCAATAGGACTCTATATGACAGGATTTATTTACATCCTAACTAACAAGATAAGAGATTACATCTATCTAGGAATGATACATCCATATCCATGAGTTCTCCACTTTCTTCAGATGATCCTCCCACATGATCTTTATCTTTTGTAGCTAATGTATATCTATTGTGATCTTATTCGCCATATCATCCAAGATATCAAAATGGGGTTGGACACTTAACAGTCTTCCCCTTTATCCAAAATATAGGGAAGACACGTTATTCTCCATCATCTACTTAAGATTCATCCCAGTAAGCTTATACCAGAGCTCATGCTTATTTCTGAGAACCAATCAGTTAACATATTAGTACCATTCAAATCTTATGAACCTTCTTTAATATTAATTATTGCTCTTCTATCACAAACATTAACTAATGATATTCGAAATTTTTACAAAATGCAACCTTTTGCACATCCATGGGCTTCCCTTCAATAGTAAGTAATAGGTACTTAGAATTTAGATACCTTTTAAAAGCCCTTTTCTCCCTTGTTGACCTTCAAGGTTGTGTTTCATCAGTTGTTGTATCTCATTGCTCCCATTCTCATTATCCTTAATAGATTCATCTTAAGTAATATCTGGATGTGGTTTATGTAGCCCATCAATATCAAATTGTATCTGATCACCAGCAATGTGTGCTTGATCACACACTTCATTTTTTTCACCTATAGACTGCTTAATAGTCGAAGGAATTAGCAAAGAGCCAACTTTTCCATCTAATAAGTTGTAATTCGATGATTTATCTTTGCTTAGAAGATCAAAACCTCTCTTGTGCTCCTGGAACACCACATCCAGGCTCCTTACCACCTTTTTCTTCTTTAGGTCATAAAGTCTGAAGCCAAAATGATCACCATTAGATCCAACAAAGATGCAAGGTATACTTTGAGTTAGGCTTCTTTCTCTGATCCTTGGGTACATGTTTGAATACCTTATAGTCAAAAACTCTCAAATGATGATATGTGGGATCCTTGTCAGTCTATGCTCTCTCAAAAATCTCAAAATCTAACAGGACTAAGAAAGCTCGATGTATCAATTAGACCGTTACTCAGACTGCTTCTCCTCAAATTGTCTTTAACAACATAGACAATTTCAACATGCAATGAATCTTCTCCATAATGGTTCTGCTAATCCTTTCAATAACCCGATTATACTGTACAATCCCTGGTTCAAGTTTCTCACGTATAATTCCATGTGACATATAGTACTTTTTAAACACCTTAGAAGTACACTCCCTTCCATTTTCTATTCACAGGCACTTCAATCTCCTCTCAGCTTCCCTTTATACCCTAACATAAAACTTCTTGTAGGTTTTAAACCCTTGAATCTTAGAGTTAAATATCTATACCTAAGTCTTTCTTGAAGCATCATTAATGAATGTAACAAAATATCTATTACCTCTTAGTGACTCCTTCTTCATAGGAACACAGACATTTGAATGCACAAACTCTAATAACTTCTACTTCCTTGCAGATCTTCTCTTAAAAAAGACTTTGTACTACTTTCTAACCAAACAATGATCACAAGGATTAAGCGATTATGAATTCTTAGCTGGGATAAGGGATTTTCCAGCTAGCGACTTTAATCCTTTCTTACTCACATGTCCTAATCTTCGATGCTAAAGATTTGGTAAATTTTCCTTTTTGGCTGTATATACTTTTCCACTAACACATACCTTTAAATGTGTTTTATACAGTGAGCAACATAACTCTCCTCCGACAGTCGTGACTGCTCCTTTAGACAATTTCCACTTCTTATCCCTAAAAGTGTGCTTAATACCTTCTTGATCTAACACATTCATTGATAATAAATTTAGTCTTAAATCGAGGATGTCTCATATATCTTTCAACGTTAGTAAGCATCAGATGTTTGTCTAAACTCAAATATCACCCATACCAATAATTTTAGTGGAACTTTGGTTTCCCATCATTATATTCGCGAAATCTCCTCTCTTATAGCTTGAGAAATACTCCTTCTTTGGAACATAATGATAAGATACTCCCATGTCGATCAACCGTTCAGAACTAACATTGATAATGTGGAAGCTTTCACTAGTTGCATAAACTAGGGACACATCATTGTTTGTGCTTTAAATAGTTGTAACTGTATTCTTATCATCACCATCATTTTGATGATTTTGCTTTTTTTTATCCCTCTTCCACTTGTAGCAGAACCTCTTAATGTGTCCTAGTTTATCATAATAGTGATATGCCTTCACGTCATTGTCAACTTTGGAATTTGAACGATTCTTAGACTTATTACGACCTTTACGACCCCTACTTTTGTTCTCCCCCTACTTTTTGTCACGAAAGCCTGCATATTGTCAACTCCAATCTGCTTTCTTCTGATTTCTTCATTAGACATACTCTCTTTGATTACATCCAAAGAGAGCACACCTTCAAGATTTGATTTGCTAATGGTCATGATCAACATTTTCCAGCTATTCGGTAAAGAACTTAATAGGAATACAGCTTGAAGCTCATCGTCACGAATGGTCTTTGTTGTTGAATATTTTTTTATTATATCTTGGAAATCACTTAGATGCTCCGAAACTGATTTCCTAACCTTAATTTTCAAATTCACAAGACTCTTAATCAGAGATGCCTTGTTATGAGTAGTCTTCCTTTCATACATACCTTTTAGCTTCTTTTATAGCTCAAAAGGATTTGTTTCTTGAGACATATAGTTGAATATGCTAATATCAATCTATTGTTTGATAGTGCCCATAGTTTTTCACTTTACCTTTTCCTATTCTTTATTGGAAATCTTTTCATGTTTTAAAGGAACATCATCCTTCACACCTCTATCTACATTAATAGGATGAAATAGATCCTTGCAATATAGAAGGTCCTCCATTATGGGCCTCCATATTGAGTAATTTGATGATGTCAAATTAACCATAGAGCTATTTTCACCTTCCATTATGTTGGATCTGATAGTACTTATTGGGAGGAAAATATACAACTCTTTTAAAGATCAACCAAATATTGACAAGAAATAATTCTCATTATTGCACCAATAGAAAAATATGAGAAGAAACTAAACGATGAAATAAATACCAAGGTTTCACGTGGAAAACCCTCTAGTGTAAAAGGAAAAGCCCATAAGGCAAACTGATAAATAAATCCACTAAATCAATAAAGATTTACATGAAAAGTTGATCACTCACCCCCAGAAAAACAAGTTGCCTCACAAAGTTTTAGGATTTTAACCAAAGTTAATATCACAATAAACAAACTCTCAAACCTATCCCAAAAACATTCAAACAAGGATGAGAAGACAACCCTCTTTGCTCTCTCTTTGTTTTTCATCATTTTTGGACGTTGTGGCCTCACTCTTTATCTCACGTGTGGAGCATGGATCAAATGAGCTATGTATAGGAACCTTTGGCTTGATAGCTAAGTCAGAATCCCATCTGAACTCATCTAGCTATATCATATGTTATCCTGATCAGATTATATCACATTATCTAATAAGAAGACATCCCCATCTAAAGAGGACTTTATTTAATAAGATTTATCTACATCCTAGCTAACAAGATAAGATATTAAATCTATCTAGGAATGATACATCTATATACACAAAGATCTCCACTATCTTTCGATGATCCTCCTACATGGTCTTTATTTTTTGGAGCTTATGTATTTCTATTGTGATCTTATCTACTACATCATCCAAGATCTCAAAATAGGGTTGGACACTCGACAAATTCTGATATATCAATATTCTTTTTAATTTGACGTCTATCCTACTTATGTATCGGAAATTATATTTAGGCTTGCTACTGTCAACTATTTATTGGAAACTATTTGTCAATGTAATATCCTATTTTCATTTCACTTTATATCTTTTTTTTCTTTTTATTTAGTTATATGTATAACTGAGATTAGCCACTTTTTAAAAACACTTTTATATTTTCTTATATAATATTATATAGTTTTATGTATAATATTTCTTACTTAGCCTAAATCTTTTTTCTTAATTTTTAATTACATAAAGTTTAGAAAATTAAAATGATGACGAGTCAAAGTGTGCTATTTTATGGTAATTTTGCTTCGACCTACACAAAACTTGATCAAAATTAAAGCTATATTTTCATATGAAAATTTTATCCTCCCATTAAGGAAGAATATCCCCTAGTAAGATTGTCATAACCCCATAAGAAGATAATTTAATAAGAACAATTCTTTCTTGATAAGAACAATTCCTTCATCTTCAGAAATAACAGTGAGAGGATAAGAAATAGAAAGTAACACAAACTAGTGAGAAAAATGTATTAGAAATACAAATCTAAATAGGAGTTACTTTTTTTCGAGAAATAAAAAAAGGGTTAATATTTTGCCTTATTTAGGATCAATATTGATTAGGAATTAATGTTTTACCTTAATTAAGAGTTAATGTTTTACTTTATTTAGGACAAGTGTTGATTATATACCTTTGTACATACATATAATCTTTCAAAAGTTTAGCAAAATACTTTCCCTTCAGTTTATCCCTAATTTTATATGGTATTAGAACATGGATCCTCTGCCTACCGTAAGAAAGGCTTATATTCCTTTATTATGAGAGAAGAACACCATAAGTCTACTGTTAGAGGCTAGGAAGAATATGTCAAGGTAGTGGCCCTAGTGGTATAGACCGTAGCCAAGCCAAAGCCCAGTCTTCAAGTTTGATAATCATAGTAGAAAGAGGATAAAAAGAGTTGATACATGCATTGTGACGAGGCTAGCCATAAAGTTTCAGAGTGTTTTAAGGTCATTGGCTATCCCACTTGGTGAAGAGGGCCATAAAGTTGAAATTACACTAAGCTAGCCCACAATTAAGAACATGCTAACTCAAGAGGTCAGCAAGCCCTAAGAGGGCTTAAGCTTTTCGTTCCGCACAAAGAGAATCTGAAAGCAGTAGCAATATACCAAGTTTGTCCAGCGAATAATTTTAGAAACTGCTAACACTTTTAGATTGTGATAATTAAGAGAAGCTTTCTATTAAGGATTATGAAAACCTTACATGAATACTAGATATTGGGGCATCCAATCATATAAAAAGTTACTTGGATTTAATGTATGATGTCAAAGAAGTAGTGCCTCTACCAATAATTTTTCATGATAAAGCTAAGACAACTGCAATGATGATGGTTCGAGTCATATTAAGTCAATACATGAATTTAGTTAATGTCACTTATCTGCCTAATTTGACTTGTAATTTAATTTTCATAAGTTAGTTGATTACTAAGTTAATTGTCAGATTTTGTTCACTAATGAGCTTTGTGTGATACAAGACCATTCCTCGAGGATGTCGATTAAAGTGGGTGAGCATTAGGGGGTTTAGTAGTTTAAGTCTACAAGGTTGCATTCGATAATGAAGCTAGAGAAATTGGACTTCTTCACAGTTTGGCATCAACATCTTGGACATCAGCTAAGTCAACACTTATCTATATTCCTGATATTAGTATGATAGATTTTAAGAATAAGAATGTTTGTCATATTTGTTTCAAGCCAAACAAACTCATTCTCTTTTCCCATTGAGTATTAATAATGTTACAAGTTACTTTGATCTTATCCACTTTGATTTATGAGGACCTTATCATAAAGCTTCTTCTTGTGGTGCACACTATTTTATTACTATTGTGGATGACCATAGTCATACACTTTGGACTTATTTACTAAAAAAATTGAGGTTAGTTGATACCTAATAAATTTTTGCAAATTGGTTGAAACTCAATTTGGAAATATTGTTAAATTGATACGGAGTGATAAAGGGTTAGAGTTTGATTCAGAGAATGTGATAATTCTATAGAGATAAAGGTATTATTCATAAAACTAATTGAATAGATACGCCATATCAAATTGTGAGAGTAAAACATAAATGTAGGAATATTTTGGAGGTTGTAAATGCACTGCGATTTCAAGCTATTTTACCTATTTTTTTTTTTGAGGAAAATGTATTTTAACTACAACTTATCTAATAAGTAGAACTTTGACTGTTAAATTGAACAAACAATCACCACATGAGATTTTATTTGGTGTGAGGAACATGTTAAAGTGTTTAGTTACCAATGTGATGGGTACACTAATCCAAGATTAAAGAATAAATTCAGGCCCATAACTGGGCGATGTGTCTTTGTAGGATACCTATATAAGAAGAAAGGTTGGAGCCTTCATGATCTCAAAAATGATGTTTTTTTTTCTCTCATAATGTTTCCTTTAACGGAAATGTGTTTCCTTTTGATCAAAGTAATGAACAATTGAGCATTAAATTCAAGATATTAATCGCTTCTTTGAGGAATGTTTTGTTATGTCAGAGATGGTTGATAAGTGAGAAGACAAAATCAAGAGCAAAAATTTGGAGTTAAAGGGAAATATGGGTAATTCTTTTGAGGAGATTACTAGAGCTCAAGAAATAGTGACTAGACTGCAACAAACAACTCATCAACTAACTTGGTTGGATAAATATGTTATTTATTCAACTATTATAGGAAGTTTGGGGCTATTTTTGATCAAAATTCTCCCTCCTATTAGAAGCCATCACAATATGAAAGTTACTCAGGTACTCCTTATCCTTTACAAAATTATGTAACTTTTGATAATTTCTCCTAAGGTCATCAAGTGTTTTTGGTGGCCATAACCTCTAAGGTTGAGCCTAAAAGCCATGTAGAGGCTGTGAAAAGTGTAAAATGATGAGATGAAATAGCTTGAGTAATTCTCGCACTTGAAGCGAATAAAACATGATCTTTGGAGACTTAGCCTCCTGGAAAGAAGTTGATTGACTGTAAGTGCGTATTTAAGGTCAAGTACAAGTTAGATGAGATAGTTTAAGGCATGATTGGTGGAGAAGGTTTCACATAAATTGAAGGTCTCAATTTTCATTAGACATTTGCATTGGTTGCCAAGCTCTTGACCATTCATGTTTTTCTGTCCATAGTAGTTGCACCAAGTTGACCTCAATATTAAAGAGATATGATTTTTTCAATCTCGAGCAGATTATTCACTATTTACTTTTCGAAAGGGGCACGCATCTTTTATATTGTTAGTATGTATGGATGACATCATTTTAATGGACAATGATACAGTAGCTTGTTTGAATTTTAAGACATACCTGCATAAATGCTTCAATATTAAAGATTTGGGGGTATTGAAATATTTCTTAGAGATTTAAGTGGCCTGCTCATCCAATGTGTCATTCTCGTGTCAGCAAAAATATGCTTTGGATATATTATCCAAAATAGGACTACTTGGAAGCAAACTGGTGGACACTCTAATGGTGCATGGTCACCGTCTAAGGTTGGCCGATGGTGAATTAATGGTGAACAATTCATCCTCTCGACAACTAGTGGGAAGTCTCATTTATTTAACAATCAGTGAGCTTGAGATTTCATATGTGGTTTATGTGTTATCACAATTAGCTCAGGCACAATTTACTGATAGACATAGAGTGTTTGTCACTAATATTAGCGAGGGAAGCTTGTAACTCCGTCGTTAAATTTAGCAATGGGATTATAGGTTCGTTGCTAATATTAGTGACGATATTACAATGGTCATCGCTAATGTTAGTGATGAAACTTTTGAATTCTGTCACTAATTTTTACCTACAGCGGATTCTCCGACGACTCATTTTGTCAGTAATTTCTATTGCCTTTTTCGTTTGTCGATAGAAAACCTTAACTTTCCGTCGATAATTTCTGTTGCTAAAACCAAATTTTCTTGTAGTGGTAGCTCTTGTGTATTTATTGTTGCCTATGGCTATTAATATTTTCATAGTATGCTTACTCGAGTGTGAGAGTTAAACACTTCGAAAATCGTGAGGCGCTTAAAAACAAAGTTTTATTAGTTAATGATTACATGAAATGACTGAGTCTTACTTAAATGGAGTTAAGTAAGATTGTCGTACAAAGAAGTAGGCGCGACTTTGGTATAAATTAGGTGTCTAAAAAAATCTTTGTAATAGTTGCCATAAAACCAGTTAAAAACCACAAGATCAGAAGTACAATGTATGACTATGACAATTAAGATTAGAAGGTGGAATAAAAAGCCCACCAAAAGATAATGATCTATTTTCTATTATTTTTTAATTTAAATGATAATAGTTTTAATATTAAATTTATTATTTGAGAGATTTATAAAATACTTTGTAAGGATATAGTAAGATAAAAACTGTAGTTATTTATAGGGAAAAAAAATAATTTTTTATCATTTTTGAATTATTTTAGCCTCTTAAAATTGCTTATTATCAAACTTTGACAAGTTGTAATTATAATACCAATAATTTTTTTTAATTGCAGAGAGAAGTAGAGGAAGAAAACAAATTTTTGCTTGTGGATACAGAGACTGATAAAAGTATGCTGCATTTGCAGGCATTTTGCATTCAGGACTTTAGAAGAACTTATGGGATACATCTTCTATCCAGATGGGCATGGTCTCATAATTATAATATCATTATAATTTCATTTGCAATGCATTATTATCCCATGGATTTTATCATATACATCAAAAT
>JANQBM010000220.1:30284217-30300935 GCA_025594535.1 Erythroxylum domingense
GACGTATATACTTAATTTTTTGAAATTTGATAATGACAAATAAAAGTAAATAAGATTAAATATTCAATAAGTCTAAATTTTTTTATATTTTATAATATTCTTTCACAATTTATATGTTCTAAAAATTTTCATTTAAAAATAAATTAGAAAATAAATTTTGTTTGAATATTATTAATGAATAATAAGATAAATTTTGGATATATAAGAATCTAATCCTAGCTCTGCTTTTCAATTTTCTTCCCAACTATATTTCAGGCTAATTATTTACCTCTCTTTAAACCAAGTTCATTCCCTTACGGCCTTACCTCATCGGCTCGATTGATAGCAGAGAGCTAACTAGGGCCCAGTTCCCACAGAGAATTGATTCCCTGTCTCTGCAACATTGTAGATAACAATTTGATATTTTGAACTTTTTGTTACTACTAAATCATCGGCATGTTTTGAGTATATAAAACCTTTTTTTAAAGAGAGACGAATGATTTTTTTCATAAAAGGATTCTCAACAATGAAGAATTAATCTTATTTTAATCAGTAGCAATTCTAAACTCTAGTAAAGTTTTGATCTTATCCTCATTTGCCGTTATTCCTTGCCCTTTTAAGTTGTGAATATATCTACATATGTTAATATAATCCCCCCCTTTTTTTTTGGGTCCCAACTACATTGCACTCTATTTCAGGCTAATTATTTTCCTCTCTATACACCGGCTTCATTCCCTATGTCCAATACCATTCTTATTACGAAAATCTAATGCCTCCGTGTATGTTTTGCCAACACAAACGTTTGCTTGTCAATTTCTCTGGATTTTCTCCTCTCACAAGAGTAGGATTTGGTGGAAGAATGCAGATAGGACATCAATCATAAAGGTTGTTTGATCCTTTTCAGCATTAGTTTGTCTCGTTGTTTTACAAATCACATCAATCACTAGCTCTACTTGACAAATATCGCAGATAGGACATCAATCATAAAGATTGTTCGATCCTTTTCGGCATCAGTTTGTCTCGTTTTACAAATCACATCTATCACTGGCTCTACTTCACAAATATCTTCGAGTCTGAGAGGACGCCTCAAAATTTAGAACCCAGACAATTTATGACTATATTCAAACGAAGAATCTAGCAAAATCTCTTCCATTGGCATTCTAGATGAGAGCCTTGGATATTTCAGTTTTTCATTGGCATGATAACTTCCTAATGGAATAATTTTGATAAAAATTAATCGTTTCATTCAAATAGTTTTCAATGTTAAATTCCCTCAATTTTATACTTGGACGACCGTACAGAAAATCAAAGTTGACTGATAGGAAATATATTCGTGTTCAAATCAACAATGCTTATTAAAACAACGAGATTGGTGAACCCACGCATCATCTCATCTGGGAATTCGTATTATAACACACTTCTATCATAATGCACGACCATTATTTCTGTTAGTTGATCATGCAAGAATTAAGAAAAATTCTCCTTGCTGCCTGGTTATTTTCATGTATTCTCTCTCCGTTCATCCAAACATGTGGACAGCGCTATATTCGGTGAAAATTGTTAGAAATCTTGGTTCTCCTTCCTATAGACACAACGGATTACGGGTGTACAATCTTAAAATGTTTTTTTAAATAGACATTATTTTAAAAAAATTAGTGAATACAAGTATACGAATATGTGTTAGAGTGTGTTTGTTTCTAAAATATAGAGGTGAAGACATGAACTGAAATTCAAACATTTTAGTGTAGTGAAAGATTTTTCAGAAAAGGACTTGATATGGCTCACGAGCACTTCAAAGCCTTTATCTATATACAAGTAAAGATAGTGAGTTATACAGCTTAGGATATAGTGTGTCAAAACTCATGTTATGTATGAATAAAGATAGTGAGTTACCCGAACTAGGACACGATCATGTTTGCGATAGTACGTTATTTGAAAACACAATTTTGGTAGATTTCAAAATCAGGAAGGATTACAAGACTTACTATAATCATGTTTAAATTATGTTGAACTTGATAAGGAGCAAGTTCTATACAAATGTATTAGTTAGAGCTTACATATCACTATATTTGTTATAAACTTAGCATTATAAGAGTGAAAATATGTAATCTTCAAACTAAAATTAAGTTAAATAGTACTCTTGATGATGTGGGCGCATTAAATTGTCCAAAACTTATTAAAATATTCTAGTGCTCTTATTGTTTTTTCTCATAATATTCTTTGCTTGTTGCATATTCTTTCTTAACAAGGGATATAAAAGGGGTGTGAAGACGAAGATGACTTTTTTTTGTAAAGTTTAAAGTAGAAAAATTTAATAAAAGTAGGAATGTCATAATGTAGCAATAAAGAATGAAATATTTCTTAGAACAATGAGGTATGTTCAAAGAGTTGTAAGAGAATAAGTCAAAAGATACGGATGAGCTCAATTGGGAATAGTTACAAGTGCGAGTAGTTGATGCCAACAACCTTGTCTAGTAAACAAGATCATGTACCATATTCTAGAGGATTGCATCCTCTATGGAGATATATACGAAGTTAGATAGTTGATATGTGTTAAAGTCTCTAAAAAGTAAATCATTTTTGAAGTAAAGACTATACAAGCTAAGGATTCAAGAGGAACAAATATAGAACAACATATCAATACGCTTAGCCAAATAGTTAATGACCTACTAAGGCTCAATATGACTATTGCAAATAAGGATAAAGTGATGATTTTGGTTTGTTCTTTACATCCTTTATATAAACATTTCTTGACTATTCTCATATTTAATTAGAAAAACTTAGTGTTGAAAAAATATAATTAATGCATTATTGCTCGTAGCCAACAAAGACAGGACTTTGGTGAAAGCTCTCAAGTTGAAGGGTTGTATATGATGAGAAAATATGATTGTGGGAGGAAGCAGAATAAGGATGGCTCATCTAAGAGGGCTTCTAGGTCGGAATCCAAAGGTAAAAAGCAATTTGGTGCTAAAGGTGCAAGCAACCTGAACAAATCAAAAGAGATTATCCAAATAAAAAGGGCCAAATGATGCAAGCAAGTTTGATGACTCTTAAAAATAGAGTGGGACTCGAAATACAAAATTGGAAATATGATTAACATTTTAATTAATCAACTATAGGACCCTTGGATTCCAGATCAAGGATGCTCACATCACTTGTAACTAAACAAGGATTGTAACATCCCCTCACCTATGGGAAGGGTAAAATAGTAATTTGGAACAGGTTAGGAGTGTTTAAAATTGTTTTGCTATGTTCATACATTCATATATGCATGTGAATAGTAAATTTTACACATGTAAATGACTGTACATGCATTCATGACATTTCCCGGTATAATTGTGAATAAATGTGAATTATGAAAAATATGCTTTATGTGTATAAAAATTGTGTTGGAGAGGGTCATTGTGGTTTTCTGATTTTTAGAGAATTTTAGAAACTTTTCGGAAATTTTTTGTGGTCGTTTCTGGACTAGAAAAATTGCCAAGTGTCAGAATAAGGGTTTACCGATAGTGAGAATGACTGTCCAATGGTACTGGAAACTTAGACACATGAATTTAGGAATTATTGAATTGAACCATTGGAATTTTGGAGAAAAATTGGAATTGAATTGGAAGAAAATGAAGTGTATTATTGAGAGTGCGACATGTGGCAAGTGACACATGTCACTTGCCTACATGTCCACCTAATTTATTCATTAATAAAATCATCACATTCTTTTGTCATTCACGACTCTTCTTGTATCTTCTTTTTATCAAAGTGTTTAGTGTGTTTTGCATGAAAGTTCTCCATCATCCGAAGCTTCTCCTCCTTTCGTTCTTTTTGAGATTTGATCATTTCTTTTCCACTTTCTTTTACACCTTGACCTTGCTTGCTCTTCTTTGGTTCCTTAAAAATACCAACCTAAACCTTATACTCTCAAGTGATGATGATGCCATGTGTGGTTAAGAAAGAGTAGAGAATTTGTGAAATTTGGTAGACTTGAAGAATTTGAAGTTTAAATAGGTAAGAGTTGTGTTTTATGTTCTTAATTGGTAGTGAAATGCATAAATTGTGGTATTATGTGAATTAATTTCATAAGATTGTGTTTTGATTATATTGGGTATGTTAAGTCTTGGATGATTGATGATTGATGAGTTTGAGGTAAATAAATGAGATGTTATGTAGTATAGGTGAATTGAGATGTTTTAGATGGATTGAAATTAAAGGAAGATAATTGAGTGTATGTGCTGTAAATTTTGTGGACTAATGTTTAAGGATAGGTTGTAAGATGGTTTATGGTGGATTTATGAAGTGAATTGAGTGTTGGTTGGGTTAGAAATGGTATGGAAGATGTAGAATGTGAGTTAGGATAAAATCTGGAAATTTTGTGTTTGTATGTGTTTCAATGTTTCTGCCATAACTTTTTACATGCTTGTGCAATGGAGATAATTATTATCTTGAATTAAACTAGAAGAGATTGGCTACAAGTCTTATGAAGGAAGTGATGTTTAATTCTGGCCTTAAGAGTTCCTAATCTGGACATGCATGTGAGCATATGTGTAGGCATGAACAGTATAATTTTAGTGACATTAAAGTTGGATTTGTGATCTGAAACTTTGGAAATTAATTTGGGTTAATTTAGGCAGAATTTTATAAATTGGTCTTCATGAAAGTTATAGATTGTCTTGTTAGCTTTTTATCGCCACAAAGTATGATATTTTTCGATATAAGGATTGAAAGTTATGAATTATTGAATTTCAGATGTATTGAAGGATTAAGGTGCTTTGTTGTGTGAAATTGCCTATAAGTGTAGGTTTTGTGGATATTGTGTTCTGAGGCCAATTTTGGATTATTATGGTCTTAATTGGAGTAAGTATCCTTAATGAAAGTTGTATAGGAATGTTATAGCTTTTTAATGATATATAATATGCTATTTTTGGATGTAGCAATTGAAAGATATGAATTTATGAAGTTTGGATATGGTTTAGGTGCTAATATAACATGGCAGAAACTTTGATTGAGATTTTGACCTAGTTAGAGGTACTAGGAATGGTAGTGAAAAAAAGGGAGAGAGTTGTGATCGTGACGCGTCACGATCGCAACGAATCAGGTGGCGTCGCGATCGCGACTCTGTCGCGTTGTCACGATCGTAACGCGTTATGATCGTGACAAGCGACACTGCGACCGCGCTCCTCGTGAGTGCAAGTGTAAGAGCTCGCGATCGCGAGCGTGCATGTTCCGCGCGCTTCTCGCGATCGTGAGGCAGTCGCGAGGGTGAGTGGCATTTTTGTAAATTCTTGTCATCTGAACCCTTTTATCATTAAATTTCTTCTAACTTTTGCATCCGACCTCCGATTGACCCGATTCTCGAAGCGTTGGATTCCTAAAACAGTCATTTACCTCTCCTTATCAATTTGTGATTTTTTTGAGATTTTTGGGAATTATTGGATTAAATCAAAATGAGTAGACCGATTAAAGGAATTTTTTCGAGTTAAATTTCTGATTGATTCCGGGATCGTCATGAACATGCATAGTACTTATTTAAATTCTTACATGTGCATTATTATACATTTTTTATTGTTCAATTTGTAATGTATATGTATTTGATTTGTATAGAGGCACAGTTGGAACGTCAACACACCGACATTGCCGAGACTTCTAAGCATTAGCTCGGAAGCTATTGGTGAGTGACCTAGACGGTTCTCTCAATTTTTTTGTGTTCCTTATAAATTGTGGTGAATAATGGTGGGAATTGTGTTTGATTATAGATTTCGGACAGAAGGTCGGATGATTGAATATTGGGAGCTATGACATAGAAGTGCTACGTGTATGTGAATTGTGACCTATGTGTTTCAATGTGATTAATTATGATCATGTTTGATGTGATTAATTGATTTATTGAGATATAGGCATACGTGCCTAATTGTGTCATATGCATTTCATTCATGAATGCATGATCAGATAATGATAGTTGTGACCGGAGCAGCCACCAATTAGAGCTTTAAGCTCAACAATTGATTTGGAGCCTCGAGCTCCATAGTGATTCAGAGCCTCAGGCTCAACGATTAATGTGCCCACATTGGGACAGTTTCAGGCGCTTGGTCACAACACTATAATAAATTGGAAAAGTGTTACATGAGCATTTTATATGCATTAGCTTAATGTGTTTGATTGAGTGAAAGGCTTAATGCCTTATACTTAAGTGATACTGTGATACTTCTGATTATGTGAAAATTTTAAAATATCTGTGATATGCTTAATGTGTTGCATGAATTGAGTAGACCATCGAGGATGGTTACCTCACTGAGTAAGTATCCTTAATGAAAGTTGTAGAGGAATGTTATAGCTTTTTAAAGATATATAATATGCTATTTTTGGATGTAGGAATTGAAAGATATGAATTTATGAAGTTTGGATATGGCTTAGGTGCTAATGTAACAAGGCAGAAACTTTGATTGAGATTTTGACCTAGTTAGAGGTACAATTTGCTTTTGAGTTCTCATAAGACGTGTTGAGTGTGTTCTGATCTTTCCATTGCTATAAAGCATGGAATTTTTTAGTAATGGAATAGGAAGTTATAATGTTTAAAAGTTGTGTTATTGTTTTGGATGAGATTGATAGGACAGACTTGATTGCAGTGAATTTTGACCCCTAAAGAGGTAAAATTTATTTGTGAGTCCTTCATGAAAATTGTAGGTCTTTCTGTTAGCTTTCCATTGGTACTAACGGTCATAGTGCCGCGGAGCGTAGATCCCATATCGGTTGGAGAGGAGAACGAAGCATGCCTTATAAGGATGTGGATACCTCTTCCTTGTAGACGCGTTTTCCATGCCCCAACGCACTGGATTCCATCATAACTCCGAAGTTAAATGTGATAGGGCAAGAGCAGTACTAGGATGGGTGACCTCCTGAGAAGTCTTGCGGGAGTAATGCCCTAAAGAGGCTTACACGCTAGAAAAACAAAACCGTGAGGGCGCGAGGCCCGAGAGGCCGAGGCTCAAAGCGGACAATATCTGCAAGCGGGTGGTCTGGGCTATTACAAGGATTGTTTTATATAATATATGCCAAACAACATTCACATTTAAGGGATGATAAAGCATATAAAATCTTTAGAGAATGATGGTTAGGATTAAGATGTTTGATAATACTATGAGGATGTTATGAAATTCGATTTTTAAAAGTACCTGAGATTAGAATTTGATACTAAATACATAATTATAAATTTAAAAAATTACCTAAGGAGTACAAGATTCAATGGCGCCATACAGTATAGAAATACATCATAACATAGTGGCATTTCAGAGAGGATAAATAAATTTTTAACTAAAAGGATTAGGTGTTTGAGGTTGAATGTAAGGCTCTTCAAATTTTTTTAGCTCGAAATAGTAAGTATAATATTTATCTTATCAACAAATCGTCACAAACTTCACAAGATGGGAAAGTGACAAAGGAAGTTTGAAAATGAAGCAAGGTAAATTTCTCTTAATTGAAGATTTTTATTGTCTCACTTATGTTCATGTTTCCATTTATGAGAGATCTAAGCTTAATCCAATTTGAAGAATTGTATCTTCATTGGCTACCCTAAAGGTGTGCAGGGATATAAGCTTTAAGACCTAACATCAAAGAAGATGGTGATTAGTAGGGATGGATTATTTGATAACAATATATCATGAAACAAATATATAGGGAAAGGATGTGCCAAGATTAATAGAAAGTACCACTAAGGTGATATAAATGGAACTAGATAAGTCTAGAGTACAAATAAAAGTAGCTAAAAGTTTCATTTCAAAAGATAGAAGAGTGACATTAAAGGATAGAGTGAGATTTATTATTAGGTCTCCAAATAGATATGATTGAAAAGTTTCAGTATGCTTCACACTTAAGACTAGCTATAGAGATCCAACTAACTTTTAAGAGGCTATAAAAAGTTAGGAGTAGTTGCATTAGAGCCATAATAGAGAAGATGAAGTCTTTATGTAATGATTGAATATGAGAGCTAATGGAGCTTCCTAAAGGGAAGAAGCCTATATAATGTAAGTGGATATACAAAAGGAAACCAATAGTAGCGAAAAAAAGAAGAAGGGAAAATGTTCAAGGCTTCACCAGTAACAAAATGGTATATACAGTATAAGGGGTTGATTGTGATGAAACTTTCTCCTTCATTGTATTATGATGATGATAGTATCTAGTTTACATATCAATTTGAAGTGGATGGATGTGAGGATAACTTCTCTTTGTAGTGATTTGGAGGAGAAAATTTATACCTAGTGGACAAAATTGAGGAAGTCACTTTATAGGTTAAAGTAGTCTCCATACTAATGGTACAAAAAGTTTGAATTTATGATTAAAATTAACTACAAGAGATGTGAATATGATTATTTTAAGTACACCAAGAGTCTTGATGATGGATCATTTATTTATTTAATTTTCTATTTTATATAGATGATATATTGATTGTTGTAAAGAGAACAGATGATGTGAACAAACTAACGACCTTGTTAGGAAATAAATTTGAGATAAAGGATTTAAGTGCTATTGAAAATTTATTAGGAACGAAGATTTAGAGGACTAAGAGCTCTAAAAATAGTGGTTATCTTAATTTTATTACATTGAAAAGATGTTGAACATATTTAAAATGAACAAGGTTAAACTTGTAAGTACTCTATTGGAAAATCACTTCAAGCTTTCCCTAATTAATGCTCGAAATAAATGCAGAGATCAAAGATATGTCCGAAGTACCATATATTTAAATATTTAATATACACATTAGTTTGTAATAAGCCAAATTTGGCTCATATTGTTAGTAATATTATTAAATATATGAAGTAACCAAGAAGACAAGTTAAGAATCAACCAAGTGGATATTTAGGTACTTAAAAAGTATGAGAAACCTTGGATTTATGGTTAGCAGTCAATAAGGTAGTCCTTCAGTTATAGGATATGTGTATTCAGACTATACTAGAAATTTGGACAATAGGAGGTAGTGTATAAGGTATGTTTTTACCCTTACAAAAGGGCCTTTGTTCAAAATTAATGACTTTGTGGTTGCATTGTCTACAATTGAAGAAAAATACACAATACTGTTTAGGGTTATTAAAAGGGCATTATACCTTATAGGATTATCTAAGGAAGTGGGCATCGATCAAGATTGAATTTGAGTACACTATGATAGTCAAAGTGCTATAAATTTGGAAAAGAATCCAGCAAATCATATAAGGACAAAACATATAGATATAAAGTTTCACAAGATTAGGGAGTTGATGTTCAGACATATCTTGCTTGAAAAAGCTAACACTTCAGAAAATGTAGTTAACATACTAGCAAAGCTAGTTACCGTATATAAATTTAAGCATTGTTTAAACTTTATTAAACTTTTAAAATATTAGACGACATTATAACTCAACCTATATATACTATATTCTCCAAGGTGGAGATTTTTATGTATGAGTCATATATATAAGTATCTTACAGTACTTTAGGAAGGAAATGGTCATTTCTTAGAAGTCTTTAAGTGAATATGATTATGTGCTAAGGCGTGTTCTTTTCTAGAATGTAGATGTAAAGACACGGGCTAAAACACAAATCTATTATTATGATAAAGGAGTTTAGAAGGACGCTTCCTGAGATACAAATGAGTTAAAGCCCTAATCTTGTGCAAACAAAAATCATCAGTCGTATGGCTTGATAACTAGACATATAAGAATTTGTGTCCATATGCTTATAAAGATATTGAGCTACATGACCTAAGATATCGCTGTGATGGAGACGATAAAGATATTGAGATATAAACACCATGGGTGATGGAGACGATAAAGGGAAGAAGCCAAAGTCACTTAAACCTACTTCTTTTATTACCTTCAACCTTCTAAGCATCTTAGAATCAATATTTGTCAGATGATTTTGAAGGGTAATAATTATCAGGAATGGGAAAAGAGTATGTGCAACACTTTCTAAGGAAAGCAAAAATTAGCATTTTGGACGGAGTCATTATCAAGCTTTAACAAAGCTCCAAAGATTGAAGATTGGTGGAGTGTCAACTCTATGCTTTTAGCATGGGTATTTAATTCTGTTAAGCCTACTCTACGTTCCTCTATTACTTATTATGACACAATGTAGGACATCTGGGATGATTTATGCCAACATTTTTCGATTAGCAATGGCTTTCATATACAACAATTAACTTCTAATCTGGCTCATTGTGAACAAAACGGTTAGAGCATTGCTGTGTATTATGGGAAAATCAAGAAATATTGGACGAACTCTCTTTGTACGTTTCGATCAAAGGTTGCACTTGTAGTGAGTGTACGTGCACTTAGGCTACTAAACTCGATAAAGAACGTGAAGAAATCCAATTTCATCCATTTTTTATGGGCTTGGATGATGATTTATATGGAAATATTATTTCCAACTTATTGCTTAAGATCCATTTATACCTTTGAATCGTGCTTATGCTCTTGTGGTTCAATAATAGAGACACAAAAATATGACTACAGGGAAGGAAGGGCAAAGCAAGGTTGTTAGTTTTACTATTCAAGCAGCCTCATCTTCCTTGCAAGCATCTAGCAGTCAAAATGACAAAGGATTTTGCTGGAACTGTAACCTACCAAGCTACGAGGTAACTTCATGCTTTAAACTCATTGGCTATCTACATTGGTGGATTGGGCTACATGAGAATAGCGGGTCATTTAGGAGTGGTAAAGGTCGTTGAAGTACTAGATTTGGTGGGTGTGGAAGCGGTGTAAGTGTGAGTGTTGGTAATTGTGCTCAGAGTGCATTACAGTCCTTGTTAGCTAAGAATGGGGCAATCGTTCAACTTTCTTCTCAGGATCGGAGTGCACTTGGTTCTATCCTTAAAGATGATCAATGGAATATAGTGCTTACTATGTTTAAGTCACTTGCTAAAAATAATAATAAGGCCTCCTCGACTGAAAAACTTACTCGTAAGCTTTCTTCTTCTTGGATATTAGATACCAGTGCTTTGCATTATATCACTGGTAATAAAATTTAGCTCGTTGATCTTCATGACAGTTTCATCTCCTATTCCATTACCCAATGGTACAAATATTAATGTTGTTTAAAAAAGGATGGCGGTATTTATTGATACTCTCCAAGTTCAGAATGTGTTATATGTTCTGCATTCGAATTGTAACTTGATCTCGTTTGCTCAGTTGATTAAAGCTTATGATTGCATAATCACATTAACTGAAAAAATTTGCATGATATAGGACTGTAATTCGAGGATGGTGATTAGTGCAGAAGAAGAGAGGAATGAGGCTATTGGCTTCATTTGTTGGTGTCAGATGCTGGCCACTTTTCTATGATTACTATAAATACTTATAAAATGTGGCATCGTCATCTTGGGCACCCTTCTCATCATCTAGTTTCTTCTCTTCCTAGTGTTAGGATTTTTGATTGTCGTAAGGATAAAGATATACCATGTAATATTTGTTTTAAAGCAAAACAAACTAGTGATTCTTTTCCATGAGTTCTAGTCATGCTATTGTAATTTTTGAGTTGATTCATTGTGACGTTTGGGAGCTTTATAGTATTCCATTTTCATGTGGTGCCTTTTATTTTTTGACAATTGTGGATGATCATTCACGAGGTGTTTGAGTTTACCTGATGGTTGATAAAACTGAGGTTGACAAAATCATTTAAAAACTTTATGTTATGGCTCAAACGCAATTCAATAAGAAGGTTAAACGAATTCAAAGTGGCAATGAGATTGAATTTACTTGTTTAGAGAATTATTTTACAAAACAGGGGATTTTATTTGATACCTCTTGTGTTAGTACCCCTCAACAAAATGGTAGGGCCGAGCGCAAGCATCATCATATACTTAACGTTGCTTGAGCCCTCCATTTTCAAGCAAATTTACCACTACATTTTTAAAGGAAGAATGTATTCTTATTACAGGCTATCTCATAAATTGAACCCTAACACCCCTTCACAAAGGTAAAACTCCATATGAACTTATTTTTAGGTGTCCATCCTCATATAATCATTTTCAAATTTTTGGGGTCTTTGTTTTGTATCTAAAATTCATCGAGACCGAAATAAGTTCAATTCTCGTAGTCAGAAGTGCATATTTTTTCTGTACCCTCATGGATGGAGTTTTTATGATCTTGAAAGTGGAGATTTCTATGTTTCTTTGGATATGGTATTTTATAAAAATAAATTCCCATTTACTAATTCTTAACTCCATCAATGCTCAACTGCCCATACTTTTTTATCGCCATACCCAACGATTTTTTATGATGACTTTATGGCATCGAATCCCTCAACTACCACTAACCAGCCTCCTACTTTGCCTATTCCCCTATTGGATACTGAAGTAAATAGGAGCACAGCCCCTATAACCCCAACTGTTTCGCCCAATATTGACGAAAGGGGGAGTGTTGTTACCCTTTTATATCCCTTATTACTGAAACTCAGCAGTCTTCGGATGAAACTCCTTGTCGTGGTTCTCAAGATAGGCAACCTTTTATTCATTGACGAGATTATATTTATCATATGACTTGATGCTTAGACCCTGTCTCCTCTTCGACACCACCGCGCCTTCATCGTGCTCAGGTACACCGTATCCTCTTGTTAATTATGTGACTTTCAATAAAATTTTTGCTCCCTATGCTCGTTTCTTAGAAGCCATCACTGCATGACAAGAGCCTATAATATTTTCAAAGGTTGTCAGTGATGCCAATTGGTGTGCAACAATGTACAAAGAGATAAAAGCTCTTAGAATAATGGGACTTGGGTAATTGAGGATTTACTGCCTGGTATGAAGGCCATTGGGAGTAAGTGGGTATATAAGATCAAGTACAACTCCGATGGCACTATTGAGCGTCACAAAGTCTGTCTCGTTATTCTTAGCAACAATCAAATGGTAGGTATTGACTATAACGAAACATTTGCTCCTGTTGTAAAAATGGTTTTTGTTCATGTTTTCTTAGAAATAGTAGCTATTCGTAACTGGGAACTACATCAAATGAATTTTCATAATGTTTTTCTTCATGGTGATCTGGATGAGGAAGTACACATGACGTTTCCTCTTAGTTTCTTGGTTTCTTCTCTTGGAGAAGTATGTCATCTTTGGAAGTCTCTCTATGGCCTTCGTCAAGCACTGTGAAATTGGTTTGCTAAACTTGCCATTGCTCTTAAATTTTTTGTCTTCACCCAGTCATATGTAGGTTATTTCCTCTTTTCTTTTCAGCGCAATGGTATTGAGCTTCATGTTCTAGCTTACATTGATGACCTTATTATCGCAGGCAATAATTTTGGTGCAATTGCTAATTTTAAAGCATATTTGAGTGCCTATTTTCATATGAAAGACTTGGGAGCCTTAAAGTATTTTCTTGGCCTTAAGATTGCACATGTTCCTAAAGGTATCTTTATTTCTCAACGTAAAGAAGCATTGTTTATTATTTCCAAAGCTGGTTTACCTGGTGCCAAAGCGTATGACTTCCTTATTGAGCAAAACCATTTGTTTGCCCTTACTCATGGGCCTAAATATGCTGAAACTGATCGTTTTCAATGGTTAGTTGGTCGCCTCATCTATTTGACAATCACTAGTCTAGAGCTTTGCTACGCGGTATACAGTCTTGCTCAATTTATACAATGTCCCAAGGATGCTCATTGGAATGATGCTCTTCGTGTCTTACGATACCTCAAAGGGCATCCTGGTCAAGGGTTTATGCTACAACGGGATAGTGATCTACATCTCAATGCCTATTGTAATTATGATTGGGCAACTTGTCTGTTGCATGACATTCTATTACTGGTTACTTCATTATGTTAGGTGTCTCTTTGGTTTCATGGAAGATAAAGAAGCAACCTACTGTTTCTTTTTTTTCCGTTGAAGCTGAGTAGCACTCTATGGCCACTACTAGTTGTGAGCTTACATGGATTAAGTCGCTTGTTACTTCTCTTGGTATACCTCATCCATGCCCCATGTGTTTATTTTGTGATAGTAAGGTGGCTCTTCACATAGCTGTGAATCCCGTGTTCCATGGTCGTATTAAACATATTGAAGTCAATTGTCATTATGTACATGATCAAATATAGACTGGCAATATTGTGCCTTTTCATGTGTGGACCATGAAGTAACTCACTAATATTCTTACCAATGCTCTTGGGAAACAACAGTTTAAATATCTTCTTCGCAAGTTAGGCATTCATGACCTATATGCTCTAACTTGAGGGGGTGTATTGTGATAATTATGAAATAATTAGGGGTACATATGTCATTTATATCTGTAATATTATTAGGAGATTCTTTGTCATACCTATAAATTAGGAAGTTTTTGGTGTTGTATTGTGTATATATTTCTGATTCCTTCAATGAGAAACGCATAAAATCATTCCCACAAAATTCTTTACAGGTCGAGCCTTAGATAAACATTTAATCTAACCCACCTAAATTTTGTTTATGTTGTTTATGCACCACATATCGTCAACTATATCTCTTTTATTAGTCAAGGAACCTTCGATATTTGTGCAAATTTATCTAGTGTCTTTCATTCATTTTCAATTTAGTAGTTCTTGACGATTAAGTCTTAGTGTAATTGACACCTTAATATTTTTAAAGAAGTTTAAACAAACCTTTGTCATTCTCCGTGATATTATATTATAATTTAATTTTTTTAAAACCATATTAACAATATTTTGAATATAACGATAATAAATTTTATTAATTTCTAATATTTAAATTTAAATTTTTCTTTGTGACATCACACTTGAATAATTTGAACTCATTAATTATGTGATCTTAAAAAGAAAAGCTTTTAGATATTAATTAAAATTTTAATTTAATAGTCTACAAAAGGTTTAACTAAACTACTTTTGTATTATATTTAGAGTGCAATGATTATTGTAAAATATAAAGTAATAAAAAATAACAGTAAAAATTTGTTTAATCGTTTTGTAAAATATGGAATATGCTTACTATAAATGGATGTTTAACTTTATCACTTTATTTCAGTTTTTTTTAGTTATTATATTCAGCTCTGTGAATTCAAGTTCCATATGTGGATTCTTCATGTTCATGTACGTGTATGAATAGAAGGGCGTAATATTCACATTTATGTTTAAAATTAATATAAAATTCAAAATTTATAAGACTGAGATGGGAACATAATTGTTATGGAAAAAGATTATGTCCTACATTATATTACAAGAATAAGATTACAAGCTGGAAGAGAAGATTTTGACCTTTTTACGGATCTTTAAAAGTTTACCATTGAGTGCTACTTAAGATTTTGCCATTTTGAGACACCTAACTACAACATATTTATTATTTAGCATATATTTATTTTGTTGCCTTGTTCCAAAATATATCCTAACATTTGTACTTACGACATACCTGTAAGCATCCCATTCCAACTTTAGAATGCTGATCAAGCAAGGATACTTCAATTATCAGCTGAGTTGTAGGCTATGTAGATGCTTTTGACGTTTTGTGACTATTGGGACAGTATGTATTTTTTTCGTTTGTTACTTGCGTACGTCTATTATTTTGCAAAACCTATAGATGCAACGATACTTACCAAAGAAACCAGATTCTCTATTCCTACTATTCTGTACCAATTTTGTTCCACACGATTTCATCTATTATTCATATAAATATGTGAGATTTATGTGAAAAATAAATGTATGAATATGATCACGTAGAATAGAATTAATATAAAATAATAGATACAGAGAATTTGATCCGGTACCAATGAAATTCACCCATTGATGAGTCTACGTCAACTTTCAATTTTCAGCATACGTCATTGGACGCATCTATATTTATTTGTTCGCACCCTCCTGTCATAGAAGCAATCACTTGTAATGAATCCAACGATATTTTCATGTACCGCTTGTTGATTTATTCAAAAAAATATTTATTATTGGAAAAATAAGAAATTTTCTGGTAAGGTGAAACAATTTTTTTTTTTGGAAAAAAGGTTTGAGGTCCTTGCTAAAAGTTCAAAAAGTCCCACATCAGGAATAAATCCGACTATAGATAGGAATCATGGTGGGGAGGTCTATAGTGGAGAATTCTCCATCAATGGCTGTCTAAAGCAACGTTTCTGATTTCGTACCGTATCGGCCGAAAATCGATACGAAATCTTCAACGTTGGTACCGGCCGGAATCTCGAAATTGCAAGGACTAAATTGCAATTTTCGAAACTTTAACGATTTAAACCTAATTACCCACGACGCCCCCCCCCCTCCGACTCTCACTCTGTCACTCTCCTCTCTCTCTCTCTCTCGCCGCCGTCTGCTCCTCTCTCTCTCTCTCTCGCCGCCGTCTCCTCGCCACCTTCTTCTGCTTCTCGCCCTCGCCAGTCGCCATCGCACCTGTAGTCTCCACTCTCTTCTCCTTCGGTCCTTCTCCTTCCTCAACACTCACGAATCGCACCGCATCTCCTCACAGTCGCTCCTCGTCGCCAGCTGTCACTACTCGTTGCAGTCTCACTCAACCCAGTCACCCGACAGTCCCGACCTCATCATCCCTCTCGATGAAGACCTGATCTTGATTCTTGGGTGTGTGTTATTTTTTCAAATTTTTTTTCATTATTCAATGAATTTGAATCTTTGATTGTGTTGGTTTGGTGTTGGAATAATGGAATCCGATTGTGTAGTGTTGGTGCCTTGGTGGGTTTTGTTTGTGTAGTGTTCGAAATTTTGTGTA
This sequence comes from Erythroxylum domingense, assembly GCA_025594535.1. Lineage (NCBI taxonomy): Eukaryota > Viridiplantae > Streptophyta > Magnoliopsida > Malpighiales > Erythroxylaceae > Erythroxylum > Erythroxylum domingense. The sequence continues at coordinate 30,300,851 of JANQBM010000220.1, forward strand.
ACCCCCCACTCCCGCTGAACCCGAACCCGATATCGACAGTGATACCCGAATCCGTGCCCCGCGAGGGTGGCGTGTCACATCACTT
>JANQBM010000220.1:30307419-30321830 GCA_025594535.1 Erythroxylum domingense
GTCATGAATGCATGTACAATAAATTTTCACGTGCTCATATCATTGTACGCGAGTGCATGAGCATGAGATGTGTTTTCCTAAATTCACTGATTGATCTCTCTTGGACCCGTTTTTCTGGTCCGACCCATTCTATGAAAACGGGATGTTACATAAAGCCCTTATCTTGTGCAAACAAAAATCATCAGTCATATGGCTTGATGACTAGACATATAAGAATCCGTGTCTATATGCTTATAAAGATATTGAGCTACATGACCTAAGATATCGCTGTGTTTGCAATATAGTGTCTAAAAACAAATTTTTTAATATGATTTCATATTTTTAATGGATTGTAGGACTCTCATTATGTTGGATTTATTAAAGGACAAGTTGTATATAACTATATCAGTTGGAATTGAACCAACTTGAAGTCAACATACTAAGCTTAAGTTTCGAAAGTCTTAGAAGATGGAGTTCTGAGCTACTAAAATGCTAAAATATGTTAAAATGATGTATGAAGAGAAGAAAATATTTAATTGTAACAAAAAGAAAATCATAAATACAAAAGGTAATTTGAGATAACAAAGATAAATTCACATTGTAAAGAAAACTAAAAATAACAAAATATTTTTAAAGTAGGTTGACTGTTCTCTTTGAAGGTTTTTTTTATTGTCTAGTGATTGAATGTGTAGTATGTAGTTATTATTGTTTGTAATTATGTGTTGTGTAAATGTTTTTGGCCTCATGAATGCTAGTGAATTTATATTCTTCTCATCCTTAAACAAATTTTGCTCAACTATCCACTTTCCACATTCTAGCTAATTACCTGCCATTATTTTCTTAATTTCCACATTTTGAACTTCCTATAGCTGCTCAACGTCTAACCAAGTTAGCCATTTCCAATTAACTATCTTCCACCATTTTCTTAATGTTCATGTTCTGGACTTTTATGAAATCAACATATTTCTCCTCAATTCCTTGGTTTTTCATTACTCGTGAATTCTCTAGCTAAACATTTATCATGCTTTCATTTATGGGCTAATTTTATTTATTGGATGAATTATTTTTTGGGTCGAATGGGATAAATTATTTTAGACTATTAATAATTGCCCCTGGCATTTTTTTAAGCAAACCAAACATATAGCATAGAAATTCTCTTAGCCTTTTATAAATTGGGTTTTGGATTCCAAATCAAGAAACAAAAGGAACTTGAAACAAAGGCCTATTGACATCATTGCGAGGATGTTCCCAAATCATTGAAATTTTTTTACAAACAAGGAAAGTTGGGCCTAAAGATCATATGAAGATCTTTCATATTTGAAATCCCTACATCTCCATCCGTTACGGAAGATAGGAAATATCTTTTATTTAAATTTCAAACTCCTACTATTCCCTTAAGATTCGACCAATTTCATTATAAATTATACTCATCGCTACTTTATTTTCCATCTCAAAGTTCAAACAATCGCTATCCTCTATCCTCTATTTTAACTTTAATATTTTCTGTTTGCGAATTCCTTCATACTTCTCTATAACTATGGCTTCCACTCATCATGCATCTCCCTCTTCTTCAATGGACTCTAATGAACTAAATGCAATATATATACGTTTCTAATTCCTGTACTCTCTTAAAAAATTCCTTCAATTTCTTTAACTTTACTTCTTCATGTTGGCTATAAAGCTTGAAATGGTCTCTATTTCGACTAAAACTTTTCCAACCTTCAAGAATTAGGTAAAGCAATTCTTGGACCTTAAATATCTTTTAACCACTAATTGGGCATTTACATTCCTTTTTTAAGCACTATAGAAGGATTTCTCCATTTAAATCATAAACACAATTTGTCTCTCACTTTCGAGATTCCTTTACCTACTAATTCATTTATTCTATTTGGGAGAAATAATCAAACTTTCGTTTAAAATTTATTTTGTCCCAATCTCCCAAATCCTTGAAACTATGGCTAGAAAACATAGATCCATGAGATAAGTAGGTGGATAGGTTGTATGCTTCGTATCATTCAGCCTATAAGAGATGAGGACTCTTGTAGTTAAAAATTATTTCTAGGAATTCTTTAAAATATCAACCTAACCTTGTATTTTCTATTTTGAAATTCTAGAATCCTTCTTATAACTCCTTTATATTTTATTTTTATTATGCTTCAATCTCATTGAAAGATGTTTCTTTCTAACTAGATCACTTGTAATTGGGGAAGATTTTGTTTGCTTGGTCGAAGAAACCCATAGTTTAGACCTTGGTGCTTTTAAGTGTTCCTTTTACATTGGGTTGAGGAATAGTTATGCTTCTTCTAGAAAACCCATTTCTAAAGAAGAACATGTCAAGTTCATTTGGGTTTTGTTAAACCAATTTATTTTATCTCCTATTAATAAAAAATCTAGATTAGAGTTCCTTCCCTTTTGTAGAGCGTTAGCTTCTAGTAACTTCTTTGCTCTAGGTTTTATTTTCTTAAGATTCCTTTATCGAAACTTATGGAGATGTCTTTCTAATCTGCCCTTATAATAACATAATTATATGTATGGTTTATCCAAGTGCGAGTTTTTACATACTTCCCTGAACGTTTAGGGAAAGAGAAGGCCTGCCTTCCTTTGAACCTAGGTTTCTTGATTTTCTTATACCACTACTTTATATAGTAATCATATTAAAGATATCTTTAATGTTCTAGTATCGTTAAAGTCTAAGTCCATGGATCAATTGAATTCTTTTAAAGAATTATTCAAAAGGCCTTATTGGCTTAGAATTTTCAAAAATTTTGATTCATATTGTTTGGCTATTTATTAAAAACCTTTTATTCTCTAAACCAATCCTAGAGTTTTATTATTGGTGGTGATAAAGCCATAAAACCTACCCATTCCATTACAGCCTTGGGTTTTGAAGTATACCTCTCTTGCATCTAGGGTAGGCAATGATTAACTAATTTTAGTTTGTCAATATTTGAATTAACCACAGGTGCATAACGTAGCTGTAGCTAGCACAGGCAATTACGAGTTAATCCCAAGAAGACAATGATTGCTAGTAATTACCTTTCTTCCATTATCTAGCCTACAAATTGGATTTTGGTTTTTAATTAAAAATAATACTTAAATAATTAAAATAAAGTAGGAAACAATAATGAACACATAAACACAAGAAGTTTCTTAGAAAACAATCAACATCAAGAATTATTATCTAGGTAATAAATCCCCCTAAAACCATTAGATAATTAACCTTTTGTCGTGAAACTGTTTTATTGAATATTAGACCGTGGAAATTCCTATCTTATGCTAATAACTCTCTCAAGACTATTCAAAACTGATGCATAGGTTTATGAACCAAAATTATTTAGGATAAAGTTTCTAGGATTACTTTATTTTTTTGTGAATTCCACTTTTAAGTTTGATCATTATACACAGGATTTATGTTGACTATCTCTAGGTTTGCAATCAACTACTTTTGATTATGATACATCTATTCACACAAGATTTCTCAATCTCTATGTTATGAAATCAAATTATATACTAATTTTCTGGATCTATTAAAACATACATAAAAGATATAATTAAATCACAATAGAATAATCAAAATAATTGCATTAAATAAAAGAAACAAAATATATTGTAGCATAAACTATGATTCATCACACCAAGACATTAAAAAGCATTTAGTTACACATAATTATGTAAAAATTGAATAGAAAATAAATAGTTCATAATTCTAAATCTCCCTTTCTCTTCTATTGAATGTTTTTGCAAGTTTAAGGTTTGATATTGTAAGCTATTAGATGTTTTGATGATTTCTTCATGTTCTTCAGTTCTCTGGATCAATATCGTCCCTTTTGAATATTCTTCATGCTGGAATCAGTTATAAAAGTCTTCTCCCTTTATTGGCCTCCGATCATATATTTTATAGTAAATTTAGGATTCTGGGAGATACACAGTCTGATACATAGGCGTGCACTAGACCATGTATACACTAAAATCTCCAAAATTTGTGAATCTGCACAGGCTAACAGACGTACACGAATTTAGACATGGATGTGTATCCTTTATTTTGCTTCAATTCTTTGTTTTATGCCACATTTTCTTTTGAATTCTTCTCCTATTGGTCTATGAATGCAATTATAACCTATAAATGAACTTGGAGTCAATTAAGTACTAAATATATAATAAAATTATAAAATATCAAGAAAATAAAATAAATATGGGTGTATAAATATAGTCAAATATGCATCTATCAAGCTTCCTCACACTTAAGCTTTTGTTTGTCCTTAAGTAATCGATAATCAAAATTATAAATCTTAAAACATCTATCCTTCTTTAATCTTAACATGTCCATTCATACTATAAATCATCACACTATATTCTTCAAATTAATATACAAGTGGAGTCAAGTTGTCTTAAACCTAACTTCCTAAGTCAATATTAATAGTAATCACATCAATAACCTCATTGAAATCAAAAGCATAAACCTTTACACTCTTATTGAAATTTCACTGAATGCACGTAAGTGTTAAAGGTGGAAAGTATCAGACTCTCAAATCAATGCATAGTAGAACTCTTACTATAAGCTTGCAATATTATCACATCTTCACCACTTATGTATAAACTAGAAACAAAAATCAAAAGATGTGTACAAGGTTGTAATAAGGCTTGGGTAAGGTATGATTGGGACAATGAAAGTGTTAATTTGAAGGAAATTTACAAAAGAAACATTATAAAAAGTTGATCAAAATAACACACAGGTCCATTCATTATAAAATAAATACTGTTATTTATTTTTCTTCTTTTCTTTTCTATGCACTTTTTTTAATCAAACATATTTTTGAGCATTCATCATATACCACTATTAAAAAGATATTAGACTTTTCAAAATTTCAAGTTCCAAAAAGAAATGTAAATAACCTTTAAGGTTCAAAACAATAAAAAGGCTTCAAAAAAATTATGAAAAAAGTTAATAAGTGGGTTTAAAATTATGATAAAAGATAATAATTGGGTTTAATGAATGAAAAAGGCTAAGGCTCAACTTGGTTATTCCTAAAGATAAATTTGAGGTAAGGTAATTATCAAAGAACTAGGCTCAAACAAATTGTTGAATCTAAGTGCCTTTATCATTTAAATGCTTCTAATTTAACTACTGTGGTCTTAATATGCATAGCAAAAGCAAGTTCTAGAATCATCCCACTACACATGATAGCACACATGAAAGAAATAAAAAGAGCTTGGTTAATCTAAAAGACATAACTAGGTTACTAATATAAACTATATTTTTCAAAGGAGGCTTTCCACTTATAATCTTCTTTTATCCTAATTTAAAAAGATTCATTTTCAAATTAATTTTTAAAAACACATGAGTGCTATGGAATTCATCAAGCATGTTTTCTAATCTAAAAAGGGATATTATATTATATTTTTATTTTATTGGTAGTTTGATAATCAACACACATTTTTCATTATCCATCTTTTTTGGGACAAGCAAGATAAAAACATCACATAGGCTCAAACTCGCTTTAACATATCATTTCAACAAAAGCTCCTCAACTTGCCTTTAAAGCTCCTTAGTCTCCTCTAGGTTACTTATATAGGGTAGTCTATTAATTTGAAGTTATATTCCCTATATTGGTGATAACTTGCTAGGAACATCATCAAAGACTACATCTTAGAAATCCTACGACAAAAATACTAGGCAACGAAATGTCAAGATTCTTAACATTAAAACAAGCCTCTTTGTATAAAAATATGATTATAGGTTAGCTAGAATAAAAAGCTCTCATGATTCATTCTCTCTAGTATAAAAGCTCACATGTTTCTTTACTTCTATCTCAACACTCTCTTTTTCTTCTCCCTCAATTTTCTCTTTTTCTTTTCATTTTATGTCCTTTTCACTTTGATATTTTAGTTGCATTTTTCATCTCACTCTCCTTTTTATCACTATCTCTTATTAACATGAATTGATCCTTATACACTTGTTAGGTACTAATGATAGAAGAGTAATGAGTTTATTGTTTATAATAAAAGAATATTTATTTGTAAGCTCATATTTTATGACCCTTCTGTCAAATTCCTAAAGTCTCCCTAACAGAATATGACCAATATGCGTCGACACCATATTATGCAACTCCTTATCTGAATAATTTCTAATTTAAAATGAAACCAATACTTATTTAATCATTGAAACTTATATGACTTAAGATGTTTAATGGTAGGCAAGCTTAATTTTTTAACCTAAGTTATGTTAGCCATATTTGTAGAACTACCCATCAATAATCATGCTATATACTTTATTATTGATGTGATATCTTTTATGAAAAATGCCATCTCACTTCTCACTAACATCATCATCTTTGACTGAAGAAATTAGAGTACACCTAATCACAAACACTTCCTATTCCCCTTACACCATCATCACCATCACAATCTTCTAATGCAATATAGACTTCTTATGACTTTCACCTTTAGTCTCAATCTCTCCATCATCTCTCGTGATCATTAGCATTCGTATGGTCATGAGCACGAGTTTGAGTTTCAGATTTACCTTCTATTTTACCAAGCATTCAAATTTGGCTTTAGGAGTAGCCTTGTGATAATTCCATATTTTTCATGTTTACAGGATATAATTTAGCGTATGTTAATAATTTTTTAGTATGTTTTATGTAAACCATATGATTTTTTTTATAATTGGTTCATTAACTTATAGGTGATAATTGCAGGAAAAATTCTAAAATTTGAGTATAGCATTCTCCATGGTTTTCTAATTTAGAATAAATCAAAGTCAATTAGAAACTAATATGATAAATAACAGTTTCACAAAAGGTATAGAAGATCAATTTAAGTTTGAAGATGTTATAGAATTAGGTATTTATAAGCAATGGTACTAAATACGTTCATATTTGGCTCATGCTAAAGAACACTTAAACATAACTGAGGAATAGTGAGTAATATTATAAAATATGGTCCTAAAAGGGTACGACGTCTGTCTCATATTGAAACTATTCAATTCTCAAAGAAATTTGTCTGAAAGAATACTTTAAGGCTCATTCCTATCTATTAGCCAAAAACTTATTATTGACTTAACGAGTAATCAGTAATTTTCTAAAATACTTACGAGTGCCAACTCATTCTTGATCGAGTAACCAGGAATCAATGTAACTACTTAACCGAGAAGGCAAAGCATAAGTTAGAAGGATGACAAGCATAAAAATCTCTTGTTGATCGTATCAAGCTCACAAAATCAGGACTCACTAATTTTCCCACCTATTCTATGCAAACAACTAAACCTACTGATACAAAGGTCACCTTGGGACTTGAACTTTCACCGAAGTTGATCGCCAACACCCTTTGCATGGCAGTCTCACTTAGGTCTACTTAATTAAGACTTCAGCCTTCAATGACCCTCGTAGTGTTTACCTCACACACTCGAAGAAACATTGCTACGGAAGCAATAAGAAAATAAAGGCAATAAGGAAACAAGAGCGATATGGTAAAAAAAACTTTTATATTACTTTCTCTCAAAAGAATACAAGGAATGCTCTCTTTAACTGAATGAGGAGAGCAAAGCTTGAATGAGCTATATAGAAGGACTCTAACTTGGAAGCCAAGTTATATTCAGAATCCCACTTAAACTGAACTACCTAAGATCGTGCTAAGATCACGTCTATCTCTATCAAGTTACATTACGTGGACCAATTAAATGACACCCTATCCAAATAGGACTCTAACTAATATTATAGAATCTATAAGATAACAAAAAGATAGAGTTTACATTCAAATAGGAAACTAGCATCCTTATCCTTAAAGACCTCCGCTATCTTCAGATGTTGAGTCCTGCTGTAACTCTAACTCATATTTGTCACCACATCATCCAAGATCTGTAACACTCATATAACCCCTGGGAGGATAAACAGATGCTACACAAAACAGAACCAAAGTAATCCAATACATACTAGAGCATTTCTAGAAACTCAAACAAATCAACTTTACAATCCATTAGGAGATATTTTATAATCAAGACATAATTGACATCATACAAGTTGAACGTTTCAAATTGCAAACCATAATTCCAATTCTGACCTATGCTATAGTTATTACAAACTACACACACATAAAATACAAACTCCAATATGTTTCATTACATTAACTACATCACATAAACAAACTCAAATATACATCTTGTCAAAACAAAACACATCCTTCTTTGGCCATTGCGGTTGTCTTTGTCCCAGTCTTTAAACCTTCTTATCAGAACCTACACGGAGTTAAAACCACTATACTAAGCATAAAGCTTAGTGGGGAATAACTGAACAAAATATGATATAGTGATTGTTTCTAACAGTCGTTTAACATTTACATATATAGAATCAAATCATATTTCAAACAATAATCGTTCATATAAAAGCACAATCCAATCAATATGTAACCCAGAACATAATATGCCAAGTAAAAAAATAAAAAAATTTGCTTCAGAGCAAAACTTACAAGTATTAGAATATAATAGAAAATTTTCATAACTGAACTTTAAAGTACCAGAACAGAACTTGTCTGTATCAAAATAGTATCTGATTATATCAGAACAAAACGTAGTAAAATTTTAGAATAGATTTTGATTATATCATAAAGTAGCAATAAAAAAAATATAAAACAAATTAGCCTGCTAATCTTTATTATAAAAGTGGGTAACGAGACCAGAACAGGAGATACCTATTGGTATCATATAACAAGAGAGACTTATGTCTCGACACCGAACTGTCTTTATCAGGAGACATTGAAGTTTCAATATTAGGAGAGACTTATGTCTCAAACACTATGTCATTATCAGGAGACACTGAAGTGTCGACACCTTAAATGGGTCTAGGAGCAGTTGCAGACCCTTCTAGGCATGACTATTTACCCACGGCTAGGATTCAGCAATTTTATAACAATCTATTTCAGATTTCACAATCACAAACGAAAGATGTTATGTCTTTATTCCACTTTCCTCAAATTGAACATATATATATATATATGCACATCTAACTAATCATACCTTATAAGCAATAACATCTGTAATAATGTACCATTAAAGGTATTATGTATTTCTCATTCTATATCATGACACAAAGCTCCAATTTCTAACTAATCATATTCAATTCACAAAACATAAACCTTTTGGAACACATTGGTATTCATAAGAACACATTCATCTTTAAACAGATCATTCTTTTCAACATTTGACACATTATTAATTAACCTCACATTCTTTAGGTAATTATCTCCATTAATAAACCATAACTCAATTACCTTTTAATCCATTGATATAACATCATCTAGGTTCAATTTTAATCTCAATTAAGTTTAATTAAACCATTGTTAAAAAGCCCTAACCTTATATATATCAACAATTGCACAAAACCATGTTTTTCACCATCCTAACCCTTTTCCAAATTTTCTCAAGACAGGTTTCGAGTCAATTTTGTATGACCATTTTGACATAAAAATTGAGGTTTCTAGGTAATAGGTTCTCTTAAAAACATTTTTTCTATGTCTTAAGTTTCTAAAGAAATAAAAGTAATGCAATTTGGTTCAATATTTCTAGAGTTATACTCAAAATACTACAGACTATTCTCAAACAGGGACAACAACCAATATTCAAATTCATGCTAAACTTCAAATCCCTTAGAGATAGAACTAAAATTTGATTCCTTCATAAAAATTGTAGACATACATGTTTGGTTTAATCAAAAATTAAAATCACCCCATTTAGATATGTACAGGTCATGTTATGGCTAAAATACCAATGTCTATTTAGTGGAACCACTACAATTGTCATACACCTTCAACACCCCTTCGCCATAGTTCACCAATTCCACTTCAAATGCAACTTATTCATGCCTCAATTCCACATCAATTTCATGTCCAGAACCAATTTAAAAATCATTCATTAACTAACTTACAAATCAATCACTTTCACACATCAAAACCAAACTAGAAATTATCCCACAAATATCATTTTTCCAGCATTCCTTTCATCATCTTAATATATATTCCATACTAATTCAATTATCATACAACTTATATTAATACAAGCTATCAATATTAACATCATAACACATACCTCATGCCAATTGAGTTATCATCAAACCTTTATTAATACATGTTGTCGAGTTTAGAATTCCCTTACCAAATCACCTTCAAGTACCTTCTTCCAAGAACTAACCAAATTGGCCCTTCATGTAACCAATACACAACCCTAAATAAATCATTATCTCAACATATCATAACCAAACCGTTTCAAAAAAGCATTAATAAGACGTCAATAATCAATTTTGATGTTTTATACTTTGACTAATTCAGGTTCTAAAGCCCTAAAAAATTAGGAAATAATACAAGATTCCTGCACAGGGGTCTATCACAGGCAGTATTAGGGAAACAAGCATAACTCAAGCTCTAGTCACTATTTTGTCAAGCCACTTTCACAGAGGTCAATTTAAGAGCTATATCTACAACTTTCATTCTTTGAGTTTCTTCCAATTCATGCTCTACGGATATGAAAGACATATTGAAAGAGAAAGATGAAATTGAAACTAGAATTTTAACTTACCTTGTTAACTTCTTTCCTTCTCCTCTTCACTTCACCTTTTCTCTCCTACTCTTCTCATTTTCGTTTTTCTCCCTCTTCTAACCTCATGGCCGACCTTCTTTCTCATTCTATTGCCTTTTTCATCCATTTTCTCTAGAAAATTCAAAGAAAATCAAACTAATCCATGTGTCACCATTCCATTGGCCCATGTGTCACCATTCTATTGGCACATATGTTATCCTTCTATTGGTCCATATGTTACTATTCTATTGGTCCACGTGTCACTTACTTTAGGTTCCAAATGTAACTCATTTAAGCCTCTATATGTCACTACTTATAAGGCTACACATGTCACCAATTGAAAGGCTACATATGTCACCAATTATAAGGCTACATATGTCATCATTTGTAGGCTACATATGTCACCATTCTAAAGCTCCACATGTTACAAGTCTAAAGTCCCATTTGTCCCCTTAAGATGTTGCCATTAGTCACCTACAAAATCATTCCACATGTCTCTCCAAAATTGGTCCACTTGTCGCATAATCATTAGTCCATTTGTCAATCAATCAATGGTGCCAAATGTCATTCAAAGTATAGGCTTAATCATACTAATTTTCATATACCAACTCCTCTTGCCACTTGACAATTTTTCTATTCCAAATGTCCGTTTTAATACCTCAATTCTCTAATGGTTTTAATTAATCCCAACTCACTAAGTATGATCCATTAACCAAAATTCAAGACATATGCAATTGATAATTATATCACAACTTCTGTTACATATACTTTCACGCATATGTAACATTTCAACTAGGGTACAATTTGGGGCTTTACAAGATCTCCCCATGATCTCTATCTGCTGATGATGTAGTGTGATCTTGCCGAAGCCTATATAGCATATTGGCCTAATCCAATGCTTCCCACAATAAGTCCGCTAGTCGTGGTCTATTCATCCGAGCATAGGCTAAGTCCTTAGTCCATTAAGTCCTTAGCCTGGGTCGAGTCAATCTCTACGAAGTTCGAGACTCTACCAAAATTTGTACCAAGTCTGATCCCACTTGCCTATGTTTGCCTTAGTGTTTTCGCATGCCTCCCTTATGCATGTAATCTAGTTAACCTTCCTCCTAAGGCACATCGTGAAGGTCACTGAGAAGTGCTATGAAGATTAAGGGTCTAACAAACTACCCCTACTAGATGGATTCGACGCCCTTGTCAAATTAGTCTATTGGCACTCTTCCATGAGTGGTTTCTTCGAAGACTCCTTAGTCAGCTCTTGAAGATGGTAGCAAGCCTTCATATCGATTGGCACTTCACCCACGTACCATTTTCCTAATCCATCGGGGTTGTTTTTGCTTCCATTTGGACTCACATTCTTAAGGCTCACCATACCCACCAAAGACATATTGAGAAAAGCTACATCCGCTGAGCTTTCCCTGTCACCTTGATCCTCTGCGATCTTGGCAATGATATGCTCCTTACAAACCTTTTGCTTTGGGCTTTCTTGAGCATAGTTTGGCTCCTTTTTAACCATCATAACCGAAACTTGTGCTATTAGTGTTGTAGTCTCCTTCGTCCCACCAACAAATATACAAGTGGTACTACCATGCAATTCATCTTGGCACGCCAACTCCCTATACTTACTAGGAAGTTGTAAGTAGCTAACATCACTGCTTGTGCCTTACTTGTAGGGGTTCTTAACTTTGTCGAGGTCTTGGACACTCTAGGCCCCAACTTGCACACCATCCTTTCCGCCACAAAGGAATATGATGCAACCTTATCTACCATCGCGGTCACGTCTATCCCATTATCATGTATTCTCACATACATTAGATCATCATAGGGATTAGGTTCATTACTGATAAGTGTGCATTAGTCTATATTTTTCTATGTAATTGGCATGTGTTTTCTTGCATATTTATTGATTATTGTGGTAGTCTAGAATTTATTTTGCATATTTTTGTTTGGTTTGATTTCTATCATTTTTCTTTTATGTTTGATGTTAATTTAGGGTAAGAATTGACTATTTTGTGTAGGAAGGAAGATGAAGTAACTTAGAGATTAAACTAGAGACCAAAGAGGAAAAGGGAAGAGGAAGTGTTCTGTGGCCAATTAATTACAACCTGAAGGATTATGTAAGGTTTCATCAAATTTAGGTTTTTGGACTATAAAAGCATCATTAAGCCTCACCCTTCTGCAGAAACACCATCTTTGGAGTAAATAACATATGTTTGGAGTCTTAAGAAAGGATTGAAGTCAAGGATCATCATTAAGATCGGAAAAAATAACACATAAATACCAAAATTTCCAAATTTTGGCAAAGAAGAGGAGTCTTTCTATTCAAATTTTTGTCAATCTTACTTCTTCTATTATTTGTAAAATGGTTTATTTTAATGATGATGATGTTACGGAGACCATGTTAGGTTGATTTAGTTTTATAGATTGCTTTTGAACTATTTTGTTAGAACTCCTACTTTATTGAATTAAATGAAGCTATCTTTGATGATTGTTGATTTTATTTGTTATCTTGCAACAAATCAAGAGAGTAAGTAAGATAAATTTGTGTAGGATTATACAACGAGAGTTGGCGAGCTATAGTCTTACAATCATTGCGTTAATTGAATAGTTAGAAGAAAGATATTGGCTAATTAATTGATCACTCATAGGATAGTTTAATAACTAGTCGAATAGGTCGAGTCATTGGCTAAGTTGAGAGATCGTTCAATTGATCCTTTTGATTTGATTAGGGATAATTAATTACACCTTGAGAGAGGGTAGTTAATACATTTGAAAATCTAAGGTGAGACACAATTCAATCAATAAAACAGGAGGGAGACAAAATAAGGAAAAAAGTAATCTCTAGTCTTTAGATTCTTGAATTCTAATTTTTCTGCAAGTTGGCATTATCTATTGTTTTGAGTTAATTTTTAATTTTAATTTAATTTTCTAGATTATTTACATTTAACAATTTCATTTCTTAAACAAAATTTTATCTAGATTAAGTGGTGTCTGGGCATTAATCCCTGTGGGATTGATAATTGCTCTTTTAAGCTTTTTTGCAGTTTTTGAGCATAAAAAAAGTAGATAGGTTTTACCATCAACAAGTTTTGGGCACCGTTGCTGGGGATTGATTGTTTAGCATCTTGTTTAATTTAGATTATTTTGATTTAAGAGTTTTTGATACTTTTCCTTGTGTAATTGCAGGTGCATGAACATAAGGCACATACAAAGAACAAAAGAAGTGAATGAAGACGAATTTCCTGACATCAAGAGGCACGAAAGAGAATTATGAAGGGCAAAGTGTCTTAAATTTTCACAACAAGATACGGCTGAAGAAGGAGAACATGGAGGACTGGAGAGGAACTTGATGGATTTCACAAGGTCAAGTTTTAGCACTCAAATAGTGGCGAGACTGGTAGTCCAAGCAAATAATTTTGAGATAAACTTGGCACGACTCAACATTCTACAAAATAGTGTGTTGTTCTATGGGCTATCCAATAAGGATCCAAATGCCCACATCGCAAATTTCTTGGAGATATGCGACACATTCTAATTTAACAGAATGTCCGATGATGCGGTGAAGCTGAGACTATTTTCATTCACATTAAAAGATTAGGCTAAAGCGTGGTACAACTCATTGAATTCAGGCCAGATTACGACTTGGGAGCAGCTAGCCTAAGCATTCCTCGCCAAGTATTTCCTGTTGACAAAGACGACGAGGATTATCAAGGAGATAACAAATTTCTAGCAAAATGACGGGGAATCTCTCTACAAAGCTTGGGAGAGATTCAAGGAACTCTAGAGAACTTGTCCCCATCATAACCTGCCAAGAGAGTTCCTGCTTCAAACGTTCTATAATAGAGTGAATCTGAGTACCAGAGGAACCATA
>JANQBM010000220.1:30321930-30332489 GCA_025594535.1 Erythroxylum domingense
GCCCAATCTTGATGATGATCCTTGTTTTCAATCCTTCCTTGATGCTCCAAACAAGTGTTCTTCACCCAAGGATGGTCTAGCTTAATTCTCTTTATATAGTCCAAAAAATTAGGTTTAATGAAGCCTCGCAGATTGCCTCAGATTTCAATTCCCATATCTGTAGGAATCTGTAGGATTCCCACGAGTGTGGGAATTACAGGCAAAAACCTTTTGTCTTGATTTCCCACGTCCATGGGAATTTACCTAATTCCCGCGAATGTGGGAATTGGTCTCAGATGTGATCCTCTTGTCTTCTCTTCTATGCTCTCTTGTTCATCCTCCAACTTACTTCCTCTCCTTTCCTACACAAAAATAAGCAATTATTACCCTCAATGAGCATCTAACACACAAGAACACCATGGAAATCAAACTTAATGAAAACATACGAAATGAATCCTAAACTAGAACAATAAAGAACAATTATGCTAAAAAACACATGTCAATTACCTATTAAAACATATCCTAATGCACACGTATCAATGGCTAATCCAAGACTTGAGCACTGGCAAGGACTGAAGAATGTCCTCGAATACCTAGCTGGCACTCTAAACTACGGTTTGTGTTTCTCTAAAGCTAAATTAGATAAATCTAACAATATATGCATACAAGGCTTTGTGGATGCAGATTATGCAGCAGACAAAGACAACAGGAAATCAATTTCAACGTGCTACTTCACATTAGCAGGAAACACAATAAGTTAAAAATCACAACAACAATCGATAGTGTCATTATCAACCACAAAGGCAGAATACTACGCAATCACAGAGGGAGTAAAAGAGCTAACATGGTTGATAGGGATTTTGAAAGAAATACATGTTAACCTAGAAATACCAACAATATATATAGATAATCAAAGTGCTATTTACCTCAGTAAAGATCCTGTCTTGCACGTGAGATCAAAGCACATAGATGTGAGACTCCACTTCGTCAGAGACAGAATATCGAAGGGACACTTCACGTTGGAGAAAATCGCAAGTGAGCTAAATCCATCTGACTTCGGTACGAAGATTGTTACAACAAGGAAGTTCACATACTATAGAGATTATCTACAGATTTGTGAAATCCCTTGAAGACAAAAACCCCTGAAGAAGAAAACACTCAATCTGACGAAGCTGCTGATTTTTCTAGAGTTGCTCTCGGAAATCACTCACAAGCCAAAGGTTGTGTTAAAATTAGTGGAGAAGGAGGGATGCCAACTTATTTATTTATCATCACGAGGGTTGAACTCTACATCTTGGAACAAATTCTATCCTTTCCTAAGTTAGTTAAAAGAAAAATGAAATAGCAATTTGTAACAGTGGAAAAACATAGAGTGTAGAAATGGATAAACCATGGAAATTCTGGTTGTTGTATTAAAGAAATATCCCCGAGAAGAAGACCCCTGAACCAGGATACCTCCCAATAATCCTTACCCAAGATATATATAGTTCCCTAAAGCACAACCTAATAGATTTGACAATGACATTCCCTGAGGCACAACAACCTAATAGACTCAACTCATGGCGCTCTTACACTTGCCAGCCATGCTAACTATACATAAAGGAAATAACAGAACAATACATGTGACTTAGAGACACGCTCTCTGTGTAACTTTAATAAAATGTTGTTTTTAAAAAAGCCTTGCATTTGGAACTCTCTACAATAATACTTCGCCCTTCACAATGTACTTGTCCTCAAAGACGACCTGCAGTGACGACGGAGCACTACTCCAAAATAAGGAAGTTTTAGACACTTATGCTTAGATACATCTAATAATTTTCTTAAATAATCTAAGAATTAGTGAAGTTTTTAGACATTTATTTAAGATAGCAAAATTTGTCTGAAAAATATACTAAAAAAGAGTCTAAAACTTCTAAATTTCCAATTAGTGGGACAAGAATTGGCGCCTTTTATAATTTGTAGCAAGTATGCATCTAATCAAAAGCAAGTAATTAATCTAAGAAAATTATTGATAATAAAAAAGAAATGGAGAAATGACTCCAATGGCCTTTTGGTTTAGGGTAATAGGTATTCTATTACCCATCTATTCCTACTAATTACCTATTCTATTGTTTGGTTGAAAAAAATGCCAACAGAATACCTATTCTTAAGGTATTTTCATTTTTCTTAAACTAAATGCATTAAAAAGAAAAAAAACTAATATCAAAGAAAAAAAGGTAATAATATTTATTATTATTTAGGTGTAATGTTGGTTTGTAAGCTCCAACATTAAGGGAAAAAAGAAAAAAAGAAAAAGGAAAGTGGACACTCTGGAAAATAAGAAAAGTAGAGTGGCCAATTAGCAATTAAGGCAAAGATAAAGTGGCAGCTGAATAGTCTTTTTTTTCATTTGATTCTGATGAACACCTCTCGCCACTTTCTCTCTCTCTCTCTCTCAAACTGTTACTTCAAGTGCTTACAGTACCTAGGGTTTGCAGTCACTGCGAAGAAGAATAATTAAGAAGAAGAAGAATCATCATCATGAGAGGACCGCTTAACAAATTGGTGTCTCGTTCACTCTCTGTCGCTGGCAAATGGAAACAGTAGTAGCTTCGTCGTCTCAACATTCACGAATATCAGGTCACATACGAATGTGGTTGAGAACCTTATGTCCGTTTGGTTTGCTGATGTCATGACCAATTTAGAATAAACACAGACCTAAGTTGCTTTGTATTCCATTTTTCTGTATTCTAGAATTCTGATTACCATGAAGATTGAATGCTACCTTCAGAATCATAAGAATCTGGTTCTCTAGTTTTCTTCTTCGTCGTTGCTTTCTAGTTCCTCACCAGATGGCTCGAAGATCTTAAAAAGATATTTGTGTTTTTCTTAAACTAAAAACAAATTAATTTCCATTTTTCTGTATTCTGAAATTCTGATTACTATGAAGATTAAATGCTACCTTCAGAATCATAAGAATCTGATTGAATGCTATAAAGATTGATTACTATGAAGATTGAATACTTTGGGCTGATATGCTGGCTTTAGAGTACTCCTGTTGCTTTCATATCTCAGTAACTTGTGCAACTATTTGGTAAGACTGTCTTTCCACTATCAATTATCAGTTTTATCAACTATAGTATCTATGCATTATCTTGAATTTGGTTTTACATTGATTTGATTAGTTAGACTAGTGACTGATATTTTAAAGTCCACTGAGATTAGCTTTCCATTTTCTTTTGTCAGCAATATTGAAAAGAAAACAAACAGAACCAATAAACATGAGATTTACGTTAATAGAAGGGGATCTATGCTTTCTAGATGATTTAGTTTGTTTATCCGCCTATTGGCAGGAAGGATGCTTTCATAGAGAAGTGCAAGACGCTTAGATAACAAACTTATGGTAACACCCAATCCTTTACCCGTTACTTTATGTTTGAGGTCAAAGTTCCTTGAAGACAGTGCAGTCTCTTGTGGCTTAAACTTTTAGGTTTAGCTTTTATAAACAAGTTCTCCTAATAAAAATGTAGAGTTTGTATTGAAAAGGAAATCGTCCTGCAATTTAAATGGTTGCTTTTAGTGCGCAAAGTTTTAACACTAGCTGTCGGAACACTCAACAGTAGGAGAACCATCTTTATGGTGGATTGATGTTCAGTAGGATGAGCCTATAATTGGTCATTAATAGATTTTGTTTCCAAGTCATAATTATAGTTATGGAAAAAACATTGGTATTGTGCTAGTTTAAGGTTCGCAATCCTTTTATTCTTCATGAAGCAGTTAGTCTTTATGGTAATTGGGTTTGGCTTGTGTTGGTTTCATAGTTTCCAAAACTTTCCCTTTACATTTTCTACTACTTGTTGATGACGTTGCACATGGTGGTGGTTGTTGTGGTGTTCATCATTTTGGTAGTTGTTTGTTGTGGTGGTTATTATGGTGATTGTCGTGTATTGGTGAATTTGTTATTATGGTGGTTGTCATGTATTTATGAATTTGATGTTGCGTGGGAGAATTGGTTTCCACTTCTATGGGAGCTGGGATTGTAACATCCCGATACCCATGTTAAGGCTAGAATAGTAAATTATGAGAAATTTATGTGGAATTAAAAAAACATCATGCATAAGTTAATTGTGACATACACATTCATTTTACACATTCATATTGGACATGCATTCATTGGCACTTCCGGGTAAATTTGATTTATAAGTGAAAATTTTGGATTAAATTGGAGTGTATTAATTATGATTTGGCAATTTTTGTACATTTTGGATATTTAGATATTTTTGGTAAATTATTTTGAGCTGAAAATTTTATTTGGAGACTATTAGTATTATTTCAGAATTTTTGGTGAATTTAGAAATTTTCTGAAAATTTAGGATATTTTTGGACCAATTATAATGTGACATGTGGCAGTCTCATGTGAGTGACAAATGGCTCACATGCATGGAGCCATGTGTCACTAGCATAAGAATACAAAAAAAAACAAACAAAAGAAGGGTAGAACATCTTCGGAATGGCTTTGGTCTTCACCGAAAATATTCTTCATTAACCTTCTCCCTTGTTTCACTCGCACCAAAATCCTAGTTGTCAGTTTCAGTGCAGAACTTTGGTTACAAACTCAAGTAAGTTATGTCTTAAGCTTTGCTAAGTTTGTAAAATGATTTTGATTATGAGTTAGTGTTAGAGATGAATATACGCATGAGATGGATTTAGCAATAGAGTTTCTGTGAATAAACTTGAGAAATGAGTAGGTGAAAGATTGGTGAATTGACAGAAAATATTGACTTTTCATGTTACTCTGTTGAGTTGCCGTGTATTGCATGCATGTTTAGAAGTGATTTTATTTAAGTTTAGAGCTAAGGGAAAACATTAAAATGGAAAGTATAAGGTAACGAGAGGGAATCTAAATTTGTGTAGTGCAAAAAAATTTGGTAGTGTACAGAAGTTTTAAGATTTACATTAGAGAGATGTATCATGTGGTAGTGGGATGATTCAATCTCACCCTTGATACTGGTTAGCATGTTACCATATTTAATATGGTACACTAATGTTTGAGTAATGACCATATTTGTTACTAGGGATGTGCGACTAGGTTTATATTAAGACTAGGTTTAATATGTGCTTCACCTCTTTTGGGGTCTTTAGGATTATTATTCCACATTATTTTATGAAAGATAGTGGTATTGAGAGAATGAATTTTATACCTTTGTTGTGCCTATAAGCCCTTTGGGTATTCTTTTACTCTCTTTTCACCACAATGGATTTT
This sequence comes from Erythroxylum domingense, assembly GCA_025594535.1. Lineage (NCBI taxonomy): Eukaryota > Viridiplantae > Streptophyta > Magnoliopsida > Malpighiales > Erythroxylaceae > Erythroxylum > Erythroxylum domingense. The sequence continues at coordinate 30,327,152 of JANQBM010000220.1, forward strand.
GATCGGCTGGTCATCACTTGAGGTTTTTCACGTAAATTTGGTGCATCTTTAATTATTATTTTTACTCTTTACTTATCTTATTTTCTCAATTGTATTGACTTTGGTGTTTTTGCTACACGTTAAAATCCTAACAAGAGGTTTAGGAGTTTTTACTGCACGCAAAAAATCTTTACAAGTGATATCAAAGCATTTTATTTAATTAAGAATTCAGTATATCGATCATCACAAATTTTGATATCAAGAAAATGAAAAAATTAACTTTTTTTATCTAGAGAGTTTAGATAAAGGTCGTTCTTACCACTAATGGTTTGGAAAGAGCTTTCGAAGGAAAATCCAAGAAGCTAAGCACCATGCTCGTCGAACTATGAGAGGAATTAGATGAAAAGGTGCTCCCTACTATACAACTTTGCTTTTCCAAGGAGGTTTTACGTGAAGTGGTGAATGAAATAATTATTGTGGCCTTATGGTTTAAATTGGAGTCTTTATACTTAACCAAGAACTTTGTAAACAAGCTTTGTGAGGAGTTTAATTCTATTATCATGGACCTAGAAAATATTGATGTGAAAGTTGAAGATGCAAACAAAGTTGTTTTATTGGTTGTCTCACTCCCTGATTCTTATAAATACTTCAAAGAAATCATGTTGTATGGAACTCATGACACCTTATCTTTCAAAGATGTTAAATCTAAGTTGCTATTTAAGGAAAAATTCAATCTTGAACTTTGCTTTGATGATAAATTTGAGGGTTTGGCTATGAGAGGGAGATCCCAAGAAAAGGGTAGTAGTATTAATTCAAAGGTTTAAATTTTGGAAGATGTAAATCCAACAAAACTTGTCATTATTATTAGAAGTTTGGACATAAAATTTATGAATTTCATAAGTAAAAACAAAAACAAAAGAATGAGGAAAAAAGGAAACAATTGTAAAAATTTGTTGAAGTTTGTATTGTTGAGACTAATTATGAAGGTGATGTTCTATTATCTGTTACTTCCACTAATAAGAGGAGCAAAATCGGATGGATTCTTGATTCTAGACATACTTTTCATATGCGACCTCATAAGGACTGGGTTGTCATTTTTGAACCCAATAATAGTGGTGTTATCTTGATGGGTAATACTGTCATGTGCAAGGTAAATGGCATTAGTAGTATTCATATAAAGACTCTTGATGGTGTTGTTAGGATCTTATCCAATGTTCGTTATGTTCCTGACTTGAAGCGGAAATTGATTCTTAGGCACCTTTGAATCTCTTAAGTACAAGTACACAGCTAAAGGTAGAGTTCTTAATGTTCCCTTATTATTTTGAAAGTTATTCGTTATGGCATTATTTATGTCTTGCAAGGTACAACTATGATAAGTTATGTAGTTGTTTCCTCTCCGATACTTAATTCTAATGACATTAAATTATGCACACTCATTTAGGCCATATAAACAAGAAATGTATGACACTTTTGAGCAAAGAAGTCTTCTTAGAGATCAAGGCATATTTAAGTTAGAGTTTTATGAACATTGTATTTTTGGGAAACAAAAAAAGAGTTAGTTTATCTACTACAACTCACCGTACTGAAAACATTTTTTAGTATTTACATCCTACTCTATGGGGACCAATTAAAGTTCTTTCTTATGGATGAAATAAATATTTCATTTCTATTATTGACGATTTTTCTCGTAAAGTTTGGGTTTATTTCTTAAGGCACAAAAATGAAGCCCTCTCTATGTTTGAAAGGTGGAAAAAATTAATAGACAACCAAAGAGGGAAAAGGTTAAAAAAGTTAGAATAGAAATTAGGTTACAGTTTTGTTATGGTGACTTCACTCAGTTATACTCAAATCATGATATAGACAGACACAATACACTTAAGGGGAAACCTCAACAAAATTGTGTTGCATAACAAACGAACATGAATCTTCTAGAGACAGCTTGTTATATACTCTCCAATGGTAAATTGTACCATTAATATGATTTTTGGGTTGAGGCGATCTCTATTGCTTGTTATTTGTTCAATCGATCTCCACATTCTTCTCTTGACTTCAGAATCCCAAAAGAGGTATGGTCATGTAATCTTATTGACTATTATGTTTTGAAAATTTTTAGATGTCTTGGATATGCATATGTTAATAATGGTAACTTTACACTAGAGCTAAAAAGTGCATAATTCTTGGTTATGCATCTGAGTCTAAGGGAAACTGTTTATGGTCTTCCAGTTTTGAATCTTATAGTGTGGTTCTTAATAGGGATATTACTTTTCATAAGGATCCTTTACTTTCTCATAGAAAAGATCCTATTGTTTCTTCTTTTATTGGTGTAGGTGATTTGAAAAGTGCTAGCTAGAAGGTGGAGTTGAAGTTGAGATATGTTTTTCATTTAAATATCGATGTTCCTTTTTCCTCTAACACTTAACCCAATGAACAATATGATGAAAGTTCTAGTACCACAGCTCCTGTTAAGACACAACGTGATTATTCCATTACTCGTGGTAGAAAAGGAGACAAATTAGAAAGCCTGCCAAATATACAAATGATGATGATGATTTGGTTGCTTATATATTATTAGTTGCATAAGTTGCTGGTGAAGGTATGGAACCTTATTATTATTCAAAAGTCCATCCTTATGTTAATTCTTTTAATTGGTTAGTGGTGATGAATAAAGAAATTGAGAGTCTTTGTAAAAACGGTATATAGGATTTAGTGGAGTTTCTAAAAGGAAAACGAGCCTTAAGTTGTAAGTAGATCTATAAAAAGAAGGATAATATTCTTGGTTTTGATCAAAGAGAATGTGTTGACTTTAATGAAAACTTTTCTCCAGTTATACATCATACCTCTAGTCGTATGACGTAACATACCACTCTCATAGAACATATGCCTGAACGTATCAACAATTATTCGAGAATATACTCAACTAGGATGGCACGTTAAGATGATCACATTACCATATTATTGGAGGCATCACATATCTAAAGCATTTCAGACATTCATTTTGAATCATTTCATACACAATCATATCAAATAACAAATTTCATTACACTTTAGAGTTCACCTATACATTTAAAAATAGGTAAAAAATGCTATTCTTGATGCATAATGACTAGAGGCATCTGTAAGTATATCTAATCCCGACCACTAACTCATGTCCAATTGTAGTAGCTATACTCCAATTAGTCTGACTAGATCCCCTCTGATCCTGAAAATCAACATTGCAATTTTGATGAGTTTGCGAACTTAGTGAGTGAACTATCATCGATGTATTCACTCAAGTCAGACACACATAGACAAGTCATATAAAAATTCAAAAAGTATCACATATCATCCAGTATTAAATATCACATCACATTTCATCATACCTTGTCAAGTACATCAAGTTTATCATACTTTCATAAGTATATCAGGTAAACTAATAGTTCATATCATAACACATCCTCATTTACTTTTCAATTGTATTTCAAACAATTCAACAATTCATTTCAATTCAATTATATGATTCATAATAGAATGTATATGCAAATGCACATGTAACTCCATTTTATTTTGCTTTGTTGTGATTGAGTGCCTATTTACTATCCCATGTCCATTATGGATACAGGCTCATTTCATTTACTGTCTCGTATCCATTATGGATGTCGGGCTTATTAATAACTGAGCATGTGGCTCTTTGTGCACATTCCTAAGCTTAAAGCTCTTTTACACGTTGGTCACTCCAGCCACAACTCCTTTATCTAATCATACATTTCAATGTGATGCATGATTCCATATGCTATGTTTCATTACCTTTCATTCTTGTATGCTTCTGTCACATGTATCAAATTTATCAGATCTAAGTTCGACAATTTACATTCAATTACTCACGCATTTCACATTCATTATGACATTTCACATTCAATTGTTCTCACATTTCATATTTATTCCGACATTTCACATTCAATTTTTCTCACATTTCATATTCAGCATACAGTTCATACAGAAACACATATAATTGAGTTTACACTTCTAGGTTAACTTACAATAAGCTTCAGATAAGCTATTGCCTTGATGATCTGACAATGTCTGGTTATTGACAATCAACTTGTATATCTATCTTCATGCAATACACACATATTTCACACATCATTAAGTTGTCAATCATATGATTATTTAATCATTCATATATATATATATATATCATGTTTCAATACATGAACAATTGACCTTTTGGGTATGTATTAATATACAAAGATGTTGATTATACTTATACGCTTTCAGATCATTCAAACTTTATAGCTTGTATACTACCATTTTGCAAAACCTTAAGTAGGCTTAATTTATTCATCAATTATATACGTTCATATAATTATCCAATTCTCAGTCACAATTACTTGATGTTCTCCAATGTTCATTCATTTATATCTAATACACATTACTCATATCCTTTGAATCATATTTGCTTTCATAAGAACATTTCAATTCGTTTAACAAATCATAATTTCCAGATTTCAATACATTGATATCAAGACAATCCATTCGTTAAGTTATAACATCAATTAACAACATAAACTTATCAAACCTTTAACCAATGAATCAAGCAACAATTTAGGTTCATTTCAAGCCTCAATCAAGTCCAAATACACCAATGTAAAGTGACTTATCCTTATGTTGTTCAATAATTACACAAAACAAAAGTTTTTCATTACAAAGCATTGCCCACGATTATGGAGGACCTTCCCACGATCGTGGGATGAGTGCCTCGAATATGCACTATCCAATTTCCCTCAATTCTCCACGAAATTTCACTAACCTTAAAGCACAACTATCACTTGCATATTTTTCCAGATTACATGTCCTTAAAAGCTACCTTAATTCATGTCAATATAACTTCCATTTTGGCTACATTTAGGCTCTCTAACTTTTGTTCAATTATATCCTAGACAATCACTTTTTTCATATACCCTTACATGTAACATCCCATCACCGATGGGAAGGGTAAAATGGTAATTTTGAGTAGCCCATGGGCATTTAGAAATGCCTCTACATGTATATGCATACACATATATGTGAATGGTACATTTTTGCGCATGAAAATAACTGTACATGCATTCATGACATTTCCCGGTATAAGTGTGAAGAAATGCGATTGTGAATAAATTTGATTTGTGTGTATAAAAAAATTGTATTGGAGTGGGTCTTTTTGGTTTTATGATTTTTAGTGAATTTTAGAAATTTTCTGGAAATTTTTTGGGTACTTTTCCGGACTAGAAAAAATGCCAAGTGACAGACTAACTAGTTACTGGTAGGAAAAAGCACTGTCCAATGGCACTGGAAATTAGATACATGATTTTAGGATTTATTAATTTGAGCCATTGGAATGTTT
>JANQBM010000220.1:30344820-30355007 GCA_025594535.1 Erythroxylum domingense
ATTTTGGTTTTAAAAATCTTGTAATTTACAGTTACTGGTTTTATTATTTAAATGTATGTGATGCCATGTGGAGTTCTATAGTGATTGCACGTAGCGCTCCCTTATCTTAGGATATGTGTCGGAATGAGCTACGGGCATCCCGGTACATACCCTAGGGTAATGGGGTGTTACAAAAACTCCCTATGAATTTATTTTTAGGTGTCCACCCTCATATAATCATTTTCGAATTTTTGGGTGTCTTTGCTTTGTATATAAAATTCATCGAGGCCGAAATAAGTTCAATTCTCGTAATCAGAAGTGCATATTTTTTGGGTACCCTCATGGCCAAAATGGATGGCGTTTTTATGATCTTGAAAGTGGAGATTTCTATGTTTCTCTGGACGTGGTATTTTATAAAAATAAATTTCCATTTACTAATTCTTAACTCTGTCAATGCTCACCTGCCCCTGCTTCTTTATTGCCATACCCAGCGATTTTTAATGATGACTTTATGGCATCGACTCCCTCAACTACCACTAACCTGCCTCCTACTTTTCCTATTCCCCCATTGGATATTGAAGTAAAGGGGAGCACATCCTCCATAGCCCCAACTATTTCGCCCAATATTGACGAAAGGGGGAGTGTTGTTACCTTTTTATATCCCTTATTACTGAAACTCAGCAGTCTTCAAATGAAACTCCTTGTCATGGTTCTCGAGATAGGCAACCTTTTATTCATTGACGAGATTATATTTGTCACATGACCTGATGCTTAGACCCTGTCTCCTCTTCGACACCACAGCGCTTTCATCGTGCTCAGGTACACCGTATCCTATTGTTAATTATGTGACTTTCAATAAATTTTTTGCTCCCTATGCTCATTTCTTAGTATCCATCACTACAGGACATGAGCCTATAACATTTTTAAAGGTTGTCGGTGATGCTAATTGGTGTGCAGCAATGTACAAAGAGATAAAAGCTCTTAAGAATAATGGGACTTGGGTAATTGAGGATTTACTACCTGGTATGAAGGCCATTAGGAGTAAGTGGGTAGATCAAGTACAACTCTGATGGCACCATTGAGTGTCACAAGGCCTGTCTCGTTATTCTTAGCAACAATCAAATGGTAGGTATTGACTATAATGAAATGTTTGCTCCTGTTGCAAAAATGGTTTTTATTCGTGTTTTCTTAGAAATAGTAGCTATTCGTAACTGGGAACTACACCAAATGAATTTTCATAATGCTTTTCTTCATGGTGATCTAGATGAGGAAGTACACATGACGCTTCCTCCTGGTTTCTTAGGTTCTTCTCTTAGGAAAGTATGTCATCTTTGGAAGTCTCTTTATGGCCTTCGTCAAGCACCGTGAAATTGGTTTGCTAAACTTTCCACTACTCTTAAATCTTTTGTCTTCACCTAGTCATATGTAGATTATTTCCTCTTTTCTTTTCAGTGCAATGGTATTAAGCTTCATATTCTGGCTTACGTTGATGGCCTTATTATTACAGGCAATAATTCTAATGCAATTGCTAATTTTAAAGCATATTTGAGTGCTTATTTTCATATGAAAGAATTGGGAGCTTTGAAGTATTTTCTTGACCTTAAGATTGCACGTGGTCCAAAAGGTCTCTTTATTTCTCAGCATAAAGATGCGTTGGATATTATTTCCAAAGTTAGTTTACCTGGTGCCAAAGCGTATGACTTCCTTATTGAGCAAAGCCATCAGTTTGCCCTTACTCATGGGCCTAAATATGCTAAAACTGATCGTTTTCAATAGTTAGTTGGTCGCCTCATCTATTTGACAATCACTCATCTAGAACTTTGCTATACGGTACATACTTTTGCTCAATTTATACAATGTCCCAAGGATGCTCATTGGAATGATGCTCTTCGTGTCTTACGATACCTCAAAGGGCATCCTGGTCAAGGGTTTATGCTACATCGTGATAGTGATCTACATCTCAATGCCTATTTTGATTTTTATTGGGCAATCTGTCTGTTGACACGACATTCTATTATTGGTTACTTCATTATGTAAGTGTCTCGCTGGTTTCATAGAAGACAAAGAAGCAACCTACTATTTCTCTTTTTTCCGTTAGAGCTTATACCACTCTATGGCCACTACTAGTTATGAGCTTACATGGCTTAAGTCACTTATTACTTCTCTTGGTATACCTCATCCATTCCCCATGCATTTATTTTGTGATAGTAAGGCGACTCTTCACATAGTTGTGAATCCCGTGTTCCATGATCGTATTAAACATATTGAAGTCAATTGTCATTATGTGCGTGATCAGATATAGGCTGGCAATATTGTGCCTTTTCATGTGCGGACCACGAAGCAACTCGTTAATATTCTTACCAAGGCTCTTAGGAAACAACAGTTCAAATATCTTCTTCGTAAGTTGGGCATTCATAACCTATATGCTCTAACTTGAAGGGGAGCATTGTGATAATTATGAAATAATTAGGGGTGCATATGTCATTTATATATGTAATATTCTTAGGAGTTTCTTTGTCATAACTCTAAATTAGGAAGTTGTTGGTGTTGTATTTTGTATATATTTCTGATTCCTTCAATGAGAAACGTAGAAAATCATTCCCACAAAATTATTTACAGGTCGACCATTAGATAAACATTTAATCTAACCCACCTAAATTTTGTTTATGTTGCTTTTATACCACATATCGTCAACTATATCTCTTTTATTAATCAAGAAAACTTCGATATTTGTGCAAATTTATCTAGTGTCTTTCATTCATTTTAAATTTAGTAGTTCTTGATGATTAAGGGCGTGCTTGTTTAGTGCGTATGAAAAAAGAGGAATGGGTATGAATGAAAGATTGAGTTTGGTAAGGGGATATGATTATAGGGTTATTATTTTGATTACCCACTTTTGGGTAATACCCCATTCCTCTCCTAATCTAGAGGAATGGGTATCATTGTTGTAGAGGAATGGGTTAATTAATTATATTATAATTAATTAAAATATTATTAATTAAAATATTATTAATAATTAATTAATTACAATATAATTAATTAAAATATAATTAATTAAAATATTTTAATTAATGAATAATTATATTTTAATTAATTAATTAACTACAATATAATTAATTAAAATATAATTATTTATTAATTATTTTAATTAACTACAATATAATTAATTAAAATATTATTAATAATTAATTAACTATAATATAATTAATTAAAATGTAATTATTCATTAATTATAATATTTTAATTAATTAATTAATTAACTACAGTATAATTAATTAAAATATAATTCATTTATTAATTAAAATATTGTAATTAATTAATTGAAATATAATTATTCATTAATTAAAATATTTTAATTAATTAATTAAAATATAATAAATTAATTAAATATTATTAATTAATTAGTTATAATATAATTAGTTAAAATTAATTACAGTATTTTAATTAATGAATATATTGTAATTGATTAATTACAATATAATTAATTAATTAATTAATTAAAATATGATAAATTTTTATTTCTTAATATTTTTACAAACCAACCACTATTAATGGTAATGATAATTATTACTTCCTCTTAACCAATCATCATAATTATAATGATAATATCCATTCTCATTCCTCAGTATATTCATTCCTATTCCTATTACCATTTCTTTGTACGAACCAACCGCTCCCTAAGTCTTAGTATAATTGACACCTTAATATTTTTAAAGAAGTTTAAATAAACCTTTGTCATTCTGCGTGATATTATATTATAATTTAATATTTTTAAAATCATATTAACAACATTTTAAAATATAACGATAATAAATTTTATTAATTTCTAATATTTAAATTTTAATTTATCTTTGTGACATCACACTTGAATAATTTGAACTCATCAATTATGTGATCTTACAAAAAAGCTTTTAGATATTAATTAAAATTTTAATTTAATATTCTACAAAAGGTTTAACTAAACTACTTTTGTATTATATTTAGAGTGCAATGATTATTGTTCTAATAATATTAAAATATAAAGTAATAAAAAATAACAGTAAAAATTTGTTTAATCGTTTTGTAAAATATGGAATATGGTTACTATAAATGGATGTTTAACTTTATCACTTTACTTCAGTTTTTTTAGTTATTATATTCAGCTATGTGAATTCAAGTTCCACATGTGGATTCTTCATGTTCATGTACGTGTATGCATAAAAGCCGTAATATTCACATTTATATTTAAAATTAATATAAAATTCAAAATTTATAAGACTGAGATGGGAACATAATTGTTATGGAAAAAGATTATGTCCTACATTACATTACAAGACAAAGATTATTAACTGGAAGAGAAGATTTTGACCTTTTTACGGATCTTTACAAGTTTACCATTGAGTGCTACTTAAGATTTTGCCATTCTGAGACACCTAACTACAACACATTTATTATTTAGCCTATATTTATTTTGTTACCTTGTTCCAAAATATCTCCTAACATTTGTACTTACGACATACCTGTAAGCATCCCATTCCAATTTTAGAATGCTGATCAAGCAAGGATGCTTCAATTATCAGCTGAGCTGTAGGGCATGTAGATGTTTTTGTCATTTTGTGATTATTGGTGCTTCAATTATCAGCTGAACTGTAGGCTATGTAGATGCTTTTGTCGTTTTGTGACTATTGGGACAGTATGTACTTATTCGTTTTTGGTACTTGCGTGCGTCTACTATTTCGCCAAACCTATAGATGCAAAGGTCCTTAGCAAATGAAATTCACCCATTGGTGAGTCTGCATCAACTATCAATTTTCAGCATACGTCATTGGACGCATCTATATTTGTACTCACGACATACCTGTAAGCGTCCCATTCCAATTTCCAACTTCAGAATGCTGATCAAGCAAGGACGCTTCAATTATCAGCTGAGCTGCAGTGAGTCTGCATCAACTTTCAATCTTCAGCATACGTCATTGGACGCATCTATATTTATTTGTCGGCACCCTCCTGTCGTAGAAGCAATCACTTGTAATGAATCCAACAATATTTTCATGTACCGCTTGTTGATTTATCCAAAAAGTATTTATTATTGGAAAATTACGAAAATTTCCAGTAAGGTGAAACAATTGTTTTTTTTTTTGGAAAAAAGGTTTGAGGTCCTTGCTAAAAGTTAAAAAGTTAAATCAATCAAAGATAAAAATGAAACAATCTTTAAATTTAACCAACAAATTAGTACGAGAATAAAAAATGTAGTATCAAAGCAAATATCAAGAATAAAATAGAGCTAAACAATCAACAAGAAAACTTAGAAAGATATTGATTCATATTCATACTCAAATGGCCTCATGCTCATTTTTAGTCGCTCTTCCTGCTGTGCGAAAACGCCTTCACTGAAATGTTATGCGACAGTTAATTAAGGAAGAAGCTTCGCCAATGCCCTCCTCCATAGGGACGACTTTTCTCGACCTAAGCCTACTTCCTGCATTCAGGTCAAATATCGCCACCAGGGACCTTTTCCAATTGAGCCAGATTCATTCTAGGACTAGACCACCTTTCTTCCTTCACCCGTACCGTCGAATATTAATTTCAAGCTTACAAGTGTGGATCATCGCCAGTGTAGGAAATTTCAAGATTTTTTGTATATATTCGAAGTGTCTTTAAAACGACTCTTTAGATAACCTAACGTGAAGACTTCATTATATACCAATAAATTTTTGCCAATCCGATATTCTAATTTCAGTTTTAGCTTTAGCCTTTTACAATATTTTAGGATGTCTTGGTAAGCAAACAATTAAGACGGGCAGTCGAATAAGAGCAATTTCTGATCATATTTTTAATTAACGAATAATGGAGATTACTATGTAAAGTATACAATAGTGATATCAATAACTATGTAAAATAAGGATAAGTTTTTTGTCAATAAAGATAAGTTTTGAGGTGAGCAATGAGAGTGCTTAATAATTATTTGGAGCTCTTCTTTTTTTTTCGGAACTGACTAATTGATTATCTTTTATTGTTTAATTCTCATCTTCCGTTGTTATTCTATATTTTACACCAAATCTTTGTTCACTCCTACCACTACAAAAAATTAATACAATTCGCGATGTTTTATTGATAAAATGTCGCGAATTGTAAAGACTTTTCGTGATGTTTTAAAAACTTTAAAAAAAGTTTGAATTTTCTGCGACGTTTTATGAAAATGTCACGGATTTGTGACACTTTCTGCGACGTTTCGTTGAAGAAAATGTCCCTGAAGCCTTCAGCAACAAAACGAACGACGTCACCTTTAAACTTTCCCTTTGTTCCGCCACAAGACAGAACCTACCTGATCTTCTTCTTTTTACCTCATTAACCAGAAGCTTCTTCTTCTTCTTAGCAACTCAGTCGACGCGGCCGTCATCTTCTGTAATACTGACCATTGCTTTTCCAACACCAAAGCCGTCTCCGATCACTTGCAAATCTGTCTGATTGCTGGAGCCTAGAGGCCTTAAGCTTCTCTCTCTTTCCTTCTCCACTCACTCACCCACTCCAATTCAGTCTCAGTCTCGTCGTGGACAGATCGTTTGCAAGGCTTAGGAAACCGCCGTTGAAGGTTTGAACTTCTCTTTCCTTTTGTATTTTTCCTTTCCAAATTCTATTATTGTACATTTACTTTCTTTTTCTTTCAATTATATTGTTCATCTTTTATTGGCTTGTACAGTTATGTTTGGTTCTGTCGAGTGCATGTAATGGTTCCAGAGACTGCTTTTATGCATTGCCTTTTAGTTTGTAATGATTAATGCCTTCATTTCGGTAGTCATCTTCTATTGCGTCAACAACAGTATATGCAGCTAATTTTGGATTGTAGGTAGTGAGGAATGTGATACCTGAACGATTGTTGTTGGTAGTTAGGGGTTGGGTTAAAATAAATAGTAGAATCTTACATAATCAGCAGTTCACTCCTCTGAGCAAGCCTTTAATTTTGAAATCGTGGGATCAAAAACCAGTAAGATTATTCACCTTCTTCTTCCTCTAACCTTCTTCTTCTTCCTCTGAGTCAGATCATTCGTCCTACTTCTTCCTTTTGGTCAGAGCATTCACCTTTGAGTCAGAGTTCTGAGGCTTAGTTGACTTTTCTTTAGCAATATCTTGATTATTTTTCTTTTGTTTTTAGTTTTGTGTTCATTCATTTCTTAGTTTCATTACTACTTATATATATAAACATTTTGTCTGTATGTTTCTATACAAGATAGAACAAGTAGAATAATTTTCAACTATTTGACAAATATTAAGGTCACTTTCCTGGGACATTATGCACACAGGTGAGGTGACTGTTGGGGACATTTAGGATATTCACAGCTTTGGGTTTCAAGTGTTTATCTGCATTGTAAGTCACAGTAATACCTATTTTTCGGGATGATCATAATTGTTTCCACATGTTTTAGATTTATAATTAGCTACATAAGGCTTGGTTGTGTGTTTCTGTCAATTTATTTAGAAATGTCATCTTTTATCTGGGAGCAATTGAGTGCAATGATTTAATGATGTTGAGAAATATTACAAAAGCCTTGTGCTAAACAATTGAAGTCCATATTTGGTTGTGTAGCATGACACGAATCTACTTTAGCAAGTTGATTCTTTAGTTCAGTGTTCGAATTCTGATATTATTGGAGATAGGCAGGCAAGTGGCATCACATAAAGATGGTACGTAGATGAAAAATGGTCAAGAGATTTATTGTCATCTATCTTAATTTTTCTATTATAGTTGCAGAAATATTTTCCTGTGTTGAAGCTGACATTTTCTCAAAATAATATCGTATTGCAAGTTCATTAGTGATCAATAAAATGTACAAGGGAGTATAAAGGATGGGATCTGATCGTTTTCTTTTTAGTTCCATTTGATTTTACAAATACGCATTAAGAGAAGATGTAGGAGCGAATTGATACTACAAATGATTCTAACTTAAGACTTCAATAATATAAGAGATCTGAAATAAACTACTAACTTGTCTCTGTAAGAGGCTTAATAAATTGATTTGGTAGGTTTTTGTTTCAATCCTTTAATTCCTCTTAGGAGTACAAGTTGTGTTAGGAATCTAAGTCCAATGATGATAAGAAGGCCTGTATGCTTTTATACTTCTAAACAGAAGTTCCTTGTTGCTATATGACTTTGGCTTGTTCTCTTCATGTTGGTTTTGGAGTGATCTAAGAGTAAATCTTCGAACCTCACTTGTAATTTCAGCTTTTGATCAAATTTGTTGATGTATTGGACAGCACTGCCTCTATTATCCTAACAACTTGAAAGAACTAATTTTGACAAATGAAAAATCTAACTGCATTTGTTTTTTTTTTCTATTTAGTTGTCTACTTTATCTGAAACACAATATGCAAAGTATTTTTCATTTTTAGAGTGGAACCTCTTGTTTGTAAAGAATACATTGATAAGCATCCAGTTATTGTTCCTTAAGAAAAAGGTGGTAGAAGGCTGCATATTGGATTCCAAGTAATGCTTTTCAATTATGTAACTCATTTTTTAATCTCTCTGCCATTCTGAAAGAGAAAATTGGTAAATTATCTTTCTTCATATTGATATTTTTTACATAATTATATAGGAATTTACTGAAGAATTAGTTACTCGTTCCCAAGCTATGATGAAAAATTTTAATTCAGTAAAGGTGAAAATATCCAAGAAAATGAAGGTAGGATATACGAATCGTTAATGATGAAGATGTTAAAGAAGGGTGCATAGATTACATGCTTCATGTACCTAGTTGTACATATACATAATCTTTTAGTTGTTTGTTTTACACATTTAGTACAGATGATGCCATCTTTATTGGATATTTTGCAGTCATATGAAGCCGTCTTTATTGGACATTTTACAGTCATGCGTATTATATTTTGCAGTCATCTTTACACTTATGACGTACTTTTTATATTAATTAGTGCATTATGATACGTTTGCGAATTGCAATTAAATAATAAATTGTCTGCACGTATGAAAATTTTGTGATATTTGAATAATTATTAAAATTAATGATATACTAAAAAATTGAAGAATTAAATAAATAAAATTCATAAATAATATTGAATAGTTATTAAACAAATAAGATTTTTTTAAAATTATTTAAAAATTAATTATTAAAATTGAAAAATTATTAAATTAAAATTATTTTAAAAAAATGAAAAAATAATAATTAAAAGAAAATAATTCTATTTAAAACGTCGCGGATGGCTTTCCGCGATTTCGCGAAAACTTACTTTCCCGACGTTTGCGTAAAACGTCACAGAAAGACCAATCTTTCAGTGACGTTTTTTAAAACGTCGCAGAATGTTAGTGTTTTCCGTGACGTTTTACAGAAAACGTTGTAGAAACCTTTTGCCTATACCACATTCCGTGACATTTTTTGTGACATTTTTTAAAACGTCATACATTGTATTATGTGACGTTTTTTGAGATTCTATGACGTTTTTAAATGTCGCAAATTGTGTTGTTTTCTTGTAGTGTACATATTCTGTGTTTGTCTTTCTTATATGACAAAAGAACTGTAATTAGTGGGGATTTATTGATTGAGTGTATACTAAATAAACATTTGAGGCATTTATTAATCGATTTAGTTGGTGAGTAGTCAATTCAGGTAGTCAATTCGAATGCAAAGTACACCCACCCAAAGCTACAAAATATTTATATGTAAGTCTTTAAACACTCTTCTTCCTAAGGGCCTTCACTACAAGAAAATAGTAAATTAGGGACGAAAAATACTGACGAAAATGAAAAATATTCCGTTAGTATCTAACATTACCGACGGAATAAATCGATGGCCAAAAACGTCGGAGATTCGGCCGTAGCTAAACTTACAGACGGAAAGTTTATTTACTGTCGGTAAAATTACCGACGGAATAAAAATAACCGTCGATAATTTCAACGAAAAAGTTACCGACCGTCAGAAATTTTTCGTCGCTAAATTTACTGATAGTAAGTTGCTAACCCGTATGTAAATATAGCATCGGAATGTTTTTAATACTGTCGGTAAAGTTTTGTCCATCGTAAATAAGATGACCTATTACCAACGGAGCGTATTGTCCATTGGTATAGTATATAGACAATTACCGACGAAAATTATGTATATTTCTGTCGGAAAAATGTTTTATTAAAATTTTTTTAAAATATACATTTTCATTATATTTAAATTATAACCGTCGAAAAATTTTATTAATAATATATATTTAATTAGATATAAATAATTAAA
>JANQBM010000220.1:30355107-30406126 GCA_025594535.1 Erythroxylum domingense
TCTTATTTTTATATTTGTATTATGATGATTGTCTTTTTTCATATTAATTGTGGTTATTATTTATATGTGAAATATTTCAAAATTATTGTCATTTTATATTAAATTATAATTGTGATTATTATTTATTATTATGATTTTTAGAAATAGAGTTAATGTAAACATGTAAACAGTAAACTGTACAGTATATAACTGTACAATATATCAGTGTACTATTTTACAAATTTTAAAAATTTCAGGGACTTTCATAAATATAAAAAATTGCCTGAAACGGTACCCGATATTTACCGGTACCGATACAGTACCGTTTCAGAACTTAATTCGGTACCACGTCCGGTACGGTATTCGCAACATTGGTCTAAAGGAAAAAATTAAGAAAAAAAATCGAAAAAACAATAAGGAAGAGAAGAAAGCTAGTAGATCGAGTAAAATAGATCAAATACATGTGTTGGAAGTCTATAACACAAATAAAAAATCAATCGAAGATAAAAATAAAACAGTCTTTAATTTTAACGAACAAATTAATATGAGAATAAAAAATGTAGTATAGAAGCAAATATCAAAATTTACGAAAAAAAGATTTACTAAAAATCTCTAAATGTAGAAGACTAAATCATGAGCCAAACTAACCAACAAATTTACCAAATTCAAATAAGGATTTACAAAATTTAATATCTCATCTCACAATTTCATCTCACAATTATAAGTTGTCTCACCAAATTTTATTATTGAAATCAAAATTGATATATTATTCAACAAATACTCGAACCAACTTCAAAAAATCAAATAGGATGAGAGTATTTTTCTACCCGCTCTCTCTCTCTATTATTTTGGTTGTTCTTTATCATCAAACTTACTTTTTTTCCTTTCTCTTTTATGTTGTGAACTAGGCTTTCTATACTTTATAAGGTCACATACACAAACATTTAAGTGACTATGTTTTTTACAAGATTGTCACACACACTCGTGTATATTATGAACATGGGTGCATGCACGAACACGTGTGTCTTCACGCTTCATATCCTTCAGCGCACGGTTCTAGAGATTTATACTACTGATCCAGGACACGGGCTTATCTGTTCAAATAAACTTGATTCGACTGTCACCCATCTTGTTTTAACTCGTTTATCATCTCTACAAATCATAAAAGTGTTAATGATCACCAAAAGTCTTAAAATAGAGCTAAACAATCAACAAGAAACAATTAGAAAGATATTGATTCATATTCATACTCAAACGGCCTCATGCTCATTTTTAGTCGCTCTTCCAGCTGTGCGAAAACGCCTTCACTGAAATGTTATGCGATAGTTAATTAAGGAAGAAGCTTCGCCAATGCCCTCCTCCAAAGGGACGACTTTTCTCGACCTAAGCCTACTTCCTGCATTCAGGTCAAATATCGCCACCAGGGACCTTTTCCAACTGAGCCAGATTCATTTTAGGACTAGACCACCTTTCTTCCTTCACCCGTGCCGTCGAATATTAATTTCAAGCTTACAAGTGTGGATCATCGCCAGTGTAGGAAATTTCAAGATTTTCTGCATATATTCGAAGTGTCTTTAAAATGACTCTTTAGATAACCTAACGTGAAGACTTCATTATATACGAAACAATTTTTGCCAATCCGATTTTCTAAATTCAGTTTTAGCTTTAGCCTTTTACAATATTTTAGGATGTCATGGTAAGCAAACAATTAAAACGGGCAGTCGAATAAGAGCAATTTCGGATCATATTTTTACTTAACGAATCATGGAGATTACTATGTAAAATATACAATAGTGATGTCAAGAACTATGTAAAATAAGGATAAGTTTTTGTCAATAAAGATAAGTTTTGAGGTGAGCATTAAGAGTGCTTAATAATTATTTGTAGCTCTTTTTTTTTTTTCAGAATTGACTAATTGATTATCTTTTATTGATTAATTCTCTTCTTTTATTTTTTAATTCTCATCTTCCATTGTTATTCTATATTTTACACCAAATCTCTATTCACTCCTACCACTACAAAAAATTAATACAATTCGCGATGTTTTATTGATAAAATGTCGCGAATTGTATAGACTTTTCGCAATGTTTTAAAAACTTTAGAAAAAGTTTGAATTTTCTGCGACATTTTATGAAAACATCGCGAATTTGTGACACCTTCTGCGACGTTTCGTTGAAGAAAACATCCCTGAAGCCTTCAACGACAAAATGAACGATGTCACCTTTAACCTTTCCCTTTGTTCCGTCATAAGACAGAACCTACCTGATCTTCTTTTTTTTACCTCATTAACCGGAACTTTCTTCTTCTTCTCCGCAACTCAACCGACGAGGCCGTCATCTTTTGTAATACTGACCATTGCTTTTCCTACACCAAAGCTGTCTCCGATCACCTGCAGATCTGTCCGATTGCCAAAGCCCAGAGGCCTTAAGCTTCTCTCTCTTTCCTTCTCCACTCGCTCACCCACTCCGATTCAGTCTCAGTCTCGTCGTGGACGGATCGTTTGTGAGGCTCAGGAATCCGCCGTTGAAGGTTTGAACTTCTCTTTCCTTTTTGTATTTTTCCTTTCCAAATTCTATTATTGTACATTTACTTGCTTTTTCTTTCAATTATATTGTTCATCTTTTATCGGCTTGTACAGTTATGTTCAGCTCTGTCGAGTGCATGTAATGTTCGGCTTATACAGTTATGACCGCTTGCCCTCCTACGAAAGCCCCGTGAGGATACAACCTCTGCCTAGGATAAGTAAAACACGTTTAGGGTGGGATTAGAGTCTCATATAAGAGATGATTAGATTTTATCTCTGCTATAATAGATAGCAAACGATAGATCAGGAATAGGCCATATAGGAAGTGTATATGTATATAAATATGTATTATTTACCTAGTGTACTTTTATGTTATTGGTATTCATTTTATTTTATTGGTATTTTCATTACGTTAATTTCTTGATTTTAATTTATATATATCTCTTCTTATGCCTGCTCACATATTTCCATCTTCATGTATTTATATAGTTTCATTTTCCTGTGCATTCTATAGGTTATAGTCTCCATGCATATACATATATTGTTATCCTTCTACAGTGATGTACTTGCATTGTTCTGGTCTGTTTGTTTTTGTTTGTTTGTATTTGTTTTTGTGTTTGTTGTTTGTTATTTGTGTTTGTTTGTTTGTTGTTATTTGTTGGTGCTCTTACCTTAGCCGGGGGTCTATTAGGAAACAGTTTCTGTATCTCTATCGGAGATGCTGGCATGTCTGCGTACATCTTACCCTCCCCATACCCTGCTTAAGTGGGAATTTGGGTATGCTTGGTTTGGTAATTTCAGTAGTCATCTTCTTTTGCATCCATAACAGTATATGCAGTTAATTTTGGATTGTAGGTAGTGAGGAATGCGATACCTGAACATTTGTTGTTGGTAGTTAGGGGTTAAACTAAAGAGTAGAATCTTACATAATCAGCAGTTCACACTTCTGAGCAAGCCTCTAATTTTGAAACCGTGGGACCAAAACCCAGTAAGATTATTCACCTTCTTCTTCCTTTGACCTTCTTCTTCTTCCTCTGAGTCAGATCATTCGTCCTACTTGTTCCTCTTGGTCAGACCATTCACCTTCAAGTCAGAGTTCTGAGGCTCCGGTGACTTTTCTTTAGCAATGTCTTGATTATTTTTCTTTTGTTTTTAATTTTGTGTTCATTCATTTCTTAGTTTCATTACTACTTATATATATAAACATTTTGTCTGTATGTTTCTATACAAGATAGAACAAGTAGAATAATTTTCAACTATTTGACAAATATTAAGGTCACTTTCTTGGGACTTTACGCACACAAGTGAGGTGAGTGTTGGGGACATTTGGGATATTCACAGCTTTGGGTTTCAAGTGTTTATATGCATTGTAAGTCACAATAATACCTGCTTTTGGGGATGATCATAATTGTTTCCACATGTTTCAGATTTATAATTAGCTTTCCAGTATTCCATTAGAAATGGAGTGCTACATAAGGCTTGATTGTGTGTTTTTGTCAATTTATTTGGAAATTTCATCTTCTGCCTGGGAGCAATTGAGTGTAATGATTTAATGATGTTGAGAAATATTACAAAAGCCTTGTGCTAAACAATTAAAGTCCATATTTGGTTATGTAGCATGAAAGGAATCTACTTCAGTAAGTTGATTCTTTAGTTCAGTGTTCGAATTCTAATATATGGAGGAGTGGTAGGTTTTTATTGCAGATAGGCAGGCAAATGGCATCATATAAAGATGGTACGTAGATGAAAAATGGTTAAGAGATTTATTGTCATATATCTTAATTTTTCTATTACAATTGCAGAAATATTTTCCTGTGTTGAAGCTAACATTTTCTCAAAATAATATCATATTGCAAGTTCATTAGTGATAAATAAAACCAAGATGTACAAGGGAGTATAAAGGATGATATTTGATCGTTTTCTTTTTAGTTCCATTTGATTTTGCAAATAAGCATTAAGGGAAGATGTAGGAGTGAATTGATACTACAAATGATTCTAACTTAAGACTTCAATAATACAAGAGATCTGAAGCAAACTGCTAACTTGTCTTTGTAAGAGGCTTAATAAATTGATCTCGTAGGTTTTTGTTTCAATCCTTTAATTCCTCTTAGGAGTACAAGTTATGTTAGGAATCTAAGTCCAATGATGATAAGAAGGCCCGTATGCTTTTATACTTCTAAACAAAAGTTCCTTGTTGCTATATGACTTTGGCTTGTTCTCTTCATGTTGGTTTTAGAGTGATCTAAGAGTAAATCTTTGGACCTCACTTATAATTTCAGCTTTCGATCAAATTTGTTGATGTATTGGACAATACTGCCTCTGTTATCCTGACAACTTGAAAGAACTAATTTTGACAAATGAAAAATCTGACTGCATTTGTTTTTTCTCTATTTAGTTATCTACTTTATCTG
The DNA here is from genome assembly GCA_025594535.1 of Erythroxylum domingense. NCBI lineage: Eukaryota > Viridiplantae > Streptophyta > Magnoliopsida > Malpighiales > Erythroxylaceae > Erythroxylum > Erythroxylum domingense. The sequence goes on from JANQBM010000220.1 coordinate 30,360,022, forward strand.
AAACACAATATGCAAAGTATTTTCCATTTTTAGAGTGGAACCTCTTATTTGTAAAGAATACATCGATAAGCGTCCAGTTATTGTTCCTTACCAAAAAGGTGGTAGAAGGCTGCATATTGGATTCCAGGTAATGCTTTTCAATTATGTAACTCATTTTTTAATCTCTCTGCCACTTCTGAAAGAGAAAAATGGTAAATTGTCTTTCTTCATATTGATATTTTTTACATAATTATGTAGGTATTTACTAAAGAATTAGAAGCTCGTTCCCAAGCTATGATGAAAAATTTTAATTCAATAAAGGTGAAAATATCTAAGAAAATAAAGGCAGGATATACGGATTGTTAATGAAGATGTTAACTGGAAGTGAAGAAGGGCGCTTAGATTACATGCTTCAAGTACCTAGTTGTACATATACATAACCTTTTAGTTGTTTGATTTACACATTTACTAAAGATGAAGCCACCTTTACTGGATATTTTACAGTCATATGAAGCCGTCTTTACTGGATATTTTTGCAGTCATGTGTATTATATTTTGCAGTTATCTTTATACTTATGACGTACCTTTTATATTAATTAGTACATTATGATATGTTTGCGAATTGCAATTAAATAATAAATTGTCTGCATGTATGAAATTCTTGTGATATTTGAATAATTATTAAAATTAATGATATACTAAAAAATTAAAGAATTAAATAAATAAAATTCATAAATAATATTAAATAGTTATTAAACAAATAAGATTTTTTAAAAATTATTTAAAAAATAATTATTAAAATTGAAAAATTATTAAATTAAAAGAAAATAATTCTATTTAAAACGTCGCGGATGGCTTTCTACGATGTTGTGAAAACTAACTTTCCTGACGTTTGCATAAAATGTCGCAGAAATACTAATCTTTTAGTGACGTTTTTTAAAACGTCATGGAATTTTAGTGTTTTCCGTGACGTTTTATGGAAAACGTTGCAGAAACCTTTTGCCTACACTACATTCCGCGACGATTTTTAAAACGTCGCAAATTGTATTATATGACATTTTTTGAGATTCTGTGACATTTTTTAAATGTCGCAAATTGGTTGTTTTCTTGTAGTGTACATATTGTGCGTTTGTCTTTCTTATATGACAGAAGAACTGTAATTAGTGGGTATTTATTGATTGAATCTATACTAAATAAACATTTGAGGCATTTATTAATCGATTCAGTTGGTGGGTAGTCAATTCTAATGCAAAGTACACCCACCCAAAGCTATAAAATATTTATATGTAAGTCTTTAAACACTCTTCTTCCTAAGGGCCTTTATCCAAAAATGCGATCTTATAATTTCTAATACTAGAAATGTTGCGAAAACTCGAGTTAATTTTCACCAATAACAATAAATTCACCTTTAACACTATTATCTAGGTGAACAAAGTGTGAATGATTATACTGAAAAATCACATCAGGTAAATTCCTAAGAAAGACTGAAGGGGTCACAAACAATCCCAATTAAAATCCAACCTCCTAGATAAAATTTTCCTATACATGTAATTTAATAGCAATAATTCACTACAACTATACCCGATAATAGTTATTAAATAGACAAATAAAACACCATAAGTTAAAAAAGTTCAACCACTTATGCTTACTTCCTCAGACACTACTAAATTGATATTTGACTTATTTTGAAGCGAAAGATTACAAATGAAAAGAAGTTGGGATCATTAACAAGATGAAGAAACCCTCCTTTTAAAACTTAAAGAACTCTCACATCTTCACAATTTTCTAATATGAGATATCAAAATATGTCACAAGTCAACAATTCTCCACCTTGATATATTTCCCAATCTTTTTTCTCAAATTTCTCTCACAAATGAAACTATCTTCAGTAATGTATCCAATTGCTATCAAATTTTCAAAATGTTAATCAAGTCCAAATAGTGTTTGAACTTAACTACAATCACCACTTTTGTCATCATATTTGTAGGATTTTCAGAGGTTAGAATTTTTAGGAGTATTATTCCACCATCTTCTAGAATCTCTCATACAAAATGAAAGCGAACGTCGATGTGCTTTGTCATTACATGATAAACTTGGTTCTTTTCTAAATGAATAGCACTCTGACTAGCACTATGTACTTTGACATGCTTCTATCCAATTCCCAATTCATCAAGTAATCCTTGAAGCCAAATTGCCTCCTTCATAGCCTCTGTAGCTACCATATACTTTGCCTTTGTAGTTGATAAAGCAACTGTTGAATGTAAGGTAGACCTCCTATTGACTGATGGCTTTACAAGAGTAAACACATTGCCAGTAGTTGATCGACATTTATCTAGATCACCATTATAGTCGAAATCATAATATCCAACTAAACAATGACCACCTTTCTCATCTCGCTCAAACATTAATCCAATATCTACGGTATTCAGGATGTACCACATAATTCATTTCACAGTTTGCCAATGCTCCTTGCCTGGATCTTGCATATACCTGCTCACGATTCCTACTGCTTGTGAAATGCCATGCCTTGTACACACCATCATATACATCAAGCTACCAACCGCATTTGCATATGGTATTTTTGTCATGTACTCTCCTTCCGCATCTTTCTATGGAAATAAGGATGCACTGAGCTTTATATAAGGAGCAAGTAGAGTACTAACAGGTTTTGAATTTTCATTCATGCTAAAACATTATATTACCTTTTTCAAATATTACTTTTGAGTCAAACACAATCTCCCCAAGCTGAGAATTTTCTTAACTTCACCCAAATCGTTCATTTCAAACTGTTGATTCAACTGAATCTCCAATCTCTCAATTTCTCTTTGATTCTTTCAAGCTATCATTATATCATAAACATACAGGAGAAGTCAGATTTAGGATCCATCTTATTGCTTATATGAATACGCACAATGATTGTATTTGCTTCTTGTGTACCTTTGCCTCATCATGAAGTTATCAAATTGTTTGTACCACCACTATCTCGGATATTGCTTAAATCCATATAATGATTTTTCTAATTTACATACCATATTCTCCTTACGAGTACCCTTGAATCCCTTAGGCTGATTCATATAGGTTTCCTCCTCCAAATCTCCATGTAAAAATGCAGTCTTTACATCCAACTACACTAGCTCCAAATTCAATTATGCTACCAAGGCCAATAAAATTCTAATGGAGGAATGTTTCACAACTGGAGAAAAGACTTCATTGTTATCAACTCCTTCCATCTAAGCGTAGTCTTTAGCCACCAGTCTGGCCTTATAACTGACATCATTATTGCTTGGAAATCTTTCTTTCGTTGCATATACCCATTTGCATCCAATTGTCTTCTTTCCCTCTGGTGGACTAACTTGCTTCCATGTTTGATTCTTATGAAAGGATTGCATTTCTTCATTCATGGCTATCCTCTACTTATTTGTTTCAAAACTTTGGACTGCTTCATGATAAGTTTTAGGAGTTTTTGTAACATCCTATTACCCATGTTGTTGGCCCCCGAAATTTTTTTCATTGAATTAAGCACGACTTTTTATGGAATAAGCATGGAATTTGAATTTTTGTGCCTTAGAATGAATTAAGGGCATTTTTAGCAAGTCACTTAAGTTTAAAAGGCATGAAGCATAGGTATCAAATGAAATTTAGGTACCAGATGAAGTGTATTCTGACTTCCAGGGCAAATATGTATTAATCTAGGCTGAATTAGACAGAGTTGTCTTATTGGAAGTTGTAGGTCTTCCTCTTAGTTTCCAATGATATAATGTTTGGAATTTTTTACGTTCGGATGTAAAAGATATGGCCTCCAGAAGAAGTGCCAGATAAAGTAGAAGAACCAGAAAAGTGCCAGACGAAGCAAAAGCACCAGACGAAGTGCCAGATGAAGCAGAAGCACCAGAAGAAGTGCCAGACAAAGTAAAAGCACTAGAAGAAGTGTCAGACAAAGCAGAAGCACTATACGAAGTGCCAGATGAAGCAGAAGCACCAAACAAAGAGCCAGACAAAGCAGAAGCATCAGATGTGTCTTCACAAAAGTTTTAGTTCATTCTCTTATCTTTCAATTGGTATTAAGTTTGTAATTTTTTGATATCTGAGTTGAAAGTTATGAGTTGTACAATTTGAGGGTATAACCATGAACTAACCAAAAGTTCAATTATACATAGTTTATGGTATTGTGAGCTTAACTCGTTGGATACTAAGCGAAATTGAATGATCTTAGTGTCATTAGAAACTTAAGAGATAGACAAAAAATTTTCTAGAAGAAAGTACCCTCGAATTACTTCATTTTAATTATTATATTGATGATGAAAAGTTGACCCGAAAGTGTATCTTAGGAAAAATCTGAATTGAAGAAATGAGTTATGAATTTTGATTTTTCTGGTTTTATTAAGGTATAAACCATAAGTATAAATGATACTTATGTGAGTTTGGAAATATGTATGATTATGTGATGAGAATATTGGAAGGATACCAGGGATTGTCATGAACATGCATTGTACATATTTCATATACAACAGCTGCATAAACAAATACTTATAATTGTGCTAAAGTGTGATGTGTGTATATTGCTTGTTATAGAGGAGCAATTGGAACGTCAACATCCAGACGTTGCCGAAACTTCGAGGCAATAGCTTCGGAAGCAATCTGTGAGTAATCCAGATGGTCTCACTCAATTATTGTTGTGTTAAATTCTGTTTTCAATTATCCTATGAATGTACAATGTTGTGTACTGAAATCCGGACATGAAGGTTCGATGATTGTGATTTATGGATGAGATATTGAAGTGCTACTTGTATGTGAATAGGAAGAATTAATTGTTTCTTGAATTGATTGATTGATTATGAGATGCATTCCATACATGAATGCATGATCAGATAATAAGAGTTGTGACCTGAGTAGCCACTGAAAACGAGCTCGAAGCTCTGAATGTGATTAAGAGCCAAAGACTCACTATGTAAAATGAGCCCTGTATCCCCAACAGATAAGGGACAGTATCAATGAACCTGGTATCCACAATGGATACAGGACAGTGTAGGCACTCAGTCACAACAACGTAATAATTGGAAAAAAAGTCACATGTGCATTCCATATAATTTGTATTGAGTATGTTTGATTGATTGAAATGCAATTGTCTAACTCTTAAATGAGAATGATGTGAATTATTTGTTATATGAAATGATATGTTGCATGAATTGAGTGAACCAACGATGATGGTTACTTCATTTGAGTTCGCAAAACTCAACCAAAATTTTCACGTTGGCATTTCAGGACCGAGAGAGGATTCTAGCTACTGAGAGACCGTACAAGAAGTTTAATTCTTGTACTTTTGTGAAGAAGATATGGCTCAAAGGTCAGTCAACTGGACTGAAGAATTTAGTTAGATCTTTTGTATTTCCTCTTTCATGTAGTATATTTTGTATTAGGTTATGATGATGTACATGTATAGATTTTTAAAAGCTACAATGTATGTACATTCAGATTCATAAAATAAAAACAGGAAAATTGTTTTAAAATTTTGGCGACTTTCTTGTATGATAGTAGATGCCATGATTAAGTGGGGTAAATTACAATGTGATAAAGTGAAAGTGTGATAATTAACATGCCGTTGTTATAGGGCATGTACTAGAATGTCATAAAGACATTTTTGTATGTACCTTATAGCAGTGGGGGTGCGAGCCGGACGAAAGGTTCGACTATACAGTGTCTTTACTACAGGGTCCAGCTTACCAATGGTGAAGGATTGTTCCAGGCAGTACCACCAGGCCTAGCAATCTGAACTGGGAAGACTTTCTGAGGGTCTTTAAGGAGAACTACATGCCTAAAATCTATTTTGATTGGAAGATGAAGGAGTCCCTGGATTTGAAGGAGGGTAGGATGTCAGTGGTATAGTATGAGATCAGGTTTTATGAGCTGATGGGATATGCTACTGCTTTGATTCTTACTGAAGAAGATAAGTGTAGGAGATTCGAAGATGGGTTGAACATGGAGATCAGGACAAGACTAAATATCTCCAATCTAAGTAATTTCACTGAGTTGAGAGCTGCTACGATTAGACTTGAACAGCTACTGAGACAGGGACAAGCAGAGTCTAGGCAAGGATCCAGATTGAAGAGGTCCAGTGAAAGTCAGAGTGATTTTGGCAGAAGATTAAATAAGTGCCAAAATAAAGCATTTAGATCACCAGCTGGATCAAGGATGTCAAGATTCAGACAGAGAGGTGGTTTTGTACAGACTGGTAGTGGAAGAGTTACAGTGCAGAGTTAGTTGCCCCCGTGTGAGCACTGTGAGAAGAGGCACGGTGGTGAGTGTTGCACACTATCTGGAGGTTGCCTTAGATGCCGCTCCTTTGACCACTAGATTAGAGATTGTCTTGCTACTATAGGAACTCAATCTAGTATGAGTGGCAGATCAAGGAGTGAAGCTACTATTTAGTATAATAGAGGTCGCGGGACTGGACAGAGAGACTGTGGTAGAGGTAAAGTGAGTACAGGGAGTCCTTTTGTTCAGAACTGAGGTACAGAGCAGTCGACTTCAATCTCAGGCCAGAGTCTATGCCATGACTAGATAGGAGGTACAAAACTCTCCATATGTTGTTGCAGGTGCACCACTTGTTTATGATTTTGAAGCATATGCATTGCTAGATCCTGGATCTACGCATTCATTCATCACACCGCATTTGGCATCTAGGCTGCATTGTGATAGAGATTAGTTAAAGTATGAATTAGAGGTGAATACACCAATAGGTAGTACTACAGTGATAGGAGAAGTGTATAAGAGATGTTTGATTCGGATTGATCAAGCAAAATTGGAGGCAGATCTGATTATACTACAGTTGAGGGAGATAGACATTATCTTAGGCATGGATTGGCTCACTGCTTATAGGGCTATCATGAATTGCTATACCAAGGAGGCAGTACTAGAATCTCCTGGTTAGTCGAGAGTAGTTTTCAGAAGAATTAGTCAAGCAGTGTCAGCCAGGTTGATATCCTTTATGAGAACATCAAGGTTGATGCAAGGTGGATGTAAGGCCTATCTGGCCCATGTAATTAATACTAGAGCTAAGCTAAATACGCCGAACATTCCCATAGTTAGGGAATTCCTAGATGTGTTTGTCGCTGAGCTATCTGGTTTGTCCCTAGATTAGGAGACAGAATTGACAATTGATTTAGTTCCAGGTGTTGCTTCTATATCTATCCCTCCATATAGGATGGCACCTATAGAACTAAAGGAGTTGAAGGCTCAGTTACAAGAGTTGTTGGAAAAGGGTTTTATTAGACCCAATGTTGCACCTTAGGGAGCTTCGGTGTTGTTTGTAAAGAAGAAAGATGGGAATTTAAGGTTATGCATCGATTATAGGCAACTGAATCGGGTAACAGTTAAAAACAAGTACCCGTAGCCTAGAATTGATGATTTGCTTGATTAGTTGCAAGGAGCTTAGATGTTCACTAAACTAGATTTGAGATCGGGGTACTATCAGTTGAAGATAGCAGAGACTGATATGCCAAAGAGTGCATTCAGAAGCAAGTATGGGCACTTCGAGTTTTTAGTGCCCCAGCAACATTTGTGACTTTGATGAATAAGGTATTTCAGCCCTACCTGGATCTCTTTTTGATAGTGTTCATTGATGATATTTTGGTGTATTCAAAGAATAGAGAAGAGCATACCAAGCATCTGAGAATGGTTCTGCAGATTATGAGGGAGAAGCAATTGTATGCCAAATTTAGTAAGTTTGAATTTTGGATGGATCAAGTAGTATTTTAGGGATATATAGTAACTGAAGAAAGCATACGAGTGGATCCAGTGAAGATAGAGACAGTGATGAATTGGGAAGCTCTGAGGAATGTGTCTAAAATCTGAAGCTTCCTAAGATTGGCCAGATATTACCGGAGGTTTGTCAAGGGGTTTTCCTTGGTCTTAGCCCCTCTGACAAAGATTTTGAGGAAGATTGTGGTGTTCAGATGGGATGAAAAATGTCAGGAGAACTTTGAGGAGTTAAAGCATCTGTTGACTACGGAATTGGTGTTAACCATTCCATCGAGAACTGGAGGATATGTGGTGTATAACGTTGCTTCGCATCAAGGGTTAGGATGTGTGTTGATTTAGTATGGCAAGGTGATCGCCTACGTATCAAGACAATTGAGGTCTCACGAGATTAACTATCTGGTATATGATTTAGAGCTAGTTGCAGTTTTCTTTGTTTTAAAGATATGGAGACATTATCTTTATGGATAGACATTCCATATTTATACAAATCATAAGAGCTTGAGGTATTTGTTAAGTCAGAAGGAGTTAAATATGAGACAAAGCAAATATATTGAGTTGTTGAAAGATTATGACTGCACGATTGAATACCAACTGGGGAAAGCTAATATGGTGGCTGATGCTTTGAGCAGAAAGTCTAATACTAGTATAACTCAGCTTCAGTTATCGAGGTTACCAAACTTGATTCATTTGGGAGCAAGATGAGGCCTTGATCACTACGTTGAAGTTGAGGCCGATGTTACATGATAGAATAAAAAAGGTACAGAGTAAAGATTTTAAAAGGTGAAGCTTATTGAGAAAGTGAAGATGAGTCCAAATTCTGAGTTTGAATTGAGAGATGAGACACTATGGTTGAAACAGAGGCTGTGTGTGCCTAATGTGGATAATTTAAGGAAAGAAATTCTAGAGGAAGCTCATATGGCCACCTATGCTATGCATCCTGGTACTACCAAGATGTATAACACGCTAAAGCAACATTTCTGGTGGCCTGGAATGAAGAAGTAAGTGGCGGAGTATGTTTCTAAGTGTATGACATGCCAACAGGTTAAGGCTGAGCATCAGGCTTTAGTTGGGGAGCTACATTTGTTGCTCATTTCAGAGTAGAAATGAAAACGAATCACTATGGACTTTATTATGGGATTGCCTAAAACTCCAAGGTAGAATGATGCAATATGGGTTGTAGTGGATCAATTAACTAAGTCGGTCCATTTCTTACCAATGAGAGAGAATAACTCACTAGATTAGTTGGCTCGGAGATATGTGAATGAAGTGGTTAGACTGCATAGGGTTCTAGTGCCATTTTATTGGACAAGGATTCCAGATTTACTTTGAGATTTTGTAAGAGTTTGCAGTCTGCTATGGGTACTCAGTTGAACTTTAGTACAACATTTCATCCTCAAATAAATGGACAGAGTGAGAGGACAATTAAGAATGTTGAGGATATGCTTAGAGCTTGTGTATTGAAGTTCTAAGGAGCATAGCACCAATATGTGGCACTTATCGAATTTGCATATAATAATCATTATCACAGTAGTATCAGGATGACACCGTATAAAGCACTATATGGTAGAAAATGCCAGTCACCACTGTATTGGGATGAAGAGGGCTTCAGAATGGTTGAGGCCTCATAATTGATACAAGACACGGTAGACAAGGTGAAATTGATTCGAAGCTGAATTAAAGCGACTCAAGATAGACAAAAGAGTTATGTAGACCAACATCGAAGGGACATGGAATACAATGTAGGAGATAAAGTATTTTTGAGAGTGTCACCTTGGAGAGGAGTTTTAAGATTCGGTAAAAAAGGCAAGTTGAGCCCTAGGTACATTAGTCCTTATGAGATCATTTTGAGGATAGGAACTTTGGCATATAAGCTGGCTTTACTGAATGAAATGTCTAAATGGTATAATGTGTTTCAAGTGAGTATGCTTTGCAAATACCGATCGGACCCGACATATGTAATACCAGCTCAGGAGATTGAGGTTGCTAGTAACTTAAGCTATGTTGAGGAGTCGATCAAAATAATGGGGTCCGAGATGAAACAGTTGAGGAACCGAATCATTCTATTGGTGAAAGTCCTTTGGAGGAATCACTCAACTGAGGAAGCAACGCGAAAAATGGAGGAACATATGAGGAGACAATACCCCCACCTGTTCGAACAATCAGGTAAGAATTTCGAGGACGAAATTTCTTTAAGAGGGGGAGAATTGTAACATCCCATTACCCATGTTATTAGCCCACGAAATTTTTTTAAATGAATTAAGCATAAAATTTTATGGAATAAGTATGGAATTTGAATTTTTATGCCTTAGAATGAATTGAGGGCATTTTCAACAAGTCACTTAAGTTTAAAAGGCATGAAGTATAGGTACCAGACAAAGCATATTCCATCTTCTAGGGAAAATATATATTGATTTACGCTGAATTAGATAGAGTTGTCATCTTGGAAGTTGTAGGTCTTCTTCTTAGCTTTCCAACGATATAAAGTTTGGAATTTTTGGCTTTTGGATGCAAAAGATATGGCCTCTAGAAGAAGTACCAGACGAAACAAAAGCACCAGAAGAAATGTCAAACGAAGCAGAAGCACCAGACGAAACAGAAGCACTAGAAGAAGTGCCAGACGAAGCAGAAGCACCAGACGAAGCATCAGACGAAGCACCAGATGAAGTGCTAGATGAAGCAGAAGCACCAGACAAAGTGCTAGATGAAGCAGAAGCAGCAGACGAAGAGCCAGACGAAGCAGAAGCATCAGAAGAAGCACTAGATGAAAAGATAAATATGATAGTATTTTAACCATAACTTCATCGTCTGACCTCTAAATGAAGTGATTTTTGAACCAATAAATTTCTAACACATTTTTTTGTTTCTCCAAATAGCATTTGGTAGCCTTCGTATTGATTTCAAAAAGATTAAGGGAAAGGAAATGAGGGAATCCATTAGAGGAGTATGACTTAGTTATAAGCATACTTTGACTTTTAAGCATATCTTAATTTGTATAATAGGAGACTATGGGATGTTATTAGAATGAAGATTAATCGATGATAGTAAATATGAGAGATTATTAAGAAATTAGAAAGTACATTTCATGCTCATGCATTATATAATATGTACCTACATGGGAATATTGAATTTTTACACATGAAAAAAATTGTGCATGCATTCATTGACAATTCCTAGGTATAATTCATTTATATATGTGAAAGCTAATTTTTTATTGAGAATTGTGGTTTTTATATATTGAAAACCGATTTGGAGAGTGTATTTTGTTATTTAAAATTTTTGGTAAATTTTATGAAATTTTGGAAAAAATTTTGGACTAGAAAAAATGCCAAGTGGCAAGACAATCGATAAATAGAAGTAGAATTAAGAGTCAAATGATAGTGAAAATATTTATAAATGACTTTAGGATTTAATGACTTATGTCAATAAAATTGGAGAGACAATTAGAGTAGGGATTGGATTTAATTGGACTAGTTAAATGAAAGAAACTAGTTTAAAGTTATAAGAATTAGATATGTGGCAAGTGACAAGTGTCACTTGTCAAGTCATGTCTTGAGATCATGATGCTTTTAATTTAAAAGACCATTAGGTGTTTTGTTCTTGTTATCTTCTTCTTCTACGTGACTTCTCCATTTTCTTCAAGCTTCTACACCTTCTTCATGAATTTTGTTGCTTACCCTTCACCAACTTTGAACCTGGCCCTCTTATCTTTCATTTGCTACTCTCATCTTGCTCTCTTTTTCATTTCCCACTAAATACCCAACCTCCCAACCTCTATGATGATGTACGTGAGTGACATGGGAAGTTTGGGCTTCTTGTTGTGTTGAAGACATTGAAGAGAAATCAAGTAAGTAGCTTGTTAATCTTCATGGTTTTGCTAAATAAAGCATTTATGAGGATGATTTAGTGTTTAATGATTATGATTGAGGAGTTGAGAGATGTGTAGCGTTGTAGTTGTTTTAAGGAAGGATTGAGAGACTAAATGGTGATGAAGAGGGTGATGGAAAATGGTAGTTATAAATTTCCACTAATTAAGCTTTTGTATATTAGCCATAACTTATTCTGTATTTATCAAAATGAGATGATTCTTAATCTGGTTTAAACTAGAGACATACGGCTACATTTTACATGCAGACACCAAATTTGAATTCTGTCGTCAAGAGTCTCAAAAAGTTACATGAAGCTGAGAACTGGGTGCAGTAAATTGATGGATGAAAGTATATGTTTATCTCCTGTTTTATCGAATAAACTGTAGTCATAGAGACCGAATTAGACAAATATTTCTTCACAAACGTTGTAGTTCGTTCTCTTATCTTTCAATTGGTATTAATTTTGTAATTGTTTGATGTCTGAGTTGAAATTTATGAGTTGTACAATTTTATGGTATGATCATGAACTAACCAAAAGTTCAATTATACATAGTCTGTGGTATTGTGAGCATAACTCATTGGATACTGAACCAAATTGAATGATCTTGTTGTCATTAGAAACTTAAGAGATAGAGGACACTTTTATAGAAGAAAGTACCCTTAAATTACTTCATTTTCATTATTATATTGATCATGGAAAATTGTCCCAAAAGTGTGTCTTAGGAAAAATTTGAATTAAAAAAATGAGTTATGAATTTTGATTTTTATGGTTTTATTGACGTATAAACTATAAGTATAAATGATACTTATGTGAGTTTGGAAATATGTATGATTATGTGATGAGAATAATGGAAAGATACCTAGGATTGTCATGAACATGCATTGTACATATTTCATATACATACAGGTGCATAAATGAATATTTATAATTGTGCTAAAGTGTGATGTGTGTATATTACTTGTTATAGAGGAGCAATTGGAACATCAACACCTAGACGTTGCCAAAACTTCAAGGCAATAGTTTCGGAAGCATTTTGTGAGTAACCTAGATGGTCTCACTCAATTATTGTTGTCTTAAATTCTATTTTGACTTATCCTATGAATGTGTAATGTTGTGTACTAAAATCCGGACACGAAAGTCCGATGATTGTGATGTATGGATGAGATATTAAAGTGCTACTTGTATGTGAATGGGAAGAATTATTTGTTTCTTGAATTGATTGATTGATTATGAGTTGCATTCCATACATGAATGCATGATCAAATAATGATAGTTATGACCTAAGTAGCCACCAAAAATAAGCTCGAATCTCTGAATGTGATTAAGAGCCAAAGGCTAACTATGTAAAATGAGCCTTATATCTTCAACAGATAAGGGGCAGTATCAACAAGCCTAGTATCCACAATAGATACGGGATAGTTTAGACACTCGATCACTATAAGTAATAATTAGAAAAGAGTCACATGTGCATTCCATATAATTTGTATTGAGTATGTTTGATTGATTGAAATGCAATTGTTTAACTCTTAAATGAGAATGTGATATGTGATACTATATGTAAAAATTCAATGATGTGAATTATCTATTATGTGAAATGATATGTTGCATGAATCGAGTGAGCCATCGATGATGGTTACCTCATCTGAGTTCGCAAAACTCACCCAAAATTTACTCGTTGACATTTCAGGATCGAGAGAGGATTCTAGCTACTGAGAGACCGTACAAGAAGCATAATTCTTGTACTTTTGTGAAGAAGATATGGCTCAAAGGTCGGTCAGCTCGACTGAAGGATTTAGTTAGATCTTTTTTATTTCCTCTTTCATGTAGTATATTTTGTATTTGGTTATGACGATGTACATATATAGGTTTTTGAAAGCTACAATGTATGTACCTTCAGATTGATGAAATGAAAAGAGGAAATTTGTTTTAAAAATTTGGCGACTTTCTTGTATGATAGTAGATGCTATGATTAAATGGGATAAATTACCATATGATAAAGTGAAAGTGTGATAGTTAACATGCCGTTGTTATAGGGCATATACTAGAATGTCATAAAGACGTTCCGGTATGTACCTTATAACAGTACGGGTATTACAATTTCATCATTTGCAATTAGATATGCGTAAGCTATAATATCATCAAAGTGAGTTAGTCTTTGAATTCTTTTTTTGTCCTATTTAATGTAATAGATTCATTTAGTTGCTGTGGAGGTTCTTGATTTAAACCTCTTCTTTATTTGAGTCTTCTTCTACTATAGGAGTGTCTTCATCTACTTCATCATTCGTTAATGGCTTTATAATCTTTCTTTTAAACTCCACCTATTTCGGAGCACTCTCTACTTATTGTGGAGTACCATCAGTCTGCCTGCCACTTTCAGTTGTCATCTTTTTCATAATGGTAGACTCATCAAAGGTGACGTCTCTACTAAAGATTATCTTTCTCATCTCTGGACACCAAAGATGATATCCTTTCACACTACAAGTGATCCCTATGAAAATTGCTTTCATTGCACGTGGATCCAACTTTGACTCCTTAACATGATATTATGCAATGGAACTAAAACACATGTAAGGAATCATAATTTGTAGTAGGTTTTCCAAACCATTTTTCCAAAAATGTTTTATCACTAATAACAGTTGATGGAATGTGATTGATAAGAAGACATGTATATGTAATAACCTAAACCTAAAATTCTCTGCTCATCCTAGCATTGGACAACATATACCGAACTTTCTACAATAATGTCTAGTTCTTACGTTCTACCATCCCGTTTTATTATGGTGTATCCTTGAATATGAAGTGTCTGAAAATACCTTCATCTTCATAGACTTTGAAAAATGGATCACTCTTGTAGTCCCCACAATTATCTGTACAGAGACACTTGATCCTTCTACCTGCTTGAGGTTCCACATTTTCTTCTATTTAAGGAAAACTCCCAACACTTCATCCTTAGTCTTCATAGTATACACATATAATCTTCGGGAAATATCATCAACAAAGGTCACATAATAGTATTTTCCTCCTAAAAAAGCTATTTTGGAAGGTCCCCATACATCAGAGTAAACATAATCCAAAAAACCCTTTATATCATGGATTGCAGTGCTGAATTTCACTCTTGTCTGCTTCCCTTTGACACAATGCTCACATAAGTCTAATTTGCAGGCCCAAATTCCTTTCAACAATCTTTGATTTACTAATATCTTCAAGGATTTTTTACCTACATGTCCTAAGGGTATATGCCACAACCTGGTTGCTTCTAGGCCTTGGTCATTATTAGAAGCTACTATTGTTGTTCTAGTAGCTACATTTCCTTAGCAATAATACATATTATTATTTCTTCAAATTCCTTTTATTAATACAAGTGCACTAGAAATGACTTTCATTACTCCATTTATTGTATTTACACTGTAGCCCTTTGATTATAGGACTCCTACAAAAATGAGATTCACATGTATCTGACATCTTTCAAAGTCCTAATTATTTTGTCGTGATTCCTCAAGAAAATTGAACCAATCCCATTTGTGGAGCATGGATTGTCATTTGCTATGTAGACAAATCCTCTTTCTAGCTTTCTAAAATCAAAGAACCAATCCCGATTGGGACACATATGATGGCTACGGTCTGAATCGAGCAGCCATAGAAGGGCTTATTGAGGATGTAACAACTAATGAAAGATCTGAGCCTACATCTTCACGTTCGATAACAATTGAATTTGCAACAGTCTTTTCCTTATCAGGTTTGTTTTTATTCTCTAGCTTTGGACAATCATTTTTCTAGTGCTCTTTTTCCTAACAAAAGGCATATTCATCTTTGCTCAATTTGAGGCTCGAATTTGATCTCCCTTTCTTTCCTTTAGTCTGGCTTTGCGAATGGCCTCTGACTACCAAAGCTTCTATTGCTCCACTTTAACGTTCTTCCTTTGTCTTCCTTCTCAATTCATGACTGTACAAAGCAACTGTAACTTCACTATGAGACACATTAACCTTCCTATAAAATAGAGTAGTTTCAAGAAACTCAAACTCTTCAAGAAGGGATTCCAGTAACATTAAAGCCAAATCTTCATTTTCAAATGTCACATCCAAATTCATTAAATTAGTAACTAACTGATTAAAATTGGTGATGTGATCATTTATAGTGGTACTTGAAGCATAAGAGAAATGAAACAGTCTCTTCTTCACATGGAGCTTATTTTGACTGCCTTCAAAAAATTTTCCTCCAATACATTTTACAATTTAGATAAAGAAGTTTCTTTCGAGAAAGCATACTTTTGCTCCCTAAAAGGACATGATCGAATTGTACCATATGCCAAACGATTTATAGTCTTCCAATCTTTCTCCTCATCATCATCTGGTTTCTTTTCTTTAATGGCAATGTCAAGACCTTGCTGGAAATGATCGTCTTGAGCCTCATTTTACCATATGCCAAAATGACCCATACCATTAAAAATCTCCTCTGTAAATCTTGTAATTGTCACGGCAGTCTTTGCTAGAATAGACGAGGTAAAAGCTGTTGAAGTGATTAGTGTGGTTATATCTCTAATTTCTGCCATCTCTACTATAATTACTATTCAATAGCTATCAATGCGGAATACCAATAGCCCAAGGAAAAATAATTTTTGATGTGGAAGATCAGACAACGTTGCAACCAAACAGTATACTAAGAAAAAATCTTTGCTCTAATACAATTGTTGCGAAAACTCAGGTTAATTTCCACCAATAACAACAAATTCACCTTTTGCACTATTGTTTAGGTGAATAGAGTGTGAGCGATTGCACCAAAAAGTCACAACAGGTAAATTCCTAGAGAACATTAGAGGGTTCATAAACAGTCCCACTTAAAATCCAACCTCCTAGCATGTAATTTCATAGCACAATAATTTATTGCAACTATACCTAACAATAGCTATTAAATAGATAAATAAAGAACACTAGAATTGAACAAGGTTCAGCCAATTATGCCTACTTCATTGGACACTACTAAATTGATATTTCACTTATTTTGAACTGAAAGAAAGCCTCCCTTTAAAACTTAAGTGAACTCTCTCATCTTTACAATTTTCTAATATAGGATATCAAATATGTCATAAGTCAACAAGAAAAATCTTTAGAAATCCCCTACCAATTTGACCACCTCAAGGAGGCAACTTGCAATGATTTTTTTCTTTTTTTATTGTTGTCTTGTCTTGCTTTATATTTTAGGCAATTATAAACTAATTATGAAATAATCATCAATGTTTCCAACTTTCACAGTTCAATGAATGTTCAGCACCCTTTAAATCGTACCCTCTTTATTTTAAGCATAATTAATATGCTACCAATTTCTCGTACATTTGAATAACATTACGAATATCGTACTGTACTAGCTGAAAAATAACACGGTACTCAATTATCTTGTACCAGAATTTGGTATCGACCGGTATGTGCTTGTCTCGAAATACCAGCTAGTTACTGACTTAATTACAATTTTAAAAATTAACAAATAAATTGAAATTTGCAAAAAATTTAACCCTAAACCTACCTGACCTCCCTTCCCATCTGACTCGTCTCATGCTGCCTGTGCCTCTTTACTCTCTCACTCTTATATCGCTTCTCACTCTCACCCCGTAAGGCATCATCCACCTGAAGGATTGCATATATAGAGAAAATAAAAATTGCAATCCTAAATTCATGTATTGATCTATTACGTTTAATATTCATACTAATAGCAAGAATAGGTAAAAATAAAATACCAGAAAATTGTGAGGATTAATCGGTAGTAAACTTCGAAAATACGAAATCTTTACGCTTCCCACACCAAAAAATTCGTCCTGTTTTCAACACTTGATATGAATATAGTTAAATTTGAAGAACCTTTCTTCAAGAATGGAGAAAACAAATTTTTTCTTCTTTTTCTCTTGTTGATTTCAATGTAAAATACATAACAAGTAAGAAGTTCAAAACCCCTTTTCTTACTTTTATTGTTTTAAATGCACATAGAACATAAACAAACCAACTTGTTCTCTTCGTTCTTTTACGTTAAAAACTCCCATAAACTAACTTTTACTCCTTGGTTCTCAAATGTATAGAATAATCATTGAGATTTTTTTATAACGTATTTTTCGTTTTTGTATCTTAAAAAACGTTAAAAGATAAGAGACCAACACGTCTCTTCGTAAAACCTCTTTTTTTAATAAAAGAAATAAAATAAAATCATTTTATTGTATTCATTTATTTTGTACAAGAGAGTTCCAATATTAATTATATTTTCTATGCTAGCAAAAAATAATAATATGCAATACAGATTATTTAATAAATTATCTCATAACAAATTAAATAATCATAAATAGGAAATATTACACTCGCAAGTGTGTGACCACATAAGTTCATCACTAAGCCGGTAGTAATTAATCCAATTAATTATTAATCAAGGTTGGCATCTAACAACACTCCTTAATGACCGCATAGTGTGAAGCAATAACCTTACAAAGAAGGAACCTGGTTAAGGATAATGTATTATTACCCCCATCATTACAACTCCAGATTATCCTAAGGTATGGTTTAACTGTCAAACCCTAATAGATAACTAACTCTGTTACATGCCAATCATTAATGACTGGTGAATGACTTAGAAAACTCTCCTTTTCTTTACTCATTCAATCACCCTGGCTAAGGTCTTGAAACAACAATTAAGATCAATGACAACATAGAGTTCAAGCTCATTACCTAGAATCGATGGATCCCATCTTGACTCACCACAAATCAGATAGGTACTTAATTATATCTAATGATCATTCAACTAGCATTTTTACACACTAGGTGTCCGACATCAAAACATAATAAGTGACCTATTGATTACTATAATGATCTCAAGTCAAAGGAAAAAATATACATTTAAATCCTTTTTAAAATATCCCACTTGATAATTCATAGGTAATATTAACCATTGGAAATTCTCAGTTTAGCCAGTTCAATGATCATATCTTCATATGCATCATCTATATATGTAACTTAGTAAATGAGATATATTAATATCCATCCAATAGAACCTATTACATACATATTGATCTAACTGAATCATTAAAGTCCTTATTTGATGATCCTATGATCAATAAAATTTTTAGATTAAACCCTAAAGACTTGACTCTCCTTATCATAATCTCCATTATAATGGAAAGTGTATAAATTTAATCAATGACTTATCATATTATAATAAAAAGCAGTAAACATAATATGATAATAAAATTATTTGTCATATTATTAATCAAAATTAATAATCACAAAATTAAGGTTTTCAATCTATTACATAATAATTGGGTCAACTCTCACCCCGTAGGGCGTCGTCCACCCTCAACTCTATGCCTCTGCTCACCATCACGATAACTTGCCACACTGCATGTTGAATCTCATAGTTTTGTCGCCTGTCACATCATACACAGACTCACCATCCGTCAAATCTGCACCAGTCGCATGCACTAACACCAATGACATGCACCGCAGACACACTCGCATTGCAGTCACACTGGCACCACACCGGCATCGCATCATACCCATAATGCACCGACATTGTACCTGCACTACACTGGTACCTCACCTGCTCATAGACATGTTGTTTGACCTACATCCTTAGACCATAGTCCACTTGTAGACTCAGTGACCTGATGACTCGAGCTGCACCGGTCCACTACACTGACTTGCAAAGTTGGACCATTATAATTTGGAAAATACAAACAATCCAAATAAATAGCAGTGTCTTTAAGAAAGGGATTCAATGAAGGTTGCAAAAAATTGCAACAAATTTTACGGAATTGTGGATTTTGGAATTGTGGAATACGAATATTGAATTATTGAATTATGTTGATTGTTGATTTGAATATTGAATTGTGCATTTGTGTTCTGCAAAATATATTGAATATAGATAAATGAATATAAAATTGTGAATTTATGATGAATTGTGTATTTATGTCTTGTGACTTTGTATTGTGTAGTATATGTGTGATTATGTGTGTTAAATTGTTAGTTCTTGGTGAATTATGTTAGATGAAATTGAATTATGTAGTATATGTCAACTCTTGACCATGGAGTTAATTTGAGTAGGAAACTAAGAATGTTGATTAAAATTGGTGAATGAAAGATTGCTAAATTAAAGTTGAAAAATAAGATTTTAAGTTGAGAATTAGGATTTAAGTAATCATATTGACTAAAATTAGTTAATTAAAGTTAAGAATTATCATTTTAGTAACAGTGTTGATTAAAGTTAGTTAAGAAAATTAAACTATTATAAGCATTATAAATTGAATTATATAAGCAAACAAAATATATTAGTTTATAATTGAATTATATGACTACATAAAATAGGTTATAAACTTATAGTTGTGAGTTATGGTTGAATATGTTATAATTGCGAGAGTATGTCTTTATAATTGAATTATTTAATTATACAAAATGAGTTATACAAGATGTATGTGCTTTTATATTAGTTTTGAATTAAACAATACATATTTTGTGATAGTATTTGATAATGAAATCATGTATTCTTTATTTTGATATGAAGTTATTAGTTTTATTTTGATATGAAGTTATTAGTTTAATTTTGACATATGCCTTTATTTATTTTATAGATAAATGGAGGAAAGTTCATGTACTTCTGATAATTCAGTTGCTTTAGGTATAGAAAGATTCGATGATCCAGAGTGGGCTTATGCTGGATTGATTCTTTGAATGAAGAACCATATTTTTGTTTATATTGTAACAAACATTTGAAAGATGAGAGAATCACCATATTAAAGAAGCATTTAGTTAGATTCAAAGGTGACCAGAGGCCTTGTAGAAAAGTGAGCCATGATGTGAAATGACAAATGAGGACTTTGCTTAACGAGTATCATTATGAGAAAGATAGAAGATAAAGATTAAACTACAAAATTAGTAATGGAAGTTCTTTTATTAATGGCTAGGATGATAGTAGGGATGTTAAAGGTTGTAGTATACCTAATGAACAAGAAGGAAATGTTACACCTAATGCTAAGGCAAGAAGAAGACATATATCTATTTTTTTTTGCACCACGAACAACTCTAAAAGCTCAACCTTCAATCTACATTGCCTTATAGTGGCCTATAATGTGTATATGACAATTACTAAATGGTGGTATGATTTAGGTATAGCATTCAATATTTCCCAATCTTATCATTATCAACCTATGGTGCATGCTATTGCTGCAAACGATCCAAGGTATAAAGTTTCCTCAATTGATGACTATAGATGTAAACTTCTAAGCATCTTTATTTATGAAATAAAAAGTTATTTGGATGACAGAAGAATGACTTGAGCTACTTATGGGTGTTTAATCATATATGATGGTTGGACAAATAGAAGACATTAACCTATTATTAATTTTTTGGTTTATTCTATAAATGATACAATGTTTTTGAAAATATATTGATGCATTTGGCGTTGTTAGGAATGATGATACTCTATTTTAGATATTTGATGAAGTTGGGTTAGAAAATATTATTTAGTTCATTTCTAGAAATGATTATGCTTATATAGCAACCGGAAGAAGATTGCAAAGCAAGTATACTTTCTTTTATTGGACTCCTCATGCTACATATTGCATTGACCTAATGTTGAAAAATATAAGAGTTGCTAGTTATTTTCCTATTATTGATGAGACTATGTAGAAAGCAAAAAAAGGTGACCAAGTTCATTTGCATTCGTGCATGGGTTCTGTATTTAATGAGAAAGGATTTCATTAATGGTAGGAATTTGTGTCATCCTCCTATTAAAAGATTTGAAACTAATTTCTTTTCACTTTAGTATTGTATTCTAATGGAAGAGTTAAAGAAAATGTTTACAAGTGATAAATGAGTTGCATCTTAACATGTTAGGGCTATATTGGATTGAAGGTCTCTAGAATTATACTTGAAGATCATGAATGTTGGTCCTAATGTTATTTTTTCATTCGAGTTTATGAGCCTTTGGTAAGGGTGCTTCATATAGCTAATAGTGATAAGAAAGCAACAATAAGTAATTTTATGATGTCATAGAGAGGGTAAAGGAAGCAATTAAGGTCAATATGAAAATAGGAATTCTTTGTATATCCCTTATCTTGTAGTCAACAATGAGAGACAAGAAAGACAACTTTACTCTCTCTTGTTTGCAACTACGACATTTTTTTAATCATAGTATCTATTTCAGAATAAGTTTTACAAAGAAAGTTGAAGTTAATAAGGAATGCTATTAATTATTATAATAATTGTTGTCTAAAAGATGATACAAGATATCCTACGCTTATAAGTGGAGATTAACAAGGATGTTTTTAGTAATTTTGAGGTGTCAATTGCTATTCAACAGGGATAAAAACTTAATTCATGTATATATTTTTTCATTTTTGTTACTTGTTGAAGATTAATAATCACTTTATTTTGTTTATAATGATACTTATGTTGTCTAACAGTTGTTTGCTGAGAACAATTCAAAAATAGTGTTTCAAAATTGTAAATGTTTGCAATTCAAATTTTAAGTTAATATACGAATGCAACATGGTGTGAAAGTAATTGAAGCTTATTTAAATTCATATGTTCCAAGAAAAGGAATATATTAGAGTACAAAAGATTAAACGACTTGGTATTTGTTTAAGATAATTTTAAGCTTTGAGAACGGTATGTTCTTATAATTATTAAGTTGGATATAATTTTAATAATTCAATTTTGTTTAGTAGAACTTTTAATAGAACAAGTTGTTATGTATATCCAATTTGCCTTGACCATGTAGATCTTTTAGTGAATTGAGTTTTTTAGGAACTGAGTTTGATAGATGAGAGTAAGTTCAAAGATAATCTTGAATATGGAATATTGACATATTATTTCAGGCAATGAATTTGAATGATGGTGGTGATAAGATTCCTCTAAATTATGAAAATTTTATACCAAATGAGAATTGAGGTCAATGTAATTTGAGCGGTTATTCGATTGAATGAAGTTCCAAATTTTTATTTATCCTCTCCTTTTAATTTTACTCATATTTGATTTATATATCAAATTTTATATTTGCAATAGAAATATAATTGTAAATATTTTGTTTTAGGTTTTAATTCTATTTGGGCATGAACTCTTATTGTAAATTGTAATAGTTTGAGAGTCATAAATACTTATTATTCTTTGATTTGATGCTTTGATGTAATTATTATTTATTATATGATAAAATTATAATTTTTTAGTACTTTGTATTGTGTTTAATTTTATATTTTTATGATAATTAAATGATTTTTATTATTAATTGCAGTTATGATTTATATATGAAATTTGTGAAAAGTAATATTAACAAAATTAAATAGATTGTTGTCATTTCAAATTTCTATTATTATGATTTCTGGAGATATGGTTGATGTAAAATTTTAAATTATATAATACAACATATTGATGGACTATTTTTAAAAAATTTAAAAACTATTTTATAAATTTAAAAAATTATCCATAACGATATCTAATATTTATACCATAATCAAATTTGGTATCAATACCAGTATGATATTCATAAAATTGCATTGACACATGACTGTTGAGGCTAAAAGCTTACAAGTTGTGCCCAGCCTTAGCCTTCAATGACATGGACAAATCACCAGTACTATATCATTAGTGTGTCATTAGTAATTTGGCCTAATGATAAGGAAGTATTTACATGAATGAAATCTGTATAAGATATAAGAGATGGAAATATTTGTATAGGTATCCAATTTTTTGGTGCTTTAATAAAAACATACGAATATTTAGTAATGAGTTTCAAGGAAATTTCAAAAATCATAACGAGGTTTCATTTGGAACTTATTGACAATGTTAATGAACAATACACAAAGAAGAACAAACAAGAAGTAAAGTGAGGGAAACAATAGGAGTTTCACATAAAAGGCTATAATAGGACTTCACTAATACAAGTTGGCCTGTACAATTATGTTACAATAGAATACATCCTAGCCATTTGTTTTCTTCTGTATTTACTGACAAATGTATGATCAATATTAAGCAAATACTTGTGTAAATATACAAATGAGCAAATAACAAAATATACATAAATTCTACATATAAATTTCTTTCATGGTATCAGAGCTATCCTTGACCAATATCAATAATGGAGGGAAACTTTGGGTCATCAGCCACCACTCTAAATGGTACACTATCATCCTCTCTTGATTTTTTAGCCCTATACAAGACCCTAAACTTCAATATTTCCATCTAGCTTGATAGACAAAACTTTGTAAATTGGAGAGCCCAAATCCTTGCAGCTATAAGAGCTCTTGAGGTTGAAAACTTTATCAACACAGGACCTCCTCCTCAGTTCATCACTGCAAACACAAACCAAGTCATCAAAAATTCAAATTACAAAGCATGGCAAAGAATAGACCAGCTACTACTATGCTAGTTGTTTTCAACCTTCAAAGAAGAAGTAATAGGATAGGTAAACAATTAAAACTTCTATGGTTAGAGTTCTATAACTAAAGCATTAACTTTTAACAATTAAAAATGGTTCACACACTCTATCAGAATATATGCAAAAAGTTAAAACCATAGGAGACTCACTTCAAGTAGCAGGACATGTAATCACTGAGTATGAACTAATATTAAGTGCCTTAAATGACCTTGGTTATAAATATGATCCTATTGTGGTTTATCTAACACACTCTATGAAAACTTCAACTCTACAATAAGTGCAATACTCACTTATGATGCATGAAACAAGGATAGAGTAGCTGAACACAATTAATCAAGAAGATATCTCATAAACAACTATGTACTCTACAACTTTTAATCAAAACAATCAATAAGAAAGAAGTGGATTTAGAGGAAGAGGAAATCGTGGGAGAGGAGCTAGATGGAATGGAAACATAATCTTTTGTTAGCTTTTCCATAAATCCAACCATGAAGTATTGAAATGTCACAAAAGGTTTGATATATCATGGTAAGGTAACACTACCAAACCATGGAGGCAGAACATCTTCACTCAACAAACACAGAACAATGGACAAAACTGACCCATTTAGCTCAAAATTAGGATATCCTTCCACAAAAGTAGTCAATAACAATAAATGGTTTATAGACAATGGGGTTATAAATCATGTAACAGCAGACCTTAATAATCCGTCAATAAGTTTAGAGTACGGTGGAAAGGATCAACTCACTATTGGTAATGGTAACTCTCTTCCTATCACTAATATTGGCTCATCTTCCATACATTTCCTAGATAACACGCACACACCTCTTGCACTAAAACAAATTTTGAATGTTCCAAACATAACCAAAAATCTACTGAGCATTTCTAAACTTACCAAAGATAACAAAGTTTTCATTGAGTTTACTAATGAAAGTTGTCTGTTTAAGGAAAAAGTAATAGAGAAAATTCTACTCAAAGGAGTGCTTCAGGATAGCCTCTACAATCTTAAAGCCACTAAACGTCACAACAAAATCAGGCCAGTCATGCAAACATACCCTATTCACAAGCCTAGTTTTTCATAATAGAAAGTTTCTTCTCTTTTAAATGACAGTCATTGTGAGAAAAACATAACACAGAAAAATGTTAATGTTTGGCATGACAAATTAGGGCATCCTTCCAATAGTACCTTAAAACAAATTCTGAGTTCAATGAAGTTCAATATTAATCTTAACGACCTATCCCATTATGATGCCTGTAAGTAAGGAAAATTGTATCAACTACTTTTTCAAACTCATGACATAACTGGTCAAAATCCCTTAGACATTATATACTCCGATATATGGGGACCCTTTCTATATCTCTCAACTGAAGGATATAAATACTATCTTATATTTGTTGATGCCTACATAAAATTCGCATGATTTTATACCCTAAAACTAAAATTTGATACTCTATCAGTTTTTGTCAAATTCAAAGCCAATGTTAAACTCCAATTGAACAGAAAAATCAAAGCTCTTCACACTGACATAGGAGGTGAATATAAAGCCCTCTTACCTTATCTCACAAAATATGGAATACAACCATGTTTTAGTTGTCCTTACACTCACCAACAAAATGATCTCTTCGAGAGAAAACATCGACATATTACTGAAATAGGACCAACTCTTTTATCCCATGCTCACATGCCACTAACCTATTGGTTAGAAGCCTTCTCTACAGCCACCTATCTCATCAATAACTCCCCATCGCCAAAACTAAACTATGACATCCCATTTCCATACTAAAGTTTAGAGCCTTAGATTTCGGTAGTTGAGAAAATAGTAATAAGACATTAGAAGAAAGTGCATTTCATACTCATGCAAAATTTTGGCATATAGACATTTAAATTTGAATTTTTGCACACATTACAATGATTGTACATACACTCATTTGATATTTTTTGGGTATAATTGTTGATAAATGTGATTATATTGAGAATTGTGGTTTTTATATGTTGAAAATTTGATTTGGAGAGTGTATTTAGTGATTTAGAATTTTGGTGAAAATTTAGGAAATTTCTAGGTATTTTTAGACTAGGAAAATGCCAAGTGGCAAGATTATTGATAAATGGTAGTAGAATTAACTATCAAATGATAGTGAAAATTTTGATAAATGACTATAGAATTTAATGACATATGTCATTGAAATTTGGAGACAATTGGAGTAAAAATTGGAGTCAAATGGATTAGTTATTAAAGGAAAGACAAATGGAACCATGAGAAAGTGACATGCGGATAGTGACGTGTCACTTGCCACACCACTTATACCCTACGATTCTTTCTAAATGAGAGACTAACTTATTTGTTCTTTCACTTGTCACCTTGACACACGATCGTAAGTGCTTCTCCTCTTATCTTCTTCACTGTTTTCTTTTCTTCTCCTCCACGAATTTGTTTTACAACCTTCATCAATCTTTGATTTTTTCCAAAATCCTTCACTTGTTCCTTCAAGAATATGCTATATCTTCTTTGTCACAAGAAAACCTAACCTACTACACCTCCTTGGTGATGAACAAATGATGCATGGGAGAGCTAAGGTTCATGAGATTTTGAAGAAGCCTTGGGTAAATCTAATAAGTAACCTATTACACTTCACGGCTTTGATGAATGAAGCATGTTTGATGATAGTTAGAGGTTAAATGTTAATGAAATGAGGATGGGTATATGCTAAAAGGTGAATGGGAAATGTGGATATATTCATGTCTTATTTTGGTGTTTTGATGGATAAGAGATTATGGAATGATATAATGTTGGATTAATTGAGTAAATGGTGTTTTAAGTGTGTTGGAAAAATGTTAGCTGTAACATTCTCCATTGATTATGTATCTATAATTTAACCATAACTTGTTCTGTAGATATCTAAATGTGGTGATTTTTAATTTGGATTAAAGTAGATACATATGGCTACATTTTGTATGAAGAAATCGAATTCAAATTCTATCTGTAAGAGTTTCGAAGTTTGACTTGAAGTTGAGTACTGAGTGTAGGAAAAAGTGTAGAAAATTGGATACATAATAGGTTTTTGTTTTGTTTTCTTGATGAATTAATGTGAATCTGTTTGGATGTTTTGTGATGAAATAAAATGAGTCTAGAGCTAAAGAAAAGGAGTAATGTGGTATCTTAAAATGGGAATAATTAAGGTGATAATTAAAAGTGAAATGAAAGTGGAAATGAAGTTGAATATGTGTAGGAAGTCAATGATGAATAGGTAAATGTTTATGCTCTGTTTTTGGGTAATGATTAAATATATATCATGAATTAGTTTGTGAATGATATTGAGTTAAAATGGAGTTAATAATGAAGAGTAATGAAGTAGGAAAATTGATCTTTGTATAAGTTGTGTTAGATGTAAAATCTGGAAAACATAGTAGCAACATGTTCACTAATGATGCTTCTGTGTTTAACTTGTGTTGTAGTTATCCAAATGGAATGATTATTAATTTGGAGTAAACTAAAGATATAGAGATACAAATTGTATGAATAAATAGACTTTTATTTCTGTCTCTAAGAATTTCAAAATCTGGCATGAAGTTGAGTCTTGGTTTAGGCTATAAAAGTAGTCGAGACAGAAATCATGTCCTGCTGTTATCGAATTAACTGTATTGATGTAGTCCGAATAAGATAAAAGTGTCTTAATAAAATATGTATTTTGTTATGTTATCTTTCAACTGAGATAAAGTTCATAATTTTTGAATAAGGGAATTGAGAGAGATGAGTTGTACAAGTTGATGGCATGATCAGGTACAAGCCAAAGTTTCAAATATGTTCAATTTGAAGTGTTTTGAGTATAACTCATAGAATACTGAACCAAATTTCATGAACTTGGTGTCCTTAGAAACTTAAGAGATAGGAGAAAAATGTTCTATAAGAAAGTATCTTCAAATTACTTCATTTTCTTAGTCAAAAAGAACAAGGGAAATTGACCCAAAAGTTGTTATAGAAAAAAAATATGAATTGACTAAGGAATTATGAATTTCGATTTTTAATGGTTTTATTGAGGTATAAACCATTAGTATAAATGATACTTATTTGAGTTTGGAAATAAGAATGTTTACATTATGAGAATAATAAATATACACATTTGTGCATAAATGAATACTTAAGATTGTGCAATTATTAATGTGTGCGCAATGTGTGTATTGCATAATATTGATGTGCAGGATAAAATGTCCGCATCCAGACATTTATAGATCTTAGAAGCAAATGCTAATCTAGAGCGTACTGTGAGTTGACCTAGATGGTCTTATTTCATTGTTTGTTCTGTTTTCAATTTTGCATTGAATTACTACTTATGTGAATGTGATTTTGATTGAGACAATTCTGGACAATAATGGTCCGAGGAGTTTGATAAATGTAAGAACATTGGAAGTGCTCCTTGTATGCAAATTTGATGAAATTTGCGTTTTCTCAACTTAAATGTTAAATGTTGAACCAAGTTCCGAAGAAATATGTGAATATGTATTTGAATGAAATATGTGTATCCTCAACATAAATGTTGAATGCCGGACTAAGGTCCGATGACATATGAAGGCGAATATGATTGTGGGATTTTAAGCACTTTTAATTGATTGAATATATGTGATTCATTTCATTACATGAATGCATGAAACATAAAAGCTATTGTGACTGGAGTGGCCACCTAAAAAAAGAGCTTAAAGCTTAGAATGTGAAAAAGAGCATAAAGCTCATACTGTGACCAGAGCCTCAAGCTCAGTTGTGAATGTACCCAGTATCCACTAAGGGATATGGGACATTATCTGATACAACTTGGTGTCCACAAGGGATATGGGCCAATAAAAAAAAGGCACCCGGTCATAACAATAATAAAAGAAAGTGAGTCTCATAAACATTGCATATACATATAATACGTGTGTTTGACTGATTAAAATGTATTCTGAATATGATATTTTTTGAATATGAAATGTGAAATTAATGACCAAGTGATATGCGGTGATAAATGATTGTTAACGAAATGATGTGAATTATATGATTATATGAATTGTATGTGTTATGTGATCGAGTAAGCCATCGAGGATGGTCACTTATTGAGTTTACAAAACTCACCCAAAATTTGCAATATTTTTCAAGCTCAGAAGAGTCACTCTAGTTAGACAAATTGAAGTATAGCCACTGCATTCAAGTCAGAGAAAGAGGTCAGGATCAGTTCGCATCTGCATTAGTATTTTCTTATTTTTGTATCGAATTGATTCTTCCGCAATTATTGTAACATGTATATTTTAATATTTCTGTTTTGTAATAAGTGGAAAGGTTGGTAAATAAGATTGATCTTGAGTGTAATAACAATAAATGTGATTTTGATGTTATTAAAGAAAAAATGGGCCCAATTTGATTATTGATTTCATCATATGCGTGTTAAAAAAATATTGTAACGAGATTTTACTGGCTGACTGTACTAGCATGTCACTCTCGTAGGGTATGTTTTCGAACATCACTCAAGATGTGAGGCACGTGTCTTGCGAGAGTGGGGTGCTACATAAACAATCTCTCAGCATTTGGAACGTTGTATAATAAACCTCCAAATTATCTTTATCTCAAAACATTTGGTTGTAGTTGCTTTCCTTATCTCAAATATTATTCTCACCATAAA
Organism: Erythroxylum domingense; assembly: GCA_025594535.1. NCBI lineage: Eukaryota > Viridiplantae > Streptophyta > Magnoliopsida > Malpighiales > Erythroxylaceae > Erythroxylum > Erythroxylum domingense. The sequence goes on from JANQBM010000220.1 coordinate 30,389,671, forward strand.
TTCGGGTTTCATATCACAAAATGTGTTTTTCTTGGATATAGTTCAATGCATAAAGGTTACAAATGTTTGACTAATCAAGGGAAAATTATCATCTCTCTTCATATGGTCTTCAATGAGGAAGAACTTCCATTTCCTCAATTTTTTCCCACACACTCAAATCATCCTATAGCTTCAATAAGTCTTCTTATCTTCACTCTAACCTTAACTTGATCCTCTCTAAAGGCTATCACAACTCACTCCTCTGTATAGACACATATGAATTCTCTAGCAGACATGTAAACTCTCAGAATCCTTGCTCATCATCACATCCTACAATTTTATTAAATGATCAAAATACCTTACATAATCCCATTCTATAAACCACACCAAACTCTGAATCCAATCCTTTTCTCCCATTAGCACAAAATAATCATCCTATGCAAATTCACTCCAAAAGTGGAATTTTTAAACCTAAACTTTACTCCTTCTCCCTTGCTTTAAATTCTCACACTGAATCCACAACAGTTTCAGAAGTTCTAAATAATCCTATATGGTTTCAATCTATGCAAGATGAATTCAATGCTTTACAACAAAATCACAATTGGACACTTGTTCCCTATGAGCCTACCATGCACATCCTTTGCACAAAATGTAGGGGTTATGTAAATATAGTGCCCTAGAAAGCAAGTGTATTTACATATAACTTTATTTTCTTCCAGTTACAATATTGTAATGAAAATATTTATTATTAATAAAACAAAAGAATTTGGTTTTGTTTGTATGAGCATAATATAACTAGTCATAAGGTACCAAGGTTCTTTTGTAAGTAATATACATATACATGGAGATGTATGGGAAACATATATCCTATTAGAATCTAAATTAATTGATTAACAGTCAAATAATCATGTTGGTCATTTCATTATGGTTTAGACTATAGTGTTGGGATTTACCTCTATGTAAGTAAAGGAGTTTACTTCAAGAGAATGATGAGTTTCAAATCTTGATAGTAGTTGACTATCATTAATGACTCTATTAAATGAATATAGAATCACACATGTTTTTAAAGAATAAAGGAGGTCGTTACTTTAATCTTAAAATATACACCTTAGCATTCGTTTATTACGAACCATCATCTTGATGAGTGGTGAACTCATATATGTTTCGTTATGATTCTTGATATGACTGGAATGGATTTTTATCTGGTATCAATCCAGTGTCAGCATGTTGGAATTCTTAATAGAAACATGCATCAGGAAACATTCACTCAAATAAAGAGTTTATAGAGATATTATCACTTCTAGATGTTTTACGAAGATTGGTGATTAAACTGGCACCAGCAGTTTGATGGACTAGCTACCCATCAAGTCTTAACACCAAGATTAGATCTTGTTGTTAATCACCATGGAGAGTGAAACGGGAGATCTAGAAAAAAAAACAACATAAGGGAAAAATAGTATTTTTACTATTTATTGTGTGGATGGATATAATATGGTTCATAATAGAGTTTGCGATTAGACATCGAATTAATAATTTTGAAACACAGTTTTTCATAATTTAAGTAATTCAAGAGTTCAACCAATTGTCTTTAGTGGAATGACATTTGGTTAATAAGTCAGAATTAATTATAATGAGATTAAATCAATTCCAGGTTTATTGGAGCTTGAATTATTTAAGTCTAATTAGATTCCCCACTTAGCTTCTGGGAAGGTTATCAAGGAAAGTAAGAAAAATAAAAGGAGGTTTTTGGAAAGAAAATGAGACAGTTTGGAGAGAATTAGACTAATTGGATTTGGGCCAATAAAATTGGAATAATTTAATTAAGAGTTAATCAAATTGAGTCTTGAGTCTATAATTAAATGTTGGGCTTACACTAATTAATTATTAATTCTAAGACCCAATAAACTTTTAATATTAGGCTGAATTTTGATTTAATTAATTAGATTAATTGAATTAAAATCTAAATCATCAATCATTAAAAGGTTAATGGATCAATGGTCATTAAAGATGAATGGTAACGTAGTTTTGGAAGGACCCTTTTTAATTAGCTTTTACCAAATGCTCATTTAATGATGCATGTACCGAATATGTGAGTGGAGTTATAAAGAATGGGTTCTTTATTGTTTTAAGGGCATAAACGTACATGGCTTTTATCCATCACTCCCGTCATTAAATGTTTTTTATGGCTTATTTTAAAGGCATAAACGTACATGGCTTTTATCCACTCACTCCCATCATTAAATGTTTTTTATGGGTTGTTTTAAAGCCATAAACGTACATCTCCTTTTATTGATAAAATGAATGAAGCTCTCCACTCTCTCTCCCGCTCACATTTGGTTATGCTTATTCATAAAAGCATGAATGTGGACGTAAAGCTCTTTGGTAATTCATCTTTTAGCATTTGATGCTAAATGAACGTGAGAACTAAATGAGGGTGCACGTTTGGTTTTTGCTATCAACAAGCTCTCCACACATTCGGCCAAAGAAAAAGAGTCTCAATTTTTTGGTTCTTTCAACTAACCGAATATAGCAAAAATTTTACTATCCAATTTTTCTTTTCTTTTTCCACCAAAGGATATTGATAACTAAGCTATTTAAGGAGAACAAGTGGTAGATCAAATTAGTTGAGGACACAGTAGTGAGGAGTCAAAGCTGTATCGCGGATTCGGTAATATTCCGATCTAGTTCTTATGATATTTATTTTCTAAATACTGTATCATGTATGGATTAAAGCATGTTGATTTGGTGTTTATGCTTCCGCTATATTTTGATTTCAAAAAAGGTTTTTCAAATATTGTTTCGCCAAACCAAGCATGTTTTTTGTTTTCAATCCAACAACTGGTATCAGAGTCGGTTTTATTATGCACGATTCAGTTCCTATATGTGACCTGGGTTGACAATTAAATTACATTATATATGCTGCAATTTTTTATGTGATAATACATATGTTTTATATGTTTTGGTTTGCTCTTTTGGCTGTCCATAGAAAATCGATTTACCTTATAAGTTTTCTTCTGTTGGTTTATAACAAGGAGGGTTTCCTATCATCGCCATGTTTCCTCCTTGTCTTACTTTTTTCTGTTTTCATTATTTTTGTAATGTAATTTTGAAGACGGAGCAGCCATGGATAAAAAAATGGTAAATGGATTTGGTTTTTATTTTATGATAATGGTAGTTTTTATTTTGATTAAATTATGTTAATACTTGATTTTTCCAAGTGTTAGAAATTTTGTTTTACTATTTACAAATCAGTTTTTTTCACTGAACGGGCTGGGTCAGGTGAGCAAAGAGTTCAAAGCTGAAGATCCAAGTCTAACAAGAATTTTTAGGCTTAAAGGCCTTGTAATTTTCTTTTAATTTTTCTAGGATGGACAACCAAAAGTAGCTACTTAATTCATGAAATGAATGGATGAATGGATACAAATAATATGCGATATTATATGCATGTATGCCATTTCGAAAAATTGCCAACCCTAGGTTTTTCCATACGTAAATTATGTATGAGATATATAATGAAACAATATAGGTTGGTTAATAAATTGCATCTAGACAAGATGAGATTAATTAAAATTTAAAGACCAAAACAGATTGAGTGGGAGAGGATGCTCATGTGAGAGTCCATGGTCCCTATGCGATGGCCCATTTGCATGTGGTGAAGTGTTACTCCCCACCGGAGGACATGAATCCTACATCTTTCATAGTTTGGGTCTCCTAAAGGATAAGTCTACTCATTGGTAGCAAATGTGACTTCCTACTGAGGCATGGTTTGTAAGTACCTCCAGTGGATGAACCAAATGGTTGCACACCCATCATGGTTTATTAATAACCTGCCCATCGTAGCTCTGTTGATACAAGCATGGACCAAATTATGGCGTTTATCAAAGAGTTAGACATGAAGATGCTTGGTAGCTTTTTCAATAGGAGGGTCCTAGTTTTCTTTTAATGGATAAGATAGCCCACTGTCACTTAGTCTTTTATAGGTAAGAAAAATAACAGTCGTATAAAGATTTAATTTTTAAAGTTTTGTTAAATCTATCATCATGCATACATGTATCATGATTTTATACAAAGTCCCAATTTTTGACTAGTATGCTCATTTTTTTAATAATTTATATTTTCAGTCATAATCACCATAATATGAATCCACTCACAATGCTCTTGACTAATAACAAATTGGAAAACGGAGAGAAATTTAATGAATCGAGACGTAACCTCGACATCGTTCTCCAATATGAACGAATTTCATGGGTATTAATGAACAATAAGCCTGCACCTCTGAGTGACAAATCAACTCCTAAGCAAGTCCAGCAAAATGAGCAATGGCAGACTACTGATAAGACTGCCAAGTGCTATATTCTGACTTCTGTCAATGCTACGTTGCAGATACAACTTGCAGGCATACAAAATGCCGGTGCAATGGTTCGTAACCTACATGAGATGTTTGGTGTGAGGACTAGGTCTACTAGGGTGAAAGATGTGCAAACCTTTCACAATCTCATACAAAAGCTTGGTGAACTGGTGCGGAATTACATGCTTACGATAATCTCTGCAATAACTGAGGTCGAGTTTCTTGGGACGGAAATGTATGCAGAAATGCAGATGATCATGATCATTAACATCTTAAACTCTTCTTTTCAGGAGTTTAAGTTGGATTATGAGCATAACACCAAGAATTACACCTAAAGTGAGTTGATGAATACCCTCCAGAATACGGAGGAGATATTAAATATCAAGGCCAATAGGACAAAGGCTCGTGTGACATCTTCTTTTAAACCCAAGGGTAAGGGCAAGTAAAAGAAGAATGGTGCAAAGAAAGGGAAGGCCCAAATAGGGGTCAAGGACCCAACCCATGAAAAAGAAGGCCAAAGTGCACACCAAGGGAAAGTGTTTCCACTGTGGTGAGAACGATCACTATAAGAGAAACTGCACGGTCTATCTTGGGACCCTAAAGAGCAAACAAGGTATGGGTTTCCTAAGTTTGTTAGGAACTAGAAATGTGGCAGATTCATCTGATTCTTGGATATTAGATTCAAGAACCACTGACTATGTTTGCAATACTATGCAGGGGTTCCAGCAAAGGATAAGACTACCTAAAAGTCAGTTTCAAGCCAAGATAGTGGATGGATCCTAAGTTTTAGCTGAAGCAGTAGGAATAGTTATCTTAGACTTTCCCAGTGGTCATAGGTTATATTTGGAGGATGTATATTACATCCCAATGGTTGTAAGGAACATGATTTATGTTTTTTGTTTAATAAAATCTGGTTATTCCTTATATTTTGAAAATGTTGTTTCAATATATAAGAATATGGATTTTTTTTATAATACGGTAATTAAACAAGGATTGTTCTTTATAGAACGTATGACAAGCTCACTAAACACCACAGTATTAATAGAAAATAAAAATATCCAATGACTCTAGCATTAATTCAAAATATATGTGGCATATAAGGATGGTTCATGTCAATTAAAAAAGACTTGACAGGTTAGTGAAGGATGGGATCCTTATAGGCTTGGACAATGGTCCATTTCCCACTTGTGAGTCTTGTATTGAAGAAAAGATAACCAAGACCGCATTTCCTTAAAAAAAAAAACAGATCTGAATACATGTTGGACTTGGTACACACTGATGATGCGTGTGGGCCCATAAACGTACAAGCTAGAGGAGGTTATGAATACTTCATAACCTTTATAGATGATTACTCTAGACATGGTTATCTGTATTTGATGCACAAAAAGAGTGAATCCTTTGAAAAGTTCAATGAATTCAAAGCTGTAGCTGAGAAGCAGCTTGCAAGCCATTAGAACAACTTCGATTGGATTGAGGTGGTGAGTACTTATCTAAAGAGTTCCAACAATTCCTAATTGTCAATGGAATTATTTCTAACTTGATAGCTCCCAAAACACCTCATCAGAATGGTGTAGCTGAGAGAAGGAATATGACTCTATTAGAAATGGTAAGATCAATGATGTCCTATGCTAGCCTTCCAGAATTGTTCTGGGGATATGCCATACAAACGACAACTTATCTTCTTAACTTTGCTCCATCCAAATTGGTGCCTAAAACACCTAAGGAGTTGTGGACTGGACGAGCGCCTTCATTATGGCACTTGAGGACTTAGGGTTGCCCAGTCCATGTTCTAAGGCTTGAATCCATAAAGATGGATCAAAGGTCAGAAGTATGTTCGCTTGTAGGATATCTTAAGAGTACAAGAGAGTACTATTTTTATAGTACTTAGGACATGAAGGTATTTATGTTAACAAATGTGACCTTCTTAGAGGAAGAATTTGTGAGAAATCACAAAGGAAGAAGTGAAGTAGTACTAAAGGAGTTAGCAATTTCATCCAAACCAATAGTTGATTTCGATATAGCAGAATAAGATGTCAAAATGGATTCAAGAGTTGAATCGGAAGAGAAGCTTGAAAGTCAAGTAGTGCCTAGACATAGTAGGAGGGTTCTGAGACAACTAGATAGATATCTAGGTCCAGGAGAAGATATAATTGTCATCTCAAACTAAAAAGTAATAGATCTCATTACTTATACATAGGCTATTAATGACATTGATGAGAAAAAATGGCTCAAGACAATGGAATCGGAAATAGATTCTATGTATGCCAACGAAGTTTAGATCCTTGTAGATCTACCATTAGGTGTAAAAGCCATAGGGTGTAAGTGGATCTTTAAAAGGAAGAGAGGATCAGATGGAAAGGTAGAGATCTTTAAAGCTAGATTGGTAGCTAAGGGTTATACTCAAAAGGAGGGTATAGACTATGAGGACACTTTTTCTCTGATTGCCATGCTTAAGTCCATCAGAATTCTTTTGACTATAGCAGCCTATTTCGATTATGAAATATGGAAAATAGATGTCGAGATTGCATTTCTTAATGGGCATCTTGAGGAGACCATTTATATGGCCCAACTAGAATGATTCGTTGAGCCAGGTAATAAGCATAAGGTATGCGAGTTGCAAAGGTCCATTTATGGACTTAAGCAAGCATCTAGGTCTTGGAATAATAGGTTTGATAAGGCTATCAAAACCTATAGATTCATACAAAACCTAGACGAGCCTTGTATCTGTAAAAGGATACAATAAGGCAAGGTTACTTTCCTAATTCTATATGTCAATAACATTCTGCTCATTGGGAATGATGTATGAATGTTATCTATGATCAAAGGATGGCTGAACGAACAGTTCTCAATAAAGGATTTGGGAGAGGCTAGCTATGTTCTAGGAATCAAGCTAATAAGGGATCGTAAGAATAAGTAGATAGCATTATCTCAACTGACCTACATTGAGAATATGCTCAATAAGTGTGCCATGTAGGATTCTAAGAGGGGTTTCACACCTACTAGATATGGAATCAAATTTTCAAAGGAGGAAGCACCTAAGATCTAAGAGGAGGTCGAACGCATGCGTAACATTTCATATGCTTTGCTAGTTGGAAGTTTAATGTATGTCATGCTTTGCACTAAATTGGATATCTGTTACGTAGTGGGATTGGTAAGTAGATTTTAGTCCAATCTAGGAATAGAGCATTGGACTGCGGTCAAGTGCATACTGAAATATCTTCGTAGGACGAAGGACTTAATGCTTATTTACTCTGGAAATGACCTTATTCTAACAAGATATACGGATTTCGATTTTCAATCAAATGTTGGTTCAAGGAAATTAACTTCTGGTTCTATATTTACTTTAGGAGGTGGAGCCATAGTCTAGAGGAGTGTCAAGCAATCTTATGTTGTTGATTCGACTATGGAGGCTAAGTATGTTGCCGTTTGTGAAGCAGCAAAGGAAGCAGTCTGGCTCCGCAAGTTCCTAAACGATTTGGAGGTAGTTCCTGAGGTAGAAAAGGTCGTTACACTTTGTTATAATAATAGTGGGGCAGTGGCTAAGCTTCCAAACACATTAAGAGAAAGTATCATCTCATAAGGCAGATAATACAATGGGGTGAGGTGGATGAGGTAAAGATTCCTACAGAACAAAACCTTGCTAATCCATTCACGAAGAAGCTATCACATAAGAGCTTCGAGGGTCACCTAAAAGGCATGGGAATGAAGGATATATCAAACTTGCTTTAGGGAAACTGGGAGATTGATAGGGTTATATAAATATAGTGCCCTAGAAAGCAAGTGTATTTACATAAAGCAAGTGTATTTACATATAACTTTATTTTCTTCCAATTACAATAATGTAATGAAAATATTTATTATTAATAAAACAAAAGAGTTTGGTTTTATTTGTATGAGCATAATATAACTAGTTATAAGGTATCAAGGTTTTTTTGTAAGTAATATACATATACATAGAGATGTATGGGAAACATATATCCTATTAAAATCTAAATTAGTTGATTCACAGTCAGATAATCAAGTTGGTCACTTGATTATGGTTTAGACTGTAGTGTTGCGATTTACCTTCATTTAAGTAAAGGAGTTTACTTCAAGAGAATGATGAGTTTCAAATCATGATAGTAGTTGACTATCGATAATGGCACTATTAAATGAATCTAGAATCGCGTATGTTTTTAAAGAATAAAGTTGGTCGTTACTTTAACCTTGAAACATACACCTTAGCATTCGTTTATTACGAACCATAATCTTAATGAGTGGTGAACTCATATGTGTTTCATTATAATTCTTGATATGATTGGAATGGGTTTTTATCTCGTATCAATCCAATGTTCGCATGTTAGAATTATTAATTGAAACATGCATCAGAGAACATTCACTCAAATATAGATTTTATAGTGAAATCATCACTTCTAGATGTTTTACGGAGATTGGTGATTAAACTGATGCTAGTAGTTTGATAGACTAGCTACCCATCAAGTCTTGACACCAAGCATAGATCTTGTGTGTTAATCACCATGGAGAGTGAAACAGGAGATCTAGAAGGAAAAATCAACATAAGGGCAAAATGGTAATTTTACCCTTTATTGTGTGGATGGCTATAATATAGTTCATAATAGAGTTTGCTATTGGACATCGAATTAATAATTTTGAAACACAGTTTCTCATAATTTAGGTAATTCAAAAGTTCAACTAATTGTCATTAGTGGAATGATATTTGGTTAATAAATCGGAATTAATTATAATGAGATTAAATCAATTCCGAACTTATTGAAGCTTGAATTATTTAAGTCCAATTAGATTCCCCACTTGGCTTTAGGGAAGGTTATCAAGGAAAGTAAGAAAAATAAACGGAGGTTTTCGGAAAGAAAATGAGACAGTTTGGAGAGAATTGGACGAATTCGATTCGGGCCAATACAACGGGAACAATTTAATTAAGAGTTAATTAAATTGAGTCTTAAGCCTATAATTAAATGTTGAGCTTACACTAAATAATTGTTAATTATAAGCCCAAATGAACTTTTAATATTAGGCTGGATTTTGATTCAATTAATCTGCCTAATATTAAAAGTTTATTTGGGCTTATAATTAATAAGTAATTAGTGTAAGCCCAGCATTTAATTATCGGCTTAGATTAATTGAATTAAAATCTAAATCATCAATCATTAAAAGATTAATAGATGGTCATTAAAGATGAATGGTAACGTAGCTTTAGAAGGACTCTTTTTAATTAGCTTTTACCAAATGCTCATTTGATGATGCATGTACCGAAGATGTGAGTGGAGTTATAAAGAATGGGTTCTTTATTGTTTTAAAGGCATAAACGTACATGGTTTTTATCCACTCGCTCCCATCATTATTTTTTTTTATGGATTGTTTTAAAGGCATAAACGTACATGGCTTTTATCCACTCACTCCCATCATTAAATGTTTTTGATGGCTTGTTTTAAAGGCATAAACGTACAGCTCCTTAGCTCCTTTTATTGATAAAATGAATGAAGCTCTCCACTCTCTTTCCCACTTACATTCGGTTATGCTTATTCATAAAAGCATGAACGTGGACGTAAAGCTCTTTGGTAATTCATCTTTTAGCATTTGATGCTAAATGAACGTGAGAAATAAATGAGGGTGTGTGTTTGGTTTTTTCTATCAACAAGCTCTCCACACATTCGGCCAAAGAAAAAGAGAGTCTCAATTTTTTGGTTCTTTCAACTAATCGAATGTTCGCGAACTGCAAGTGTACGGTTGTCGAAATGAGTAATAAATCGGTAAAAACTAAGTCGTGTCCATAAGGATTATAAGAAAGTTCAAATCTATGCTAGCTGACAGTGTTTGAAATCGGGTTAAATCAAATTTTAGGAAATTTAAAGGCAATAAGAAAAATTTAACTGAAATAAATTTTTAATCAACTACCCAATTCAATGTGACCAAAATAACTATGAATGTGAAATTTGTGCCGTATCTAATTTAGAAAAGATTGCAATAATTAAAATTATTAACGTCAATGGGGAGTGACTTTTTCTTAAGGAATGATATTTTTTTGTCAACCTTAATATTGAATTAGCTATCCTCCGCAACTGAAATGTCCTAACCTTGTAGGTGGATTTTAAGAGTAATTAATCCCCTTTTTCCAAAGATGAATTAATTTATCCACTCTAGACGTCACTAGTAATCTCTTACTTAAGTTTTTCCTAGAGTTTCTTAAGTTCCAAAACTTCAATTTTTACCTCCTAAGTTTCTTAGGTCTCCCAACTCACAAGAAAATTCTAGTCGAAATTTACTTCAATCTTCTAGCAAAAACTCTCTTTTTCCAAAGGCAAATTTATACCAAGGCAATTTCCAATCATTCAAAGGAATAACAAATAAATTCAAGGAAAAATCAACAAGTATATAAATTTTCAGTCATGGATTACAGCAAAATTCAATATTAAAACATCATCAAAACATCAAATCCCTAATAGAAATTAAAGGTTCAGCCACAAATCATTATGCCAAACAATCCACAAGAAAAAACCCTATATAAACTCATGACAGAATCAAATAAAAATTAAGAACAAAGCTCTCCAAACACCTTTGCGTGGTTACTTCTTTGGCAGTGAATTGATGTTGCGTTGTTGGGCAAATGGAGGCAGATACGTTGGTGAGTTGGAGCTAAAAAATCAAGACTTGTGTGGACGTGTATCAGAGATCTACGGTGTTGTGTCTTGGCTAGGTGAATGTGGAGCGATGAATGAATTAGATGATTGGTGGTGAAGTGGTTGTGAAGACTTGGCTATGATGGATGAGGAATTAAGAGTTGCGTTGGTGTTGTGTGTAGGTTGATGAGTGGAGGCAAGATCTCAGTGGAGAGATGAGTGGAGGTGTGTATTCTCAGATGATGGTTGCTTTGGTGAGTAAAAAATTTGTTGAGCTGTTTCAGTGGAGGGCTGAAGTGTGTGGGCTACTTGCGTCAAGAATGGAGAGCGTTTTTTTTCTTGCTTTGGAGGCTGTCTTGTTGTGCGTGAAACATGGAGGCTAGAGTTACGTCTAAGATTTTAGTCAATGGAGTGTTGGCTGGTAAATGGAGACTTTTATGTTGTTAATTGAGTGAATGGGAGCTAGAGGTTGGCGTGAGTGAAATGTTAGCTAGAAAGTGGAGGTTGCTTTGTCTTTTATGTGTGAGTGTGAATAGAGGTAGGCATTGTGAATGGAGTCTTCAACGCTACTGCATGTGTGGCAGGTCTTGCATGCGTGAGTGTTGTCGATGGGCGTGAATCCATTGGAGGCATGAAGTGGGGGCTTGAATAAAATGGTAACTCTTCTTTTTGTTTCTATCTCTCCCATATGACAACGCTGCACTACGCAACACTTTTATTTGCTGCTATCTTCTTTTCTTCGTAACAACTCTTGGCTGGTTAGAATGGATTTTTTAAAGTCAAATTCGACAGTGTATAAAATCCAAATGGTGAGGATTTAGGAGCTGAAATTTTATCACTATCTTCTTCTTTGAGTTAGCTTCAATTTGAGACTTGAATCACGGGATTTTGCCGTCTGAGTCAAAAGTTATGATCAAAACATCGTTGAAAGGTCATTCTGGCGATCCAAAATCTGACGCAAATTTCGGGAATTTATTTCTCCTTAATTCCAGCTTAGAAAAATCTACAATTGATCCCAAAAATCCTTCAATGAGTCATGACTTTAAGCATGAAATTTCAGAATTTTTAGATAAACCAATATCGAGATAAAAATCCCACAACGACTAAAGGTCAAATCTTCCAGACCAAAAACAGTGCAATTCGAGTCTATTTGTTTCATTTATGCATTTTACGCCAACGAACCTCAAATAATGCTAAAACATGATAAACCAGCCATAGATGAACATAAAATAAATGTAAATGATTCTGAATTAAGTCATAAACATATATGAAAATATGAGTGTAACAAATTCCCCCACACTTAGCTCTTGCTTGTCCTCAAGTAAGAAAAAGAACAAAAAGTAAAACTACAGAAAATCTGAAAAACAAAGTGTAGAAAAACAAAAAGATGCAATGTGAAGAAAAAATACTTAAGTATACATCATTCAAATCAGATTCCCAGCCATATCAATTAATTCAAGTATGATAACTAGAATTCGGTTTACCACGATCAACACATAAAATCAATGAACTCAGTTTACATATAACAGTCAAACTAATCTAACATAATAGAGTTAGAGGAAATCTATACCATATTAAAATAATAATTCCTCTCATTGATATACACTCCAACACTCAAACTATTTAGGCCCAAATGTGTAACTCTCAAAATTCGATCAACAAATACATTCTACCATATGCTTGTTTTTCAATCTTGACAACACTTTCAAAATGCGCATACTATACACAAATCAAAAGGTCTTTAAAATGGTTGTAATGGGGCTTGGCTAAAGGTGAGGTAAAAGAAAGATAAGAGAAGGCTAAAGTAAAGGCAATAGAGCTATACATAATATCATAGAACTCATGTACATGTATGCATCCAGGCACATAATTCTACAAATTAAACACAAACAACTCCACTTCTATTCATTCCATTTGAATTTCCCATAAACAAGTATATAATTTGAAACACTTGGGAAACATTTTCTTTCTTTTTTTTTCACGACAGAAAGTCTTTCTCTCTTTTTTTGTTTTTATTTTTTTTTGGTAAAACATTTCGATTACTACTACGTCATCATATGTCAACCAACTCACATATTCAAATTTGCCAAATAGATGCTCTACTAACCTTGGCCATAGGGTATAGAGTACAAAAATGAGATCAAGGCTAAGTTAATAATGTGGAAAGCAAAGAAAAAGATAAAAGCTCAAAGGGGCTTTCTAATGGAAATCATGCTTTAGGTTGGCTTTTTAAGTTCAAGTGGTTTAACCTAAATGCCTTTATCATGTTCATGCAAGCATGCTAAGTCAAGATATTAAGCAAATTCTAGAGAATTACACCATTGAAAGAATGCACATAACAAAGAATAATGTTGAAGGCGTAAGAGCTCACATAGGTCATCTATTAAGTCAATATAACATAGTTTCAAGGTCAATCTACTATCTAGAAAGTTCAAGTGTTGCATTAAAACTCATTCATCAAGTTTATACATTCATCGTTATTAACCAAATCTCACGCATAATACTTAAACTCAATCAACGATTGGGAATCCTAAAGAAAGCTAACACACTTAAGATGCAAGAAAGCAGTTTTGAAAAAAAAATTTAATTAAAATTAATTTAATTTTTTTAAATTAAATTATTTAAATTTATGGTTTATTTAATACAAAACATGCAACTAATGTGAAAATTTTCTCAAGTTCAAGCAAAAGTAAAAGATGCGACCAATTTGCCCTTCACAATACAACATAAATTTGAATAACCTAGAATAAACTAAAGCCTCCCCCCACACTTAAATACAACATTGTCCTCAATGTCTAAATAATAATAATAATAATAATAAGGAAATGAGAACATAAGGACTCCCTGGAGTGTAGAAGGCTCAGCGACTTGAAATCATAATTCACAGCTCCAATCTTGCATTCCTAACAAAACAGATAAAAAGCAAATAAGGTACTCAAATGCAAGCAATAAAAAGAAATTGAAACAACAAAGAACTAATAATGAAAGGATGATATTGGGGTGTCTCCCAATAGGTGCTATATTTAAAGCCGATAGCTCGATGTAGCCATTTGATCACGGGTCCTTGAGTGAAATGCTTGCAATATTTCTCAACTCTTGTCCATAATAATGCTTCAATCTTTGCCTATTCACTTTGAAAGTTCTTCCATTACTTCCCTCAACTTCAATCGCTCCATAGGAGGTAACATTCTTTACAACAAAAGGCCCCGACCATCTAGAGCACAATTTACCTGGAAAGAGCCTTAATCTCGAGTTGAAAAGTAAAACTTTCACTCCTGGAGCAAATTCCTTCCTCATGATGTGTTGGTCATGCCATTTCTTAGTTTTCTCCTTGTAAATTTTGAATTTCTCATATGCTTCATTTCGAAATTCTTCCAATCCCCACATCTGAAGAGACCAATTTTCAACTGATTTTTGCCAATCAAGATTTAACTTCCTAACTGCCCAATAAGCCTTGTGTTCCAACTCCACCGGAAGATGACAAGCTTTTCCAAAATCTAAGTGATATGGAGACATGCCAATTGGAGTCTTGAAGGCTGTTCTATATGCCCAAACGGCATCATCAAGCTTAGTCTTTTCGGCTAGGGTTCACCGTCTTTTCAAGAATATCCTTAATCTCTCGATTTGATATTTCATCTTAGCCATTTGACTGTGGGTGGTAGGGTAAACCAACCTTATGTCAAACTCCATATTTGGTTAAAAGATTACCCAGAAGTTTTTTGCAAAAATGGGTACCTTCATCACTAATAATAGCCCTTGGAGTGCCAAATCTTGTGAAAATGTTTTTCTTGAGAAATCTGAGAACAACCTTGGCATCATTCGTTGGTGAAGCTATGGCTTCAACCCATTTTGATACATATTCCACTGCTAAAAGGATATAGGATTGTTAGCAAGATTTGGGAAATGGTCCCATGAAATCAATACCCCACAAATCGAAGATTTATACCTCAAAAATGTTGGTCAAAGGAAGCTCATGATGTCGTGAGATATCACCCATTTGTTGACATCGGTCACACGTCTTAGTGAAAGCATAATTGTCCTTATGGATCATAGGCCAATAAAAACCAGATTAAAGATTCATCTTCTGGGATACATCTTCTAATCACTTGATCAGAACCTCTCTTGAATAGTAAAGGTTCATCATAGAGATAACTTTTTGCATCAAATAGGAACTTTTTCTTTTGAGATGGATTTAAATCCGAAGGAATCAAACCTGTAGCTAAATAATTCACCACATCGGTAAACCATGGAAGCTTTTCATTGACTCTGAATAACTGCTCATCTGCAAAAGTCTCTTGGATAGGTGTTGGTGGCTTTGATTCCTCAAGCTCTAATCGAGATAGATGGTCGGCAACTGCATTTTCTATCCCCTTTTTGTCTTTGATCTCCATATCATACTCTTGCAAAAGCAACACCCATAGAATGAGTCGTGGCTTGGCATCTTTCTTTGCAAACGAATATCAGATTGCTGCATGATCTGTAAAAATCGTAACCTTGGACCCAATGATATATGACTGAAACTTGTCCAAAGCAAACACAATCGTTAACATTTATTTCTCTATATTAGTGTAATTTTTCTAGGCATCATCCAAAGTTCGGCTAGAGTAGTTTAGATAACCCTGAACACTTTCTCTCACCTGTGGCCTAAAGCTGCTCCCACTGCGAAGTCACTCGCTTCACACATAATTTCAAACGGTTGTTGCCAATCAGGTGTGATCATCACAGGAGCTTAAATCAACTTTTTCTTGATTAACTCAAACGCCTGCAAGTATTTCTCATTGAACTCAAATTTTACATCCTTTTCCAAGAGATTGCAAAGGGGTTTAGCAATTTTGGAGAAATCTCTGATGAATCTCTGGTAAAATCTTTCATGTCTAAGGAAACTACAGATGCCTTTTACATTTGTCGGTCGAGGAAGCTTTTCAATAGTTGTTGTTTTGACTTGGTCCACTTCAATGCCTTGAGCAGACACTTTATGACCCAACACAATTCCTTCCCTTACCATAAAATGGCATTTCTCCCAATTGAGCACCAAGTTGGTATCCTGACATCTTTTCAACACTAGAGACAAATTATGTAAACACTTATCAAATGAATCACAAAAAACAAAAAAATCATCTATAAAAACTTTCATAAAATTCTTAACCATATCAGAAAAGATAGCCATCATACAACGTTGAAATGTAGCAGGAGCATTGCAAAGACCAAAAGGCATGCGCCTAAATGCAAATGCACCAAAAGGACAAGTAAATGTGGTCTTTTCTTGATCTTCAGGTGCTATGGCTATTTGGTTATATCCTGAGTACCAATCTAGAAAACAATTAAATGCATGTCTAGTAAGTCTATCTAACATCTGATCTATGAATGGCAAAGGAAAATGGACTTTCCTAGTGGCTTTTTTCAACTTCCTATAATCCATGCAAACCCTCCATCCAGTGATTGTCCTAGTGGAAATAGTATCATTGTTATCATTTTTAACTACAGTGAATCCACC
>JANQBM010000220.1:30429423-30443345 GCA_025594535.1 Erythroxylum domingense
CTTCAGGTCTCTTACACAAAGTATTCTTTCTTCTATCTTAGCCTCTCCAGGCTCTTAGCCTTTTCTTTCTCTCACTAGAACGATATTGTGAGTTTTTTGTTACAGTACAGTTTGTTCTCTAGTATCACACTTTTGAACACAAAATTTTTCTTTATAAGTAAACACTTTAAAGCTAAAAAAACTTGTTTAATCTTCGACTACGACTGGTATATATAGCCTAAGTTTCCAACTGCTTCTTGATTCTTGATAACTGCTTATTGATTCTTATAGAAACCGTTACTCAATTGAGTTCTGTAGCTAACTCTAACTAACTAACTGTTCGACATACTAGTGTATCTTCATCTTTGTATCGTCTGTGTTTTCTTCTTCTTCTTCTGTGTTTTTCACTTTTTCTTTGTTTTCTGCTTCTTCTGTGTTTTCTCTTCTTCTGTATTTTCCACTTCTTTTGTGTTTTCTGCTTCTTCTGTGTTTTCTCTTCTTCTGTATTTTCCACTTCTTTTGTGTTTTCTGCTTCTTCTGTGTTTTCTCTTCTTCTGTATTTTCCACTTCTTTTGTGTTTTCTGCTTTTTCTGTGTTTTCTGCTTCTTCTGTGTTTTTCGCTTCTTCCGAGTTTTCCACTTCTTCTATATTTTTCACTTCTTTTATGTTTTCACTTCTTCTACGTTTTCCGCTGCTTCTGTGTTTTCCGCTTCTTTTGTGTTTTCTCTTCTTCTGTGTTTTCTGCTTCTTCTGTGTTTTCGCTTCTTCTGTATTTTCCACTTTTTCTGTGTTTTGTGCTTCTTCTGTGTTTTCCACTTCTTCTGTGTTTTGCGCTTCTTCTGTGTTTTTCTACAAACTTAACACACTTATCAAAATAGTTCATTTATTTCTAATATTATTATTATTTGATTGTCACCAAAATTAATTATCGTGAAGTCCTCTTGACTTAACAATATCAACAAGAGTTATGTTCTTTCTCTCAATAACTCCACTCTGTTGAGGAGTTCTTGGGTATCAAAAATTATGAGTTATATCATTTTCATTACAAAAATCTTCAAATTTTCTGGTATCAAATTCTCCTCTATGATCGCTCCAGATTGATGTAATGCAGTACCCTTTTTTTATTTGAATTTTTTTGTAAAACTTCTTAAAAACTTCAAAAGTATCATCCTTATTTGATAGGAAATAAACCCATGTAAATCTAGAATAATCATCTACTATAACAAAACTATAATGTTTGCCACCAAAGCTTTGAGTCCTAGTAGGAAAAAATAAATCCATATGTATAAGTTTAAGTAGGTGGTTAGTAGAAACAATGTTTTTAGAAGGAAAACTACTTCAATCTATCAATATAAAGAACGTTATCAATAGAAGCAGAATTAGAGTCACCAATTTTACCAATTCCAGTGACTTTTGCCTCGTTTTTATCAACTAAGACAACATTACCTCCATTTTTCCTTTCAATATAGTTGAAATGTGATATTTCACCTATCATGTGACTTAATCAACCACTATCAACTATCCATTAATTTTCTCTTATCTTTATTTTGAAGCATATATGTAAAATGTATTATTTCATTTTAGGTACCCAAATTTTTGTAGGTCCTTCCAAGTTAGTAGTTTGACCTTTTGGTCTACAAACATACATTTAAGATGATTTCTTCATTCTCCAAAAGTTACAGGAATGACTAAGATGACCATTTCTACCACAACAAACGCATAAAATAAATGAATGAGAATTACTATAGTTTTTTCCATTTACTAGGTTCCTACTATTTTTGGCTATGGCTAATGTTAGATTTTAAAAAGAAATTCTTGTATGGCCTAATATTATTATTTTCACTATATCCTATTCTAGCCTTATCAAAAACACCTTTATCATTCCCAAGGAATTTATCAAGATTATTCCTTCCATTAACAAAATTAGCGAGATCTTTTTCTAGAGAAATGATTTTTTTTAGCAAATTTCACTTTTCAAGTTCTAAAGTAACAACTTTTTCTTCTAATTGTTTTACCTTAACAGAATCATTCTTAAGGAATGCATTCTCTAACTGACTTACCTTTTGTTCCAAATTTTCCTTTGCAGAGACTTTTTGCTTATTATCATTTTCAAGAGGCATATTTTTAGACAACAAATTCTTATTCATAAACTCTAATGATTTAATCTTATTCGTCAATGATGCATCATTATTTTTCGACTTCTCAACCTTTTTGAAATAGTACACTGTTAATTTTTAATACTGATCATACAGTTCATGATATGCATCTCTTAATTCATCAATTTCAATATCATAGTCAGAATAATATACCTCATCATCTCCTGACTCAGCTATAAAACAAACGTTGTTGACTTCTTTAGGCTCTTCTTCTTCAAAGTTTTCAAAATCCTCATCCGACCAAGCTATAGTCATAACTTGCTTTCTGATTTTTTTGTTCTCTGTTTTATCCTTTAGAAGAATGTTAGCTCAAGGTTTATATTTAACAAATTTGATGATAACTATATAATATTTCAAAATTCAAATGGAATTTATTTCTTTGTATAGATAATGGTATTCTTTAAAGGAAATAAAATCATAGGAAAATTGCTTCCTTTCTTATAGGAACCCTCTTAGTAAACTTTCCTTATTAACATCCAGGAGGATCTTATCTTTTCAAACAATTAGCTCTATATTCCAGCAAAGATGATGTTAAAAATCCAAAGTTAACTAAGAACTAAGATAATGGCTAGTTGAAGAAACTGACTATTTAAAGAAGAGTAACAACATTTATGAATCAACGAGCATACACAACATTTAAGCAGTATCTATCTTCTTGAGAGTCATAACATCCTTATTATTCCTTAGAAAGTGAAATCACTTTATTTTACTTTTTTAAAGATTTAGAAGCTTGTTATACACTTCGAGTGTGGAAGGTTGGAGAACCTTGAAAAATATGTACTTGTGACCTTTGAGAGGCTCGTCAGATTTAATACTTGGGTTCTTATAGTAAAGTACTCAACTTGGATACTTAGGGAATGGATGTAGGTTTGGGTTATAAGTCGAACCAGTATAAATTGACTATGTCCTTCTCTCTCTCTTTTAAATTTCTACATTATATTGTGAGTGTGTTCTTTTTAGCAAGAGGCTCCTTATGTTTTCAACTTGCAAGAGGTTCCTTTCAGTTTTAACAGGCACCTTCTGTTTTTAAATTGTTTTAAGAGGATTTATCATTCATTAAGCTCCTTTTAAGCAGGGTCCTATTCTAAAAAAGGCTCCTATCGCCTAATAATCTCTTGTCGTTTAAACGGCTTTATCGTTTGACAAGCTCCTACTATTTTTATTCATTAACTAGGATCTGTTTATTATATGAATTAAAAGAACTTGCAAAAAAAACACACAATTCACCACCTCTTGTGTGTGTTTGCTTTATCATTTAGTATTAGAACGAGGTTTCACATTTATTCTGTTTTACAGCACGTGATAGATCATGGCAAACAATTTAAGAAGCCTTGAAGGATAGTCCGTCTCAAAGCCTTCTTACTTCAATGGAAACAACTACTCCTATTAGAAAGAGAGAATGACCATCTATCTTTAATCGATGGATATTGAAATCTGGAAACCTATCAAAGCTGGAACTACATGTCCTACTACTGACAACGTAGAAGTAAGGACTGAAGTCGATAGAAGAAATGCACAGCTGAATGTCAAAGCAAGACATCATCTGATCTATACACAATCTCTAGAAGAGTCCAAAAAGATATCCTACTGTTCTTCAACAAACAAAATGTGGGACAAGCTTTAAGTTACTTTTGAAGGAATGAATGTGGTAAAGAAAAATAGAATAAGTATTTTAGCACATCAATACGAAACTTCTTGCATGAAACAGGGAGAAATGATAGACAAATTCTTCAGACGTTTCAACAACGTCATCACTGCTTTGAAAAACTTGGGCAAGATATATCCAAATGACGAATTGGTGACAAAAATTCTAAGATCACCACCAAATGAATGGAGACCTAAAGCGACAGCTCTGGAAACTATAAAAGATCTCAAGACAATCTCACTTGATTGGTTAAGAGGAAACTTAATGATTCATGATGTCGAGCTTAGGCGAGTTGAACGATCCTCATATAGAAGAGGAATGAAACTAAAAGCAGTTGACAAATCAAATCCATCAAATGATGATGAACGTGATGCTAAGTTGCAAATATATAGAGATGAAAATTCAACTTCATGGTAAGAAAATATGCCCACTTCTACAAAAAGAAGCTCATAAAGAAAATAGAAAGAAACAAGAAAACTAGACAGGTTCTTATCTAAAGATAATAGTGGAAATAGCAATACATAAAATAATCAAATCATATGCTATCACTGTAAGAAGCCTAGACACACAAAACTAGAATGTACTCTTCTTCAAAAGGACAAGACAAAAAATAGAAAACCCAAAAAGCATGTTATGACTGAAACTTGGTCAGATGAGGATTTTGATAACTTTGAAGAAGAAGAGCCTGACAAAGTCAGCAACATTTTCATTATAGCCGAATCAGGAGTTAATGAGGTATATTCTTTTAACTCTGATATTGAAATTGATGAATTGAGAGATGCATATCATGATTTATATGATTAGTACAAAAAATTAACAATGTAATATTTCTAAAAGGTTGAAAAGTGAAAAAATAAAGATGAATCTTTAACAAAAAAGATTAAATTAGTATAATCAAAAAACAAAGATTTGTTATCTAAAGTCACTTCTCTTGAAAATGATAATAATCAAATAGTTTTTGAAAAAAGATGCTTGGAACAAAAAATAATTTAGTTAGAAAACTCATTACTCGAAAATGACTCTGCAAAGATAAAACAATTACAAGAGAAAGTTACTGCTTTAAAACTCTAAAAAGAAAAATGTGCTAAGAAAACTGTTTCTCTTGAAAAAGTTCTTGCTAATTTTTTTAATGGAAGAAACAATCTTGATGCATTACTTAGGAGTGGCAAATATGTTTTTGATAAGGCCAGAATATGATATAATGAAAATAACAATATCGAGCCATATAAAAAATTCTTTGTTAAATGCAACAATAGCTATAGCCAAAACAACAGGAACCTGGTAAGTGGCAAAAATCATAACAACTATCATTCATTTGTTTTGTGTGATTGTTGTGTTGTGGTAGACATGGTCATATTAGTCTCTCTTGTTACTTTTTGAAAATGAAAAAATCATGTCAAATGTATGTTTAGAGATCAAAAGGTCAAACTACTAATGTTAAAGGACCCAGAAAGATTTGGGTACCTAAAATGAGATAATACACTCTACAAATATGCTTCAAAACAAAGACAAAGGAGAATCAATGGATAGTTAATAGTGGTTTTTTGAGAAACATGATAGGTGAAATATCACATTTCAACTATATTGAAAAGAAAGACGGAGTTAATGTTGTCTTTGTTGATAAAAAAAGGCAAAGGTCATCAAAATTGGTAAAATCGATGCTTCTAACTCTGCTTCTATTGAAAATGTTCTTTTTTTTATGGATTGAAGCATAACTTGCTTAACGTAAGTCAATTTTAAGATAAAGGTTACAGAGTTACTGTCTACGCATCATTTTGTGAAAATAATTGACAATATTAATAATAATATTGTTTTGTTGGTCCTAGATATCATAAACTGTGTTTAATTGAAGATATATCTTCTCAAAGTGACAAGTGTTTTGTCTCAATAAAAAAGGATTCACTTGTCTGGCACCGAAGACTTAGTCATGCTAGTATGAGCATTTTATCAAAATTTTCCAAAAATGAGTTTCTAATATCTGAGATTCTCTAAATGTGTAATTCAATAGAAGAGTATGCAAAGACAAAGGAGAGGAACAGAAGGAAAGTAAGAGGAATAAAAAATTGGTTCAGGGAGAATCTAGTGTAGAAAGTCAATATATATCAAGAAGATAAAAGAAGGAACCTTATTAAAGATCCTTCTCCATGCTCCTTAAGGAAAGCAATACCAAGTGATAGAGAGATTCTCAGCAATAAACTTGACCTAAGAAAAGAAGAAAGGAGTCAGATGAAGAAGAAGCAAGGAAGGATGAACCAATCAAAACTGTCTCAATTACGAGTTATAGTTTAGGAGTGAGACCTTTATCACCACTGAAGAAATCAACCCTAATTGGGGAAGACTACAGGTAGCAAGAAGTAGAGGAGATGGGAATTTTCTTCTTTGATTCAAAACATTCAGCAACTAAGAAATGTAGTCGTGTTGTAAATGTAGGGATCCAGAAACATAGTTTTTTCTTATTAAGAAGGTGGTCAGAAGTCATTGGTTGATTTTGGCAAAGGAGTATGACTCTGAAAGTTACTCTACTATTCCTTGACTCATTTTCAATTTATATATTTCATTTAAGTTTTTTAGAAAAAAGAGGACTGCTGAATTTGAAATTTGAGAGCAATTAGGTTTATGAAGCTTATTTAAAAGGAAAACAAATCAGAAGTAGCTTCCCTCCTAAAATTATTGTGACTACTAACCAGCCACTTGAACTCGTGCATATGGATTTATTTGGTCCTAGTAGGACTCAAAGTTTTGTTTGCAAACATTATGGTTTTGTTATAGTAGATGATTTTTCCATATTTACATAGGTTTATTTTCTATCAAATAAAGATGATACTTTTAAAGTCTTTAAGAAGTTTTGCACGAAAGTTTAGACTAAAAAAGGGTACTACATTACATTGATTCGAAGAGATCATGGAGGAGAATTTGATAACAGAAAATTCAAAGAACTTTACAATGAAAATGATATAACTCACAATTTCTCATACCCAAGGACTCCTCAACAAAATGGATTTGTTAAGAGAAAGAACATAACTCTCATAGATATGGCCAGAACAATGTTATGTGAAAGTGACCTACCTCATAATTAGTGGGCAGAAGTTGTGTCAACTGCTTATTATATACTCAACAAGTATCTCATAAGACCTATTCTGAAAAAGACCCCCTATGAGCTGTAGAAAGGAAGAAAGCCAAATAATGTTGCTTACTTTTGACCATTTAGCTACAAGTGTTTCGTTCTAAACAATGGAAAAGACAACCTTGGAAAGCTCGATGCGAGATCAAACAAAGCTATCTTTTTAGGCTACAGTACCACTAATAAAGGATTCAAAGTATATAATAAAAGAATTAAGAAAATAGAAGAATTGATATATATGGTATTTGATGAAGCACTACCTTCAACAACAACAACTAACTCGGATAATGAAGAGCTTCCATTTGTACCTAAAAATATATCAGAGCATCAAACTACACCTATAATACTTCAGAATTACAAAAGCTAGAAGTACCCTGTGAAGCTAGATCAGATCAGGCTCCTTAATTTCAGCAGGAGCCTGTGAAACTAAAAACCCCAAGAGAATGGAGAGGTCTCGATACACATCAATATATTCTGAGAGATCCCTCTGAAAGTATAAAAACAAGATCATTGTTCAAGAACAACTTTGTTGCTCTCATCTCACAAATAGAACCAAAGACTATTGAAGAGTTACTGACAAAAACTGAGTTTCAGCCATGAAAGACGAACTAAATTAATTTAAAAAAAACAAAGTCTGGAATCTGGTACCCCGTCCTTAAAACAAGTCAATCATTTGGACTCCATAGGTATTTCAAAACAAACTTGATGAAAATGGTAAGGTGGTAAAAAACAAAGCTAGACTTATAGCTCAAGGTTACAACCAACAAGAAGGTATTGATTTTGATGAAACTTGTGCACCTATTGCTAGATTGCAATCAATTAGAATTTTACTTACCTTTGTATGCTATAGAAACTTCAAGTTGCTCAAAATGGATGTCTAAAGTGTATTCGTAAATGGTTACATTAATGAAGAAGTATTTGCTAAGCAACCCCAAAGTTTTGAATATGAAAACCATCCGGATTATATAATGAAGTTAACCAAAGCTCTGTATGGTTTAAAGAAGACTCCTTAAGCATGGTAAGAGAGATTAAGTAACTTTCTACTTAAGAATAACTGTGAAAGAGGAATGGTTAATAAAACCTTATTTATTAAGACAAAAGGAGAATAATTTACTCATAGTGCAAATATAAGTTGAGGACATAATATTTGGTGCTACTAATCCATCCTTTTGTGAAGAATTCTCAGCATTAATGCAAGGAGAGTTTGAAATGAGCTTGATGGGAGAATTATCATTCTTTCTCATATTACAAACCAAACAAACAAAAAAAGGAATCTTAATTAGCCAAGACAAATATATAAAGAAACCTATTAAGAAATATAATTTTAAGAACGCCAAACCGATGGTCCTCTCATGTACACTGGAACGAAACTTGATAAAGACAAAGAAGGCAAAGATACAAATAAGACAAAGTATGGAGGAATGATTGGATCAATACTATATCATACATGCTCAAGACTAGACATTATGCTTATTGTGTATCTTTGCACACGCTTTAATTAAATCCAAAAGAAAGCCACCTTCGAGCAGTCAAAAGAATCTTTTGATATCTCCGCAGAACTATGGATTTTAGACTATGGTATCTAAAAACTGATTCAATTGACATAGTGGGCTATTATGATGCAAATTATTGAGGTGATAAAGTCAATAAAAAAAGCATAAGTGGTCACTGTCAATTTCTTAGAGGATGTCTAGTATCTTTGTCTTGCAAGAAGCAAAATTGCACAGCTCTTTCAACGACTGAAGTGGAATACATAGCAACTGCTAGCTTTGCATCATTATAGGACTAAGCATATAGAAATAAAATATCATTTTCTTAGAGATCATGTTTTAAAAGGAACCATTGATCTTTTGTATGTTAATATTGAGAATCAAGTAGCTGACATTTTCACCAAACAACTCTTTGAAGATAGATTTTGCGTGTTAAGAAAAGAGCTTGGTATGCGCAAACTCTCTTATATTATTTTTGCATAAATATTCTCTGCTACTTGTTTTTCATTTTGTTTAATAGGCTCCTTCTATTTTGTTTCCTTAAAAACTCTCTCTTAGTTTCGTACGCTCCTTAGAGATTAGAAGGCTCTTCTTTTTTTAGAAGACTTCTGTCGGGTTGACATTCTAAGCAACACATGTGCTAAAAATAGGGAGCCATTCATGGCATCGTTCCTTCTTTTTTAAAAATGTGTGCACAGTCTAACAACTCTACATATGCATCTGTCAAAAGATACACAACTGATTACACTTCCTATTTTGTCCTGTACGTCTACTTATCCTCTCACGAGATCAACGCTTAGGAATCACTTAGTATACCCTAAGTAAAATTCTCTCATATTCTCATTTCTGTCATTCTCATCTATGCCACTTATTCTCTTTGCACTGTAACTCTCTGCTTTCTTATTGCCTCTTATTTTTCTTTCTCAAACTTCACAAAGCTCTCCTACAATGACAAGAATAAAATTAAAAGGACAAAAGAAAACCCAACTTCTTCTATTAACCATGATGAAGTTTTTATTACTGAACCTTTCTACTCTAAACCTCAAGAGAAGAAAGCGCTCAAAGTACACTGGACTACAAATGAAAATGATTTAGATGAAGAATCTACTCGATTGATTAGAAAACTACAGACTAGAGGAAATCCTGCAAAACAAGCCGAGAAAAGTTTTGAACAAAAATAAACCACAGATTATGAAAAGAAAGAGGAAGGAGAAGCTAGAAAAAGAAAAAGGGAACAGATAAAGAAAGGTGAAGAACCTGTAACTAAAGATACTATCAAGGACCCTATTGATAGAAAAGAGTTGCCTCAAGAAGAGATATTTCCTAAAGAAAAAAGGGCAATGAAAATAAATATAGCTACACACAATCAAGGAAAGACATCAATAAAACCAAAAATGTTTGAATCAATAGAAGCTGAAGTCTGCTATAGTATAAGAAAAGAAAGATGAGTGTTGGGCAAATCTTACCTCCTATGATGTTTGATGATATAGGTATACTCATCTCTCCTTACTTTGTTTCCATTAGTTAGAAAAATTCTTTAAAATTGGACGAGACAATATGCGATGAGCTATTTAGGATATTCTACACACACATGAAAAAGGAAGAAATTAATGGAAAGCTAGCCATTGTCTTGTGGGTGCATGAATGTGAAATTTTAATTTCTAAAAAATTCTTAGGAAATATACTAGAAGTAGCTCCTATATAGCGAACTAATTTTTCCTGTCATAAGTGGGATGTTGATGATTTGAAGTTAGTCGAAGTTGTCAAATCCATTTGCCTTTATGTTGAGAACACACAAGATGGGAGACCCTGGAGCAGGCAATTAGTATTAATACCACAATGTCTTACTTTGCTTTCAGCTACTTCAATTTTTCTCAGAAGTAGTTCAATTGAAAGGTGCAGTCTGCTGGACACATATATGGTGTATAATTTACTAAAAGGGAATATAATGAATGTTCCTGCTATGATCTTGAGGTTCATAGTGGATAAGGAAAATCATAAGAATACCACCCGTTACTTACCTTATAGGATGTTGCTCACTAAGATTTTCAACCAATATGGGGTTCCTTTTGCAAATCTGAATTGATATACACCGGTTAAGTTTTACCCTTCCATTCCCTATCAATTTGGATACAAATTGCAAAATAATGTTTGGGTAGAAAAAAGATCTAAAAGAGTTACAAAAAACTTAGATCCTGCTCCAGACCAACAAACTTCTGTTCCTCCTCAAGATAAAAATAGTGCAAAACTCCAACAACAACTATAGAAAATTCAAGCCAATCAAACACTGATGTGAGAAAAAATAGATAGCATGCAAAATTAGCTTCTTGACATGTAGATTTTGCTGAGAAAAATCTTTGAATCTCTTCGTTAACTCTGTTTCTATTATTTTCTGTATGGCTTATTCGAACTTGTGATAGTTCCTTCCTCCTTATACTTGTTTATTATTTTTTGATAATGAAAAAAGGGGAGAGGTTATGCTGATATATTTTTTGTATATTTCTGCATATATTATGATATATTTCTCAATGCTGCCTCGATTATATATGTGAATAATTTTGCTGCTAAACTTGCGAAAATATGTGATATATAAATGATAGTTTCCCTTCTTAAGAGACAGGCTCCTTCTAATTATGTCAGAACACATGAAAGTCATAGGTATCTTTCAAGATCATTTATTATCTCTTTGAATTTTGAAAAATATATCTATTATTGCTTGTCATCATTAAAAAGAGGGAGATTATTATCTCAATGTTTATATTTAACGATTTTGATGATTACTATATAATATTTCAAATTTTAAATTGGATTTATCTCCTTGTATAGATAACAGTATTCTTTAAAGGAAATAAAATCATAAGAAAATTACTTCATTTCTTATAGGAACGCTCTTAGTAAACTTTCATTATTAACATCTGGGAGGATCTTACCTTTTCGAACAATTAGCTCCAGAAATTTTTGTTCCAATAGAGATGATATTGAAAATCCAAAGTCAACTTAGAATCAAGATGAAGCAATGGCTAGTTAAAGAAATTGACTATTTAAAGTAGAGCAACAATACTTATAAAGCAACGAGCATACACAAACTTTTGAAACATTTAAGCAGCATCTATCTTCTTAAGAGTCATGTCATCCTTATTGTTCCTTAGAAAATGAAATCACTCTATCAAGAGAGAAATTGTTATTTGATAACTTATTTTTTATTTTACATTTTATTTTTCTGTGAGATTTTAAAAGCTTGTTATACACTTCAAGTGTAAAAGGTTAGAGAACCTTGAAAAATATATACTTGTGATCTTATAGAGGCTCGTCAAATTTAATACTTGAATTTTTATAGTGAAATACTCAAGTTGGATACTTAGGGACTGGACATACGCTTGAGTTATAAACTGAACCAGTATAGATTAATTGCGCCCTTCTTCTCTCTCTCTTTTAAATTTCCATATTGTATTGTGAGTGTGTTTTTTTTAGCAAGAGGCTCCTTCACTTTTATAAGAGGCTCCTTCTGTTTTCAACTTACAAGAGTTTCTTTTCAATTTTAATAGGTGCCTTCTGTTTTTAAATTGTCTTAACAAGATTTATCACTAATTTCATTTAAGTAGGGTTTTATCTCATAAAAGGCCCATATCACCTAACAAGCTCCTTTCGTTTGAAATGCTTTATTTTCTGACAGGCTCCTACTATTTTCATTCATTAACTAGTATCTGTTTATTTAAACGAATTGAAAGAATTTGCAAAAAAAACTTACACACAATTTACCCCCCCCCCCCCTCTTGCATGTGTTTGCTTTATTAAAGAAGAGGACATTCTAGTCTTATGTGTCTAGGCTTCTTATAGTGATAACAAATGATATGATTATTTTGTGTATTGCTACTGTTGCTGCTGCTGCCTTTTGATAGGAACTTGTTGTTTCTAGTTTTCTTATCTCCTTCTCTTGTCTTCATTAGCTTCTTTTTGTAGAAGCGTGTATATTTTAACCATGAAAATGAATTCATCATCTCCATGTATTTACAATTCAGTGTCGCTTTCATCACCATTTGAAGGATTTGATTTATCAGCTACTTTTAGTGTCATTCCTCTTCTATATGAGGATTTTTCATCTCTCCTAAGCTCAATTTTATGGATTATTAAATTTTCTCTTAACCAGTCAAGTAAAATAACATCTAGATCCTTTGCAGTTTCTAGAGTTGTCACCTTAGGTCTTCATGCCTTTGGCAATGACCTTAGAATCTTTATTACAAGCTCATAATTGGGATATATCTTTTCTAAGTTCTTTAAGGTTGTGATGATGTTGTTAAAAAGTTTGAAGAATTCGTCTATAATTTCTCCTTGTTTCATGCAAATAGTTTCATATTGATTCACTAAAAGAATTATCATATGGTTCTTTACCTCATTCGTTCCTTTAAAAGTAACTTGAAGTTTGACCCACATTTCCTTTGCTGTAGAATAGTAGGATATCTTTTCATACTCTTGTGGAGATTGTGCACAGATCAAATGATGTCTTGCTTTGGGATCTTCTATTAGCATCAGTCCATACTTCTACGTCGTTAGTGGCAAGAGGTGTAGCTCCAACTTTGATAGCTTGCTAGATTTCGATATCTACAGATTAAAGATAAATTGTCATTCTCTGTTTCTAATAAGAATAGCTGTTTCCATTGAAATAAGGAGGCCTTGAGACAGATTGTCTTTCAATACTTCTCAAATTGTTTGCCATGGTCTATCACGTGCTGTAAAACATAACAAGTGTGAAACTTGGATCTGATACCAAATGATAAAGCAAACACATACAAGAAGGGTGAATTATGTGTGACTTAAAAATTTTGCAAGTTACTATCAATTTGTGTAAACGATAAGAGCCAAATAAATTTCAATGAAATGAGTCTGTAAATAAAAGGAGCCTGTTAAAGTTCAAAACGAAAGGAGCCTGTGAACATTAAAAATGAAAAGAACTTGTTAACGTTCAAAACGAAAAGAACATTTGAACATTCAAAATGAAAGGAGCCTGTTAACGTGCAAAATGAAAGGAACCTATTGCAATATTAGAACAAAAGGAGCCTATTTAATTCTAAAACTGAATGATCCTTTTGCCAATTTAAAACACAAACACTATAATGCGGTAATTTAAAAGTTAAGAAGAGAGAAAGAATGACATAGTCGATTTACATTGGTTCAGTTTATAACAAAGCCTACGTCCAGTCTCCAAGTATCCAACTTGAGTATTTCAGTATAAAACTCCAAGTAATAATTTTTTGTGAGCCTCTTCAAGCTTACAAGTATATGATTTTCAAGGTTTTTCAACATTCTCGTAGTGTTTAACAAGCCTCTACAAGCTCTCAACAAAAATGAATATAGGATTTCCTCAATGTAAGCTTCAAGGAATAACAATCTCTGTCAATAATGTATTTTCACTTCTAACACATAAAGAGTTTGATAAAGATATGAATTTCGAGAATATTAAGGTTGCTAATGTCTTTCAAAATTTGATTTGTTCACAAATGCAGTGGCTCTTTCTTAAATAGACATTTTCTTCA
>JANQBM010000220.1:30450788-30464273 GCA_025594535.1 Erythroxylum domingense
TGCATGATGTTTTTTTTAATTCCACATAAATTTCTCATAATTTACTATTCTAGCCTTAACATGGGTATCGGGATGTTACAGAGATGAATTTGAGAAACCATATTCTCAACACAAGTTATTTCTTGTGTGTAATGTAAATGTCTCATTGTTCAGTTGAAGTGATTAAACAATGGCAAATTTTGATGGTGAAGCCTCCTCTCTATCAACTCAAGGCATCTTTGATGACTCCTCCAATTGTTGTTATGCATGAAATTGGGTTGAAGGGTCCATTAGTGTTGAGCCTTACCCATTCCATAATGTTGGTATTCATTGTCTTTTGTGTACAATTTTTTTTGGTATTTGTCATAACTCTATATGTTGTCTTATATAGTTAATAGTTCTCTCCATCTGCATCACTTTTTACCGTAAGCCAGTTTCTCAGTATTCTAAGATCTTTATATTTTACATTCCTATGTCAGTTCTTCATCCATTGCATTTCTCGTGATTCCAAAGGTTTTTACCACTGAAAACAACAGTCAGGTATTGACGTCTTCATTCATGATTTGTCAACAAGAATTCGTGATATACTAGCCAAAGTAAAATTTTAATGCTTTTAGAGCCTTGTCATCTCCTGATTAATGGCTATGATGAATATTTACCATTACTGTGTGTAACTCTAAGAAATTTATAGGAATATTTAATAATAAAATGGTCATTTTTTTATGATCTTCGAGTAATAATATCATCACTTAGCATATTAGATGGGATATAAGGGTTGCAATATGCTCAAGATAAGTGACAGTAGTACATTGCAAAATTTTGGTACATTCTATGTGTCCTAGTTAGTGTAATATGTTACCATTGTTTGGAGATCAACATTTGATATTGGTCCAGTCATATAATTGATGAGAGGACCAATGTCCCACAACTAATTATTTGACTCAAATCGTATGCTATTATAGCACGAAAAGGTCCTAGTTAACGTAGTATTTGTCAATTTTTTTTCTCTCTTATTTAGATTTAGGGAGTTTAACCCGGAGTGATCTATTTAAGTACCTTCTAACATATCTTCAACATTTTGGCATCATTGGAGTCATTGACCTTGCAAAGATAAAGACCCCATTCGAAGTTGATTGACGTAGATTGCCCTGCTTGATTAAATGAATTTTCTTGTTATTTTTTATGTGCCTGCACACAAATTCAGATTGCTTTTTTATCAAGCTCATTAGAAATGTCTTATGGTAGGTGTTAAACCCTTAAAATTTAGAGCACTTCTTAGCGACCGTCATAATGTGCCTTAGGAGGAAGGTTAGCTGGATTACATTCATGAGGCAGGAACGTGAAAACATTAAGGCAAACGTGGGCGAGTGAGATCATACTTGGAATGAATTTTGGTAGAGTCTCAGACTTTATGGAGATTGACTCGACTCAAGATAAGGACTTGGCCTATGCTTGGATTAATGGACCATAACTAGCAGACTTGTCGTGGGAAGCATTGGATTAGGTCAGTGTGCTATGTGGGCTTCGACAAGATCACACTACATCATCAGAGATTGTGGAGAGATCTTGGATGATGTGGCGAAAACTAGGAGTTAGAGTTATAGTAGGACTCAACATCTGAAGATAATAGAGATCTTTAAAGATAAGGATGCTAGTTTCCTATTTGAATGTGAACTCTATCTTTCTGTTATCTTGTAGATTCTATATTATCAGTTAGATAGAGGTGTCATCCAATTGGTCTATGTAACGTAATTTGATAGAGATAGACGTGATATTAACATGATCTTAGGTAGTTTAGTTTAAGTGAGATTCTAAATGTAACTTGGCTTCCAAGTTAGAGTACCTATATATATCTCATTTGAGCTTTGCTCTCCTTATTCAGTTAGAGAGAGCATTCCTTGTATTCTTTTAAGGGAAAGTAATATAAAGGTTGGTTTTACTATATCTCTATTGTTTCCTTCTTGCCTTTATTTTCTTATTGCTTCTATAGCATTGCTTCTTTGAGTGTGTGAGGTAAACATTGCGAGGGTCATTGAAGGCTGAAGTCTTGCTTAAGCAGACCTAAGTGAGACCACCATGCAAAGGGAGTTGGCAATCAACTTTGATGAAAGTTCGAGTCCTAAAGTGACCTTTGTATCAACTAGTACCATAGATAAATTTCAGTATAGTAGTAGGCAACTTGACAGAACAAGTGACTAAGGTGGAGGTGCTCATTAGGCCAATTCCTTAAGGGAAAAAAGAGGTCACACCTCACAATACTCGATTCAAGATGTTGGAGGCACAAATCCAACAGTTGCAATAATAGATGGAGGATTTGTTGAAGGCACAAGAGGAGGCCCAGTTCGAAATCAATGTATTGAGACATACCGTTACAAGTCTAGATGTCGATCAGGTTAAATGCTCCACACCACAACTTTAATCTGTGAAGGTACGTGAACCCAGGATGTTTGAAGACGTGCGGGACACTAAGGTGTTATAGAATTTCTTGTGGGATATGAAGCAGTACTTTACAGCTACTAAGGTATCTGATACTGAGAAGGCTAATGTGACAGTCATGTACATGGATTGGGATGCCAAGCTCTAGCAGAGGACGGGGACCTCTGCGGAGATCAGTGCGAGTAGAACTCCCGTGGAAATGTGGGTGCATATTAAGAAGGAGCTCAAGGATCAGTTCCTTCCCATGAATAATTTTTGGCTCAGAAGAGATGCCTTGAAGAAGCTCAAGCAATATGGATCGGTAACAGACTATGTCAAATCATTTAGTTCTCCAATGTTAGATATTGAGCACAAGCTCTTCAACCTTTTATCCGGGTTACAACCGTGGGCTTAAATGGAGTTGCGAAGGCAAAATGTGAAGGACATGGTTGGTGCAATCGTGGCCGTTGATGCCTTGGTAGACTTTCAAGCGATGAAGGAAACTAAGGCAAGCTCCTCTAATTCTGCAAAGGGCAAAAATCATGCTCAACAGGAGAATACCGAGGGGAAGAAGAAGGATTCCAATAAGGGAGACTTCAAGGGGAAAAGCAAGCAAAATGGTGGCTTCGAGAGTGGGGAGATGTCCTCTAAAAAGGGCAAGAGTGCTTGTTATCTATACGGTGGATCACATTATGCAAGAGAATGTCCGAGGAAAGAGAAGTTAAACACCTTGATAGCCAAATAAGAGGGAGAATCTTCAGAAGATGCAATGCTAAATCCGATTGTGTTATTGAATACGGTTAGTAACTATTGATGGCAAAACCTATCTACTTGTTTTACGCTCAAAATCTACAAGTGAACGTGTCGTGACTTGTAGCTTAAAAGAGCAGTTATTGATCCCACATAGATTGATGCCCAGACATCACTTAATTTAGATAAAATTTTCTTTAAGAAACGAAATTGTTAAATGTAAATAATCTGAAAAATTAGATTAAAATTAAAGACTATCTTAAAACA
Source organism: Erythroxylum domingense (assembly GCA_025594535.1). NCBI lineage: Eukaryota > Viridiplantae > Streptophyta > Magnoliopsida > Malpighiales > Erythroxylaceae > Erythroxylum > Erythroxylum domingense. Next base: position 30,454,200 of record JANQBM010000220.1, read on the forward strand.
ATAGACAATGCCAACGTGCAAAAAAAATGGAATTCAAGAATTTGAATATTAGAAATTACTTTTTTCCCTATTTTGTCTCCCTCCTATTTTATTGATTGAATTGTGTCTCACCCTAGATTTTTGAATGTATTAACTACCCTATCTCAAGGTGTAATTAATTTTCCGTAATTGAATTAAAGGGAATCAATTGGAGGATCTCTCAACCTACTCAATAACCCGACCTATTCGACTAGTTATTAACCAATCTCTTTTCTAACTATTCAATTAACGTGATAATTGTAAGTCTATAGGTCACCAACTCTCATTGTATAATCCTACACAAATTTATCTTACTCACTCTCTCGATTTGTTGCAAGATAACAAATAAAATTAACAATCATCAATGATAACTTCATTCAATTCAATAAAATAGGAGTTCTAATAAAATACTTCAAAAGTAATCTCGAAAACTAAATCAACCTAATATGGTCTCCATAACATCATCAACATTCAAATAAACCATTTTACAAAGAATAAAAGAAGAAAGATTGATAGAAAATTGAACAGAAAGAATCCTTCTCTTCTTTGTTAAAATCTGGAAAATTTTGGTGTTGATGTGCTATTCTACCCAATCTTAATGATGATCCTTGACTTCAATCCTTCCTTAAGACTTCTTTTCCAAAATTTGGAAATTTTGGTGTTGATGTGCTATTTTGCCCAATCTTAATGATGATCCTTGACTTCAATCCTTCCTCAAGGCTCCAAACATGTGATCTTTACTCCAAAGACGGTGTTTCTGCAAAAGGGTTTTTGTCTCCCCTTAAGATGGAGGCTTAATGATGCTTTTATAGTCCAAAAACCTAAATTTGATGAAGCCTCGCATATTCCTTCGAATTGTAATTCCCACAATCGTGGGAATTGGCCACAGAGCACTTCCTCTTCTTTTGTCCTCTTTGGTCTCTAGTTCAATCTCTAAGTCACTCCATCTTCTTTCCTACACAAAAATAGTCAATTCTTACCCTAATCAAACTATGGAAATCAAACTAAACACAAATATACAAAATCAATTCTAAACTACAACAATAATCAACAAATATGCAAGAAAACAAACGCCAATTACGTAGAAAAATATAGACTAATGCTCACCTATCAACATCCCCACACTTGAATCTTTGCTTGTCCTCAAGCAAAATAAGTACAACTACTCAATTTTTTCATTTCATCTTCACAAAGATTAAATCATACAATCCCTCAAATTTAGACCAACTCAAATATTAAGTTAATACACATATCATGACTACTTTTTTCATTGGTGTAAATAAGCAAACTCAACAATTGACACCATCACTCAAAGATAAGTAAAGATACAAAATGAATTTTTCTCACGATTTTCACTCATTTCTCTCAAGTGTTTAATGGTTAGTGTTTTGCTCAAACTTCCTATAAGAGACTTCACTACTATAGGCTTGTTAATACATTAATTATCCTCTGCAATGATTGCTGGAATAAATAGATCAAAAGGATTTGTTTAGGATTGTAATGTGGTATGGGTTAAGATGGGTAAGGAGGAAAAAAGGGTTAAGCATATATTTTTACTTATTCTTATAATTTTTATCCTTATTTATTATATACCGATTTTATAGCTATTTAATACTGGTTAAACCTCTAAACCTTAAACATTTGCTTTAATCGGTTCAATGTTTGGTCTAGTTTTTAAAACATTGAGTAAATTCGTTGAATGAAATGTATTAAATCCAAATTATAAATAATGTAAATTTAGGTTAATTGAAGATTTACTTAAGTACAAAATTTACTACTAACCTGAAGTTTTTCCTCCCACTACTATTTCTGCGTGGGAAGGGATATTATGTTATTACACTTGGAAAAAGGGTTCAAATTACCTGTTTTTATTACCCTATTCTTATCATATTCTATGAACATCGTTCATTTTCTGTAGGTTACATTTAATAAATGAACGGATGTTAATAGAACAGGTAACAAACGAGTAACTACGACAAGTTATCTGTTCCTGAAAAAAGGGGTAAAAGTCGAAAGCGCTTCATGATTGTAATCTTGTGGTTATGGCAACGAGGAGATGACTTTTCATAAATGTGGAGATCAAATTGAAAATCCTCGTAACTGTAATACGTTGCAGAGATAGGGAATCGGTTGTCTAGGGGATATAGGACAATGTTTGGTCTCAGTTGCGAGTCGTAATGTTCTTCCTTGATGTTATCATTTTCGATACAATAGTTGTAAAGATGAATTTGTGAAAAAGTTAAAAATATCTGTTTAAGAACATGATTCCCCACACCAACGGAGCATAGGGGACCAATTACTGAAAGCTCCAAAATCTTGAGTTACGAACAAAAGATAAATTAATGAGATTGTCTTTTATCCAAGATTTTCTTGGGATTTTGCTTCTGAATTAATTTTGTTAAAGGATAAATATGACGCAAATCGAAACTACATAAAAATAAAATATTTGATAGATAAAAGAAGCCTAAAATTTACTATAAGAATCTAAAGATAATAATGTCTCTTTATATAAATGAACCAAAATAAAATCTAGCTCACTCATTTTATATCATAATTGCATACATTACTTCCAAATATCAAAATAAAAATATATTGGTTTTAAAAGGGCGTATTACAAAGTACCTAAAGAAATCGTTTGGAAATATTTAGAACCTAAAAAAGTTCCTATGACCTATATGCGGACTATTATAGATGTATATAAAAGTGCAGATATTATAGTAAGGACGATAAGAGGAGATATAAATTATTTTTGATAAATATTGAACTACACTAAGGCTTCTCATTGAGTCTCTTTTTATTTACAATAGTGATGAGTAGGCTTACCAAAAATATCCAAAGAGATGTGTCTTAGTGTATGTTATGTGTTGATGGCATTATTTTAGTGGAAGAGACAAAAAAGAGTGTTAATGTTAAGCTAGAATTATGGAGGGTTATGTTAAAGTTGAAGGGTTTTAAACTAAGTAGGACTAAGGTTAAGTACTTAAGTTGTAACTGTTCGGGCCATAGGGTGACTTCTGATGAGGAGGTAAAAATTAATTCAAAAATTATACCACAAAAAGAGTGTTTTAAGAATCTAGGATCTATCATCCAAAGCAATAGAAAGATTGATGAAGAAATAGTTTACCAAATCAGATTAGTGTAGTTTAAATAGAGAAATGCATCAGGAGTTCTATATGTCAAGAAGACACCATTAAACTGAAAAGTAAATTCTATCGTTTAACAATTAGGACGACCATGCTCTTTAGGACAGAGTGTTGGCTTGTCAAACATGTGCATAATCCTAAGCTAATGATGACAGAGATGAGGATGTTCCATTAGATATGTAACCTTATTAGAAAAGATAAGGTCAAAAATGTGATTGTACCAGACAAATTAAAGATGACTAATGTTGTTGAAAAATTAAGAGAAATAAGGCTTAGATGATTCGGATATGCTAAAAGAAGCACTCTGACGCTTCAGAGTGCTTTAATTAATAGTCTCTCTATGTTTTGAAATTTAGAATATATATATGGACAAAAGATATATTTAGATAGAAAAAATTTCTTATTTTTTTTTCTTGATAATAAATACAATAAAAGACTAAATTTATATAGATAATGATACACTTTAATTGGAAGAACCCAATATAAGTCAAAAATCAAGGACTAAATCAGTGTGATGATTTTGGGTCAAAACTAGTGTGATAAATATGGCCTTATTGTCTTGAAAATCTTTTGGGTCCTCAAATTTTGGGCGACGTGAAGATTCTTTTAGAAATTCATGAGATTTTGATGCTTCTATACACTCTGAAATCGGTCATCGGCAGTGACCAAAGACCTAGTTTGGCTTACAATAGATCAAAAGGCTGTCGATTGAGGGCCTTATGCAAAATAACATACTAAGGGGGGAGATGACCAATTACAACATTTTCACGCAAAAAAATGATAATCAACTTTTATGTGCTCTATGCAAGCATGAAAAATTAGATTGACAGTCATATTTAAGGTAGAGAAATTATCACAAAAGATCACAGATCACGACAAATGGACAAGTCCAAGATAATTAAGTAGATAAGACAATCAAGTAATTTCAGTTGTGGTTGATGCAAGAGCACAAAATTCAGGACCGTGAAACGGTTAACTGCTTCTTTGAACTCTAGAAAATACAATTCCCACTAAGAAAGGTGCAAAAACTAGTCGTAGAGCATCAGGTGAGACCGTAGTCAACCCATTCAGCATTAAAAAAACCTATATAAGACTATGGGATTGTTAGGTAAGAGGTTAATGTCATATGTAAGTGTGCCTTGGACATTCCGAAGAATGCGTTTAACTAGTTGAAAATGAAACTTGGTGGGATGGTGCATGAATTGACACACATAATTGACACCATAGGAAAGATTCGGTCTTGTAAACGTTAGATATTAGATACCCTTAACAATGTTTTGGTAAAAATGTTGGTCAAGGTAGGAAAAATTATGAATATCAATAGAGTGAAACTTACTCACCATTGGAGTTGGGATAGGTTGAAAATTCCTTACTGGAGCCTATTCAAGAAGGTCAATAGCATATTTATTTTGACACAGAAAAAGACCATTGTTGAACTGAGTCACTTTAATCCCTCAGAAGAATGAAGGTAGTCAAGTTCTTTCATTGCAAATTCTTGACTAAGTCAGCCAATGAATTGAGTAAGAAGAGTGAGACTACTAGCGATTAAGATTATTGGGCTCCAAGCAATAATGCTCACAAGATCTTTGAGATCATTTCACCAATAACAAACTACTCATATAATAAAAATGATTGAAAAATTATGAATACGAGACTTTAACATGAAAAATCCTCTAACATAGAGGTAAAAATCACAAGACAAACACTAAATCAAATAGTAGGATACAAATGATAAAAGTTTCTAGCTCTCTTACTCAAGACCACCTGACAAGACAACTGCAATTAATCCAGCTCTTTTAGCTTTCTCAAAAGCTCTCATAGAAGACTTTTGCTAACATCCTATAGAATTGAGTACAAATTGATATATTTATACAATATAATAATAATACTTCTAAACAAATTCTAGAAATCAAACTTTAATAAAATTATAGTTGATGAAAGCTATTTGGACTCCAAAACTCCTCTATCATCATATTTTTCTATCCCATACAACTTTTGTCTCTCAAACTTATCTTTAAATCTTAAAGGGATAAGATTTTATATTGTACACGATTATCCGCAACTTTATTCCTTTTGATCTATAAAGATAGCTAACACTTACAAAGTTCAGGTTTAGTGGAATTGAACATATAAAGGACCATAAAATGGGTTTGGACCTGTAATAATCTCTCCTTTTAGCCCATTTTAAAGTAGAAATCAACCATCCATAATCACTTGAACGTCATCTTGAAGAGATTACTACAAAGCTCAAGCTTACTCTTGGGAGCTACCTTCGTTAACTTGTCAACACTATTCTTCTCCGTGTGAATCTTCCTTAACTTTATTAGTTTCTTCTCAACCATAGATTGCAACCAATAATACCTCATCTTGGTTTATGTCTAATTTTTTGAGCAATCTCTTCAATTAAAGCATTTCCTTTCCAACTTCCACAGCTGCAATACATTTCGCCTTAGTAGTAGATAAAGCTATATGCTTATATAACTTATATTGCTAAGAAATAGCTCCACCAAAAATTTAAACAAATATCCCATGGTCAACTTTTTGTTATCAAGATTGCCAAACATGTTTGCATCTGTTTAGCCTTCTAGAATTGGCTCACTACCTCTAAAACTTAAACACAATCTAGAAGTGCCCCATAAGTACTTGAAGATCCACTTCACTGCTTCACAGTCTACCTGCCTTATATTGGATAAAAATTTCCTCACCAATCTAACAACTTGTGTAATACCTAATCTAGTGCATACTATGGCATACATTATTAAACTAATAATAGAGGAATATGGAATAAAGGACATACACTCTTTCTCTTTTTCGATGGTAAGATAAGCTCTCTTGTTCAACTTGAAGTGAGCAGCTAAAGATGTACTCAGTGGCTTAGCATTCTTCATATTAAACCTCTTAAGCACCCATTCAACGTACTTCTCTTGTGACAATTATAACTTTCTGGCCTTCCTATCACGAGTAATCTTTATGCCTAAAATTTTCTTTTTAGAACCTAAATCTTTCATGTCAAAGGACAAAAGCTCTTCCACAATGATAACAAAAAAATTAAAAAGACAAAAGAAAACCCAACGTCTTCTATTAACCATGATGAAGCTTGTATTACTGAACCTTTCTCCTTTAAACCTCAAGAGAAGAAAGTGCTTAAAGTACACTAGATTACAAATGAAAATGATTTAGAGGAAGAATCTACTCAATTGATTAGATAACCAAGGACTAGAGGAAATCTTGTAAAACAAGTCGAGAAAAGTTCTGAACAAAAAGAAACCGTGGATTCTGAAAAGAAAAAGGAATAAGAAGCCAGAAAAAGAAAAAGGGAAGAAATAAAGAAAGGCAAAGCACCTGTAACTAAAGATACTATTAAGACCCCTATTGATAGAAAAGAGTTTCCTCAAGAAGAGATATTTCCCAAAGAAAAAAGGGCAAAGAAAATCTTTTCATACTTTTTTGGAGATTGTGCACAGATCAAATGATATCTTGCTTTGGCATTCAGATGTGCATGTCTTCTATCAGCATCAGTCCATACTTCTACGTCTTCAGTGGCAAGAGAAGCTCAAAATTTGATAGCTTGCTAGTTTTCGATATCTGCAAATTGAAGATAAATTGTCATTCTCTCTTTCCAATAGGAATAGTTGTTTCCATTGAAATAAGGAGGCCTTAAGACAGATTGTCTTTCAAGACTTCTCAAATTGTTTGTCATGGTCTATCACGTGCTATAAAACACAATAAATGTGAAACCTGGCCCTAATATCAAATGATAAAGCAAACATATACAAGAGGGGGTGAATTATGTGTGACTTAAAAATTTTGCAAGTTACTATCAATTCGTGTAAACGATAAGAGGCTGATAAATTTCAATGAAATGAGTCTGTAAATAAAAGGAGCATGTTAAAGTTCAAAACGAAAGGAGCCTGTGAACGTTAAAAATGATAGGAACCTATTAACATTCAAAACGAAAGGAACATGTGAACGTTCAAAACAAAAGGAGCCTGTTAATTTTCAAAACAAAAGTAACCTTTTACAATATTAGAACAAAAGGAGCCTATTTAATTCTAAAATTGAATGAGCCTTTTGCTAATTTAAAACACAAACACTATAGTGCGGTAATTTAAAAGTTAAGAAGAGAGAAAGAATGACATAGTCGATTTACACTGGTTCAGCTTATAACAAAGCCTACATCTAGTCTCCAAGTATCCAACTTGAGTATTTCAGTATAAAACTCCAAGTAATAAATTTTGACGAGCCTCTTCAAACTCACAAGTATATGTTTTTCAAGGTTTTTCAACATTCTCGTAGTGTTTAACAAGCCTCTATAAGCTCTCAACAAAAATGAATATAGGATTTGCTCAATGTAAGCTTCAAGGAATAACAATCTCTCTCAATATAGTATTTTCATTTTCTAAGACACAAAGAGTTTGATAAAGATATGAATTTCGAGAATATTAATGTTGCTAATGTCTTTCAAAATTTGATTTGTTCACAAATATAGCGGCTTTTCTTTAAATAGACATTTTCTTCAACTAGTCGTTGCTTCACTTATATTCTGAGTTACTTTGAATCTAAAGAATCTTCGATATCAACTTTGCTGGAATCTTCTAGTATCCAGACATTAAGAAAAAAATTTGACAATTTCTCGAAGCTGATTGTCGAATTATGTGATTAGCAAGATCCTTTCAAATATTGTGGAATCATTTCTAGTAAGGTAAGTTCATTAAGCAAGATCTGGTAAGAAAGGAAACATTATCCTATCATAGATAACTAGATTTTATATCCTTTTAAAAATTATTCGAATAAAGAGAAATAAATCATATTTGAATTTTGAAATATTATATAATTATCATCAAAATCATTAATAATAAACCTTGGGCTAACAATAATAAACTCTAGGTAAAAATGTATTTAACTAGTAAAGCCAATGAGTAAAAAACTAGGTCGGTTCGACTAGTTCAACTGAATAAATATGAACTAGCTTGGTTTCTAATCCGATTTATATTTATAATCTTTTTAAGTAAAAATCAACCTGTTAAGTAATAAACCGATCGGTTTACGAAAAACCGCCTAGATTTCTCTAAAAATTGGTCAATAAGTCACTCAACACTTTTACAACATATGGGTCCCACCATTTTCAAATATAGGACCCATCTCAAACAACAAGTTTCCGTCCTCTCTCTCCATGCACGCCGACCCATGTTATCATTGTCAATGTTTTGACATTTTAAAGTTTCTTTTCTTTTTTAGTCTTTCACACATAAATTATAATTTTTAAAATTTATATTATTTATTTATCTCTCTATATTTTAATTAAAATATTATTTAAAAAATGTATTACTATTTTATCTTTAAAAGTACTAAATTTATTTAATCTCACTAATAAATTATATTTTCAAATTTTAGTATCTTTATTTATCTCTTTACATTTTAATTGAAAATTTAAATTATTATTGTTAAAAATTATATTTATTATTTTTATCAAGAATTTCTTTAATAAATTAAATTACTAATTAATATATATAAATAAATTTTCTTAAAATAATTTAAGAATGTGTTAAAAATAATATTTAAACTATAGAGTATATTTAAAGGATATTAAAAAAGAAGTTAGAATAAAGTTATAGTCATTATTATTGACTTTCTTTAAACATATTTCAAATGTTATGAGTTTTTAAGTAAATGATAATATGGAAATATAGTTTTTATTTTTATTATTATTTTAAATTAATGTTAGATTTAATCTTAGTTTAAAATTTTAAATTTATTATTAGTTTATTATAAATTAATAGACTAATGTGTATTTTTATATCAAAATATTTTATTTTATACTATACACTACAAAAAAATATTAAGTTAGTAACGGAAAATATAGACGAAACAGATAAATATTTCGTCGGTATTAAACATTACCGACAGACAAAAACGTCATAGATTTGGCCGTAACCAATCTTACCCACAGTAAAGAAATTTTTCGTCAGTAAGTTTACCGACGGAACGAAATTACCGTCGGTAATTTCAACAAAAACGTTGCCGACTGTCACACTTTTTCCTTCCGTAAGTTACCGACGGGCTATAATTTTCCAACTCTAAATTTACCGACAGTAAGTTCCTAAACCGTATATAAATTTAGCATCATAATGTTTTAATTCCGTCGATAAATTTACCGACGGTATGGTGGTTTCCGTCGATGTTGTGTTGGCCATTACTGATAGAAATTATGCGTTTTTCCGTCGGTAAATTATTTGATTTAATTTTTTTAAAATATATATTTTCATTATATTTAAATTATAACCGTCGGAAAATTTTAATAATTAAATATTTGTAATATATATTTAATTTGATAGAAATAATTAAATAGAAATTTTGATTAATGATTAAAAATTAAAAATTAAAATATCTTAATTGATAATAAAGACTTTACGTTGTAAATAATAATATCTATAATACAAACTAAATGACCAATACTACACTACTAATCTGGAGCTGGTGGATCGTCTGGTTGGTGCGATGACCTGCTACCCTTACCCTTCATCCATCTCCAGGTGGAGTTGAGCGTACAGGTCCAACGACTGTTGTTGCGCTGCTATCGTCTGTTGTATTTGCTGCATCTGTTCCAACAATGTCTACACTATGATCTCAAGCACCTCCACTTACTGTTGTTAGCGGATGCTGTTGTACTAGACATGGAGGATTGCGAATAACAAGTATTAGCAAATGATCCGAGTCCGAATATCCTCCCACGACGATCCCTACTACCAACTGCTTCCAAGTAAGTGTCAACCTCATCAACATTTTCGGGTTACTGAGACCTCCGCTCAACAGTTTATTGTATTTGGTCCTATCAAAAAGCAATGTTTATATATTAGTAAGTGATAATTATGAAACATATTATTAATATTAAATCATAAATTTCACTTACATT
>JANQBM010000220.1:30471015-30485304 GCA_025594535.1 Erythroxylum domingense
TAACAATATCATTATGACAAATGTAAGGGCCTTTTCTGTATAAAGTAATTGCGTTTATTTTCTTACGATTGTAAGTGGAAGTGATATTAAAAGTAAGAGTGTTTGTAGCATTACTCATTATTCATTCATTTATTTTTGTAAAGTGTTAAAAGATATGTTCTTCTTATTGATTGGCTATTTTGCAGGTTATTTTATTGGCTGGATCTGACACAACTTCTGTGACGTTAGAATGGGCAATGGCTAACCTGCTAAACAATCCTGACAAATTGAAGAAGGCCAGGGATGAACTCGACAGAGAAGTTGGACAAGACCGGTTAGTGGATGAACCTGATCTTCCCAAACTTCAATATCTTCAGAACATCATCACCGAGACCCTTCGGATGTATCCAGCAGCTCCCCTTCTTGATCCACACATGGCATCAGAGGACTGTGTCATTGGAGGGTATGACGTGCCTAAAGGCACAATATTACTAGCTAATGCATTTGCTCTACAAAGGGACCCAACACTTTTGGGAAGATCCTGACACTTTCATACCTGAAAGATTCAAAACTGATCGAGGGTAATTAGCTCACAAACTCATACCTTTTAGGTTGGGCAGAAAATCGTGTCCCAGAATAAGTTTGGCCAACCGTGTTTTGGGATTGGCGTTGGGGTCGATGATTCAGTGCTATGACTGGAAAAGAGTCACTGACGAGAAGCTTGACATGACTGAGGGTGTAGGAATTACAATGCCTATGGTCTTTCCGTTGGAAGCCATGTGCCGACCCCGATCACTCCTGGCTAAAGTACTGATTGATTAGTTAATAATTTAGGGGTGGCTATTATTATTAAATAAAAATTTTATTTTATTGAAATAATATTTTATTTTATTTATAATAGTCATATTTATTTATAACTACGAATTGATGGTCACTAAATTAAAATCAAGCTAAGTTTTAGTTTAAATTCAATTTAAATTATAAATGCGTTTAAAATGAATTTAGTTTAAATCTATTTGATTTATAATAAAATTAATATTAATTTAGTCTTTAAAATTTTAAATTTATAAAATAAAATAATATCATTTTAAATTATTTTGGCTTTTCATTCTTTGAGATTAACCTCCGGTCGAATAACATAAACATGCATGATTAATATAGTTTAATTGCAGAAGCATTTTATATCTTGGGCTCATATATATATATATATATATATATATGTCGTGCAATAAATAATAAGATCGTGCTTGATGTTCCTGCTACGTAATTGCATCTTTATGTTCTTTCCAAACCAATTAATAATGTATTTTATATTATGATGAATTTTGCTCCCATGCATTGACGGTTTCTAGCGGGAGAAAACAAGAAAGCTAGATTACACATAATTTTCTTATGGTAGCTAACGATGAATTTCGTTTAGGAATTGTAAGGTTTATGCAAAATTTAGATATAAATCCATCTTAGAAGCACCGAGTGTCATTTGTTGGGAAATGTTTTTAAAGGTATGAAGTGGAACCAAAATCAATGATTAATTGACTAGTGAAAGTAATTAAATATTTACATGCATATTTTGGTGGGAGAAAATTTTTTAAGCGTAAAATTAAGTGGCGAAATGCCATTTATTTGTATTGAATTAAAATATTTTATTAAATTATGTACAAAACTTTAATTAAGAGTCTCTCTATTTTTTGGAATTTAGAATATATATATATATATATGTGTGTATATATGGACAAAAGATATATTTGAATCTTATTTTGTTTTCTTGATAATAAATACAATACAAGACTACATTTATATAAGAGAATGATACACTTTAATTGGAACAACCCAATATAAGTCAAAAATCAAGGACTAAATCAGTGTGACAATTTTGCGTCAAAACTAGTGTGATAAATATGGCCTTATTGTCTTGAAAATCTTTTGGGTCTTCATATTTTGGGCGAAGTGAAGATTTCTTTAAAAATTCATGAGATTTTGATGCTTCTATACACTCTGAAATCGGTCAACGGCAATGACCAAAGACCTAGTTTGGCATACAATGGATCACAAGGCTGTCAATTGAGGGCCTTGTGCAAAATAGCCTACCAAGGTGGGGAGATGACCAACTACAACATTTTCACACCAAAAAATGATAATAAACTTTTATGTGCTCTATGCGAGCATGAAAAATTAGATTGATAGTCATATGTAAGGCAGAGAAATTATCACAAAAGATCACAGATCACGACGTATGGACAAGGCCCTCAATCTTATATTTCTCCAAGGTGGTGATGAAATCAATGTTTGAGGAGCTTACCTTCAATATCATGATGCGAACGATAATAGGTAAAAGATACTTTGGTAAAGACGTGACAAATGAAGAAGAAGCAAAGCAGTGCGCTAGGTTGATGAAGGAGTTGGCTTCTTTGTACGGGACATCAAATCGTGCAGATTTCTTCCCTCTTTAGAATTTGATTGACGGTGGTCGTTTCAAGAGGAGGGTGATACAACTTGCCAAGAAAACTGACACTTTCTTGCAAGGCTTGGTTGACGAAACTAGAAGAAAGATGAGTTCAGATAGCCTCAAGACTATAGCTTATAATCTCCTTTGTCTTCAGCAATTGCAACCTGACTACTACAAATCAGACATAAAGAAGGTTTCTCACGTATACATGCAAGCCATGCAACGATGTAAAAAAATCAATGGGCAAGAAATCAGGAAGATTTAGTTAAGTCAGTTAGATGACACTTAGTAGAATTGAAATGTTATAAATATACAGAAGTCACAGAAGTTGTAGATAGTCGATTAATAGAAGGAAATCTCAATAAATCACTGAGTCTTTGATATACTTTGTTTGCCTCTGTTTTTGCTCCATTTTCTCTCTCTAGTCTTCTTTCTTCAAAAGTTCCATATTACAGAGTTTAAGTTCTTCGTATGATAGATAGATAACAACAACAAAGTGGTATCAGAGCTTTTCTTTTCTTGAGGGACCTGTGAGTGTGTGAATGTGTGAGGAGCTTTCTTGAAGATCCAACATTGGCGATTATTCTTGGAGTGCTGTGTTTTTGAGAAGTTTGTCAGAGATGGCTAAGAACTTATCTTAAGGCCTGCAGCCTCCAGTGTTTAATGGTGAAGGATACGCAGTCTGGGCAATCAAAATGGAAGTATACATGTAAGGACAGGATCTTTGGGAACCTGTTGAAGATGACTACACCGTTGAGGTGCCTGCGGAGGATGCGACAATATCTCAACTGAGGTGGTTGAGGGAGAGGATCACCAAGAAAGCTCGAGCCCGATCTTGCTTGTATCAGGCATTAGCTCCTCCATCTTTACAAGAATTATGAAGATGGATTCGGTAAAGAAAATCTCGGATTTCTTAAAGGAAGAATACCAGGGAGGAGATGAAAGAGTTAAACATATGAAAGTGCTCAACTTTATGAGAGAGTTTGATAGACTACAGATGAAAGATGGTGAGTCTGTCAAAGAGTATGCGGAAAAATTATGCCAACTAGCTGATCAGATCAGACTTCTTGATGTTGAATTTAAAGATGAAAGAATTGTACAGAAGTTGTTGATCTCGGTTCCAACGAAGTATGAAGCAACTATTGCTTCTATGGAAAATTCCAAGGACATATCCAGTATTAAGCTAGCTGAAGTTGTAAAGTGCTTTGCAAGCACAGGAGCAGAGGCATTTAATGAGGAAGGGTGACACTTTAGAAGGTGCTTATAAGGCATCCAAAAAGACTGTTAAGTAAGAGACGTCCAAGAAGAAGTGGTTGAAGGGAGGTTCTAAGGCACAGAAGAATCAGAATGCAGGAGGGGACAAGGCTAACAATTATAATCCTTACCCTCACTGTGGTAAGTCGAATCATCTTGCTTTCAAGTGTTGGAAGAGGCCGGACGTCGAATGTAGAAGATGTCATCAGAAAGGGCACATAGAGGCAATTTGCGAGGAGCAAGTTACTCAAGCTGCAGCAAACGTGCAAGTCACTGAAGAAGAAGAAGAGCAGCTTTTTGTAGTCACTAGCGATCTTGCTGAAGCATTTTCATCCAAGTGGCTGATTGACAGTGGATGTACAAGTCATTTGTCTCCAGATTCATGATTATTCAAGTCTATAGATCAAAATGTGAAGGCGAACGTGAAGCCTGGAAATAAAGACTGCATCCGAGTAGAAGGGAAAGGTGAAGTTGAGATTTCTACCAAGAGAGGTGTCAAGATTATTACTGATGTTCTTTTTGTCCCCAAGATTCAACATAATCTCTTAAGTGTGGCGCAGTTGATCGAAAAAGGTATGTCTATTCAATTTGAATCAAAACTTTGCAAAGTGTTTGACAAAGCGGGCCAGGAAATCCTGAGCATCTGTATAAAGAACAAGAATTTCTCCATGAGACCAGAAGAAATACAGGAGGCGTTAGTGAATAGGGAAGTCCACTTGCTTAAAGATGAACATTGGACCTGGCCTGAAGGGGAGCGAGGAAATGTGGAAGAAAAGCAGTCTGGCAGATTTTTTTTCTGTTGTTCCAAAAATTGTAAAAAATATACAAAATCAGTTGGAGAATGATGTGCTAGAATATGAGGAAGCGGAAGATTCAAAAAATCACTTTGAACAAAGTGAATTAAATTATGAGCAGGAGAAAACTCCATAAATTCCAGATGATGATTATGATTATGTACCAGTGAGAGGGATTAGAAGCTTGGCAGAGATTTATGAAAGAAGTAATAGAGCAATACTGGAGCCTTCTAGGATTCAAGAAGCTTTGCAAAATCCGAAATGGCTTGAAGCTATGAAGGAAGATGGAGACGAGGTGGACAGAAAGAATTAAAGAAGTATGGTGGGTTGTTTAATGTACATTACAACTACTAGACCTGATATTCTGGATTCTATTAGTGTACTTTCTAGATATTTGAGTGATCTAGGAAAGCAACATTTAGTTGCTGTGAAGAGGGTTTTAAGGTATCTCAAAGGGACTGTCGAATATGGTCTGGTATACGAGAGGACAGCGAGATGCGAACTCATGTGTTAAGTAGATAGCGACTGGGGTGTAGCAACAGAGGATATGAAAAGTACGACTGGGTTTTGCTTAACGATGGGTTCAGAGTGTTTCTCATGGACCTCAAAGAAGCAGGAGTTGGTGGCACTCTCATCAGCAGAAGCTGAATTGGTTGCAGCGAAGCAGGCATCAATTTCTATTTCAATGAATTCGGTCTTCCATGGTAAAACAAAACATTTTAAGCTCAGATATTATTATCTAAGGGACATACAACAAGGGGAGTTGAATATTGAGTATATTCATACGGAGGATCAAGTGACAGATTTGTTTACAAAAGGATTTCATGTTTCACTATTCGAACAGTTGAGAAAGTTGGTGGAAATTAAGAAGCTGAATTTTTGATCCAAGGAGAAGTATGTAGCAGGCATGTCTCAGAAATTCAGACATAAAGAAGGTTTCTCACGTATACATGCAAGCCATGCAACGACGTAAAAAAATCAATGGGAAAGAAATCAAGAAGAGTTAGTTAATTCAGTTAGATGACAGTTAGTAGAATTGAAATGTTATAAATATATAGAAGTCACAGAAGTTGTAGATAGTCGATTAATAGAAGGAAATCTCAACAAATCACTGAGTCTTTGATATACTCTGTTTGCATCTATTTTAGCTCCATTTTCTCTCTCTAGTATTCTTTCTTCAAAAGTTCTATATTACAAAGTTTAAGTTCTTCGTATGATAGATAGATAACAACAACACTGTAGCTTATAATCTCCTTTATCTTCAGCAATCGCAACCTGACTATTACAATGATGTAGTAATCAAAGGTTTCATATTGGTTAGTATATTTCATTTTAAGAAGACATTTATTTATTTTTTCTTTTCATAGACGATATATGGTAAATGTTTCACTATCAATCCTCTTCAAATTGATAAGAGTTCTTGGTACAATATCATTATGACAAATGTAAGGGCCTTTTCTGCATAAAGTAATTGCATTTACTTTCTTATGATTGTAAGTGGAAGTGATATTAAAAGTAAGAGTTTTTCATCATTACTCATTATACATTCATTTATTTTTGTAAAGTGCTAAAAGATACTATCTTCTTGTTGATTGGCTATTTTTTAGGTTATTTTGTTGGCTGGATCTGACACAACTTCTGTGACATTAGAATGGGCAATGGCTAACCTGTTAAACAATCCTAACAAATTGAAGAAGGCTAGAATGAACTCGACAGAGAAGTTGGACAAGACCAGTTATAGGATGAACCTGATCTTCACAAACTTCAATATCTTCAGAACATCATCACCGAGACCCTCCGGATGTATCCAACATCTCCCCTTCTTGATCCACACATGGCATCAGAGGACTGTGTCATTGGAGAGTATGATGTGCCTAAAGGCACAATATTTCTAGCTAATGCATTGTTGTACAAAGGGACCCAACACTTTGGGAAGATCCTGACACTTTCATACCTGAAAGATTCGAAATTGATTGAGGGTGGTTAGCTCGCAAACTCATACCTTTGGGTTGGGCAGAAGATCATGTCCCGGAATAAGTTTGGCCAATCGTGTTTTGGGATTGGCGTTGGGGTCAATGATTCAGTGCTATGATTGGAAAAGAGTCACTGACGAGAAGCTTGACATGACTGAGGGTGTAGGAATTACAATGCCTATGGTCTATCCATTGGAAGCCATGTGCCGACCCTGATCACTCCTGGCTAAAGTCTTAGACTGATTGATTAGTTAATAATTTAGGCGTGGTTATTATTATTAAATAAAAAATTTATTTTACTGAAATAATATTTTTGTTTATTTACAATAGTCATATTTATTTATAACTATGAAGTGATGATCACTAAAATAAAATCGAGCTAAGTTTTAGTTTAAATTCGATTTAAATTATAAATGGGTTTAAATTGAATTTAGTTTGAATCTATTTGATTTATAATAAAATTATTATTAATTTAGTCTTTAAAATTTTAAATTTATAAACTAAAATAATATCATTTTAAATTATTTTGACCTTTCATCCTTTGAGATCAACCTCTGGTCGAATAACATAAACATGCATGATTAATATAGTTTAATTGCATAAGCATTTTATATCATAGGCTCATATATCTCGTGCAATAAATAATAAGATCGTGCTTGATGTTCCTGCTACGTAATTGCATCTTTATGTTCTTTCTAAACCAATTAATAATGTATTTTATACTATGATGGATTTTGCTCCCATGCATTGATGGTTTTTTGCCGGAGAAAAAAAGGAAGCTAGATTACACATAATTTTCTTATGGTAGCTAACGATGAATTTTGTTTACAAATTGTAAGGTTTATGCAAAATTTAGATATAAATCCATCTTAGGAGCACCGAAGGGCGTTTGTTGGGAAATGTTTTTAAAGGCACGAAGCGGAGCCAAAATCAATAACTAATTGACTCGTGAAAGTGAATATTTACATGCGTAATTTGGTAAGAGAATATTTTTTAAGTGTAAATTTAAGTGGGGAAATGCCATTTATTCGTATTGAATTAAAATATTTTACTAAATTATGTACAAAACTTTAATTAATAGTCTCTTTAATTTTTGGAATTTAGAATATATATATATATATATATATATATATGTATATATATATATCTGTGTGTGTGTGTGTGTGTGTGTGTGTGGAAAATAGATATATTTGAATAGAAAAATTTTCTTATTTTGTTTTCTTGATAATAAATACAATACAAGACTACATTTATATAAGAGAATGATACACTTTAATTGGAAGAACCCAGTATAAGTCAAACATCAAGGACTGAATCAGTGTGATGATTTTGGGTCAAAACTAGTGTGATAAAAATGGCCTTATTGTCTTGAAAATCTTTTGGGTCTTCAGATTTTGGGCGAAGTGAAGATTTCTTTAGAAATTCATGAGACTTTGATGCTTCTATACACTCCGAAATCGGTTATCAGCAATGACTAAAGACCCAGTTTGGCTTACAATGGATCAAAAGGCTGTCGATTGAGGGCCTTGTAGAAAATAACATACCAGGGGGGGATGACCAACTACAACATTTTCACGCAAAACAAATTATAATCGACTGTTATGTGCTCTATGCGAGCATGAAAAATTAGATTGATAGTCATATGTAAGGCAGAAAAATTATCACAAAAGATCACAGATCATGACATATGGACAAGTCCAAGATCATGAAGTAGATAAAACGATCAAGTAATTTCAGTTGTAGTTGATGCAAGAGCACAATATTCAAGACCGTGAAACGGTTAGCTGCTTCTTTGAACTCTAGAAAATACAATTCCCACTAAGAAAGGTGCAAAAACTAGTTGTAGAGCATCGGGTGAGAGGGCAGTCAACCCATTCAGCATTAAGAAAACCTATATAAGATTATGGGATTGTTAGGTAAGAGGTTAATGTCATAAGTAAGTGTGTCTTGGATATTCCGAAGAATGTGTTTAACTAGTTGAAAATAAATCATAATCCCATGGAACAATGTAGGTAGTCAAGTTCTTTCATTGAAAATTCTTGACTAAATCAGCCAATGAATTGAGTAAGAAGAGTGAGACTACCAGCTATTAAGATTATTGGGCTCCAAGCAATAATGCTCAAAAGATCTCTTAGATCAGTCAACCAATAACAAACTACTCATATAATAAAAATGATTGAAAAATTATGAATACGAGATTTTAACATGAAAAATCCTCTAAAATAGACGTAAAAATCACAAGACAAACACTAAATCAAATAGTAGGATATAAATGATAAAAGTTTCAAGCTCTCTTACTCAAGACCACCTGACAAGACAACTGCAATTAATCCAGCTCTTTTAGCTTTCTCAAAAGCTCTTTTAGAAGACTTTTGCTAAGATCCTATATAATTTAATACAAATTGATATATTTATACATATATATTAATAAGACTTCTAAACAAATTCTAGAAATCAAACTTTAATAAAATTATAGTTGATGAAAGCCATTTAGACTCCAAAATTCCCCTATGATCATATTTTTCTATTCCATACAACTTCTGTCTCTCAAACTTATCTTTAAATCTTAAAGGGATAAGATTTTATATTGTACACAATTATCCGCAACATTATTCCTTTTGACCTATAAAGATAGCTAACACTTACAAAGTCAAGGTTTAGTGGAATTAAACAAATAAAGGACCATAAAATGGGTTTGAACCCATAATAACCTCCCCTTTTAGCCCATTTTAAAGTAGAAATAAACCATCCATAATCACTTGAATGTCATCCTGATAAGCTTACTACAATGCTCAAGCTTACTCTCGGGAGCTACCTTCGTTAACTTGTAGACACTATTCTTTTCCACGAGAATCTTCCTCAACTTTATTAGTTTCTTCTCAACCATAGATTGCAACCAATAAACCAACTTTATTTGTTGGTTTACGTCTTATAGCTGATCTATTGGTTATAGTTTAGTGATATAATTATTTAAATAAATTCTTTATCTTATACATATTTAGATGTATATGATAAAGTCCATAGGATAAATATATATTGCGAATAAAATTATAATGAGATCATAATTGTGATATTCTTATTGCAATTATGTACTATCCTTAAATTGTTCCTAATCATTATTTCATTAAGTCTGGACATTAATAGAGCATTAAAAAACTATCATACATTATATTCCATCCTTATAAAGGAAGCAGTTGATCTTATGGACTAAATGATATAGATACTTAAATAAATGTATGGGTGCTTATCAGACAATAAGTTCGTTGAACTAACCTCTTGTAAGAATTTTCATTTGGAGCATTATTTGTATGTCTATGGAAATTTTCACAGTAATTATTGCATAAGTGATACTTTGAATTGAAATCTCCAAAGTGTCTCATATAGGAATTACTATATTTTGATACTAATTATGTCATATTTTAGTCAATGGTAGCTCAATTGGTATTCATTAGATATAGCATGAACTTAATCAATAGAAGATTCATCACCCTAAAGTGATTAGGGAGAGTGTTCTATTGTTCTTAATTATTATTAATTCAAGAAATTTTTAGCCAAGGAGGAATGATTCTTACTATCATTAATGGTGAAAAACTAAATGATTGAACTCAAATAAAGTAGACATCAATTTTGTACTTCATGTCTAACTGGAACATCATATGATGAAATTATTGAATTATAAAAGAAAATCATATATGGAAAGGTTAGTCATTACAGTAACTCTTAAAAAAACAAAATGTAAATACCCATGTCTTTTTCATTCCATTATTCTTTACATTTTATTGTCAGAATTTTGTTGTAGGTTGTTAATAAATTTGTTACAACAACGTTCTTCCCTGTACAGATTGTATATATATATACCCTCACATAGAAAAGAAATATTTTAGAGTTGTCTACCCAAATTCTCTTTGTTTGCTACCTTCTATATGGTATCAGAGCTTAGGCTCTCTAATACAACAACCCTAATTTACCCAAATGGCAAATGAACATGAAGAAAATTTAGGTGCTACCCAAACACAACTCGACATACACGAAGATGAGACAGAATCATATTAAGTCTCTGCCTTAGAAAACCCTTGAGCTATTAGGATAACGACGTTGCTAGATGAAACAAACTACCTTTCATGAAGCAGGGCAATGATTATCGCCTTTAAAGCAAAAGGTAAGATTGGTTTCCTGAACGGTTGCTATAAGGAACCAGAAAACAATCCAGCTTTGTTGAAAAAATAGAGAACAACAGATAATATGGTAATCTCGTGGCTTTTAAATTCAATAGTTAAGGAATTAATGAAATCTTTTCTGGTAGTCACTACTACTAGAGATTTGTGGGAAGAACTTAGATCTAGGTATGGTGAGAGTAACGGGCCCTAAATTTATCAATTAATGCAAGAAATCAACAATCTAAGGCAAGGTAATGAATCTGTGACAAGTTACTTCACCAAATTAATGTCGAATTTACACAAGATCAAATCCAAGTGCGGCGAAAATAATTTAAAATTTTTCCGTATAATTAACTTTACAGAATTAAATAAGAAACATAAAACAAGAAATTGACAAAGGTATTCTTACTTTTTTCGATTTCTTGTCACAAATTTTCGATTCTTCAAAACTGTCAATTCCACAAGCCGTTCAATCACCCAGCCTCCAATGGTATCCACAAATCTTTTTAGAGAAAACCCAAATCCAATTTGAGAAGAAAAATTTTAAGAAGTGCTAGCTTCCATTTTTTCTAATTTTTCCTTTTTATATGAAAAATCTTATTTTTCATAGCCTTAAATTTTATTAAAATTACAACTAAAGTCAAACTTTAATTATAATTATTAATAAATCTTTATAAGATCAAATATCACATATTGACACTTAAAGTTTCTCAAACTTCTCAATTGAAATTATTGTAATTGTAGTTAAAGTTTAATTGAAATTAGACTTTTATTACAATTAAATTACTAAAATATCCAAATTCTATTATAAATAAACTTAGGTTCTAAGTAAGTTAGCACTTCATCATGCATAACCATGTCTACAACATTTGTAAAGTTTTCTCAACACATTCTATAGATACTGTTAGATATCAAATATGTATGTACTATGTTAAGCCCAACGAATTTGAAGATTCACGACACATGAACAAAGTTCCAGCATAGCAATTCATTACAGTAACTTTAGAAGAAAACAAAATGTAAATACCCATGTCTTTTTCATTTCGTTATTCTTTACATTTATTGTCAGAATTTTGTTGTAGGTTGTTGATAAATTTCTTACAACAACGTTCTTCCCTGTACAGATTGTGTATATATATACCCTCATGTAGAAATGAAATATTTTAGAGTTTTCTACCCAAATTCTCTTTGTTTGTTACATTCTACACGGTATTAGAGCTCAAGCTCGCTGATACAACAACCCTAATTTACCCAAATGGAAAATGAACATGAAGAAAATTCAGGTGCTACCCAACACACAACTCGACATACACGAAGATGAGATAGAATCATATGAAGTCTCTACCTTAGAATACTCAGGAGCTATTCTGGTAACGACATTGCTAGACGAAACAAACTACTTCTCATGAAGCAGGGCAATGATTATCGCCTTTAAAGCAAAAGATAAGATCGGTTTCATGAACGACTGCTACAAGGAACCAGAAAATAATCCAGCTTTGTTAAAAAAATGGAGAACAACAGATAATATGGTAATCTCGTGTTAAAGAATTAGGAAATCTTTTCTGGAAGTCACTACTACAAGAGATTTGTGGGAAGAACTTAGATCTAGGTATGGTGAGAGTAACGGGCCCTAAATTTATCAATTAATGCAAGAAATCAACAATTTATGTTAAACCCTAAACTTTTCTTAGAAGATTAGAAGAAATAAATGAGAAATGTGGAGAAGTTCATACTTATGTTTTGGTGTTTTTAGTGGATAAGAGATTTTGAACTGAGGAGAATTAACAGAATCTGTGTAGTAAGTTGATGAAGAATATACGCATAAATGTATGATTTTCCTTCTGATTATGATCACAGTTAAGTTTCACGTTGCATGTGTTGATTTCATAATTTTGAGGTGTGAGAAATGATTAATGATTATGGTTGGCTGATTCTGACCTGAGTTTTGAGTAAGTGAGAGCGGTTGAGAAGTGTGGATAGGTTCATGTTTTGCTTTGGTGATTTTGGTAGTGAGAAGGGTGAAAGAAATGAAGAACACGTATATATATATATATATATATATATATTTGTGTTTGTATGTTCGGTTATTGATATTAAAGAAGATATGGAGTTGAAAATGAAGTAGAAAAGATGATCTTGTTATCAGTTGTAATAAGGAAAGATTTGGATAATGAAATGTGTATGTGCATGTTTTGTTTGATGAAATTATCAATTTATGTTAGTCTTAGAATAGCACGTCCGAGTTGGAAGGTTTCGAGTGAAAAACACAGACGAAATGATTCGTCTGTGATGACGTCAGAACATAGAGGCAAGGAGGAATGAAGAGTATAAGTATCCTCTGTGCTGACGTCACAACACAGAGGCAAGGAAGAATGAGTAGAAGTTAGAAGTATTCGTCTGTGATGACGTCAGAATACAGAGGACACGTCATCACATAGAGGATAGAACGTAGAGGAAAGGACGGGTAGAGAATAGAGGTATCGTCTGTGATGATGTCATCTTCCTCTGGTTGATGTCATCTTCCTCTGTATTGTTTCGTTTGTGATTTGGTTTCCTCTGTCTTTTGCTCCGCTTATCTTTGTTTCGTCTGTCTTTTGTTTCGTCTGACTTTTGCTTCGTTTGTTTTATGCCTAAGTGTCCGAAACTTCTTCTATGTTATTGATTCATTAACTCCGTCTGTGTTACTGTTCACAGACGAATGACCTTTGTTTATGTATTGGTTCACGAACTTCGTCTGTGTTACTGTTCACAGATGAGTGAACTCCTTTTGTGTCATTGATTCATGAACTCCTTCTGTGTCACTGTTTATGAACTCCTTCTGTGTCACTGTTCATGAACTCCTTTTATGTTACTGTTCATGAACTTCCTCTTTGTCACTATTCACGAACTCCTTCTGTGATGACGTCAGCTTCCTCTGGGTGACGCCATCTTCTTCTGTGTTTTGCTTCCTCTATTTTTCGTCTATACCTATCTTTTGTTCCATTGTTGACCCCTCAAAAGATAGAATTCACCTTTTTGGTCTTCATGAAAGTTGTATATCTTGAAATCCCCTTTCAAACCATATCAAGAACACCCTAATCCGACCCCACTAGAGAAAGTTATGGTGATTGTAAAATATCCTCTATTACTGTTCACAAACTTCGTCTGTGTTACTGTTCATTTTGTATCTTCTGTCCTATTGTTGACTCTTTAGAAGATAAAATTAGCCTTTGATGTCTTCACGGAGTTTGTACATCTTGATACCCTCTTTCGAATCATATAAAGCACAATTCAATCCGATGTTTGTAGGAAACGTTATGAAAATAGCAAGAGTTCTTCTGTGATGATGTCAGCTTCCTCTGGGTGACGTCATCTCCTTCTGTAAATCATTTTCTTCTGTGTTTTGCTTCTTCTATTTTCGTCTCTACCTATCTTTTGTTCTATTTTGATCCTTCAAATGATAGAATTAGCCTTTGAGGTCTTCATAAGAGTTGTAGATCTTGAAATCATCTTTGAAACCATATAAAGAACACCTTGATCCGATATCTCTAAAGAGAGATATGGTAATTGTCAAACGTCGTCTATGTTTCCCAAACTCCTTCTGGGTTATTGTTCATCATCTATCTTCTGTCTCATTTTCGACCCTTCAAAAGATAGAATCTGTCTTTGAAGTCTTCAAGAGAGTTGTAGCTCTTGAAGTCCTCTTT